>JBBBDQ010001380.1:375000-707500 GCA_037127315.1 Ascarosepion bandense | reverse complement strand
CTGTTTTTCTACAGTTTTTCACCAAATACAAAGCAAAAGAGCCACTCAAAGTAGTGCAGTAAACAACACACATCCATCACTGATGATCAGTGACAGAAGTGCGTTGTGGTGCAGTGGATGTCGGCTTGGAAAGAGAAAACGGTGAGCCGAGTTTGAATTCCAGTTGAGTACCCTGCATTCACTTAAGCACTGGTACCCTTGGGAAAGGTATTAATCTGTCACTTCCCTCCAGTTATGGGTTAAATAACAGAATGAGGCCTGGAGGCAACCCATCTAGTGTTGGTGTCACAATAAAAAAACACCCTTGGTAGCCCTGGCAAAGCATCAAGTATTCAGCTATTTGACAAGATTATGAATTTCTCTATAAACTACGCCAGGGTTCCAAATACACAGGGAATGCTGGAAGGGTGTAGTGAGTTCTATCTTGGCCAAGATTATTAATCATAGAACATTTAAATTATTAATCAAGTGGAATTAAACAAAGAAAATTAAACCAAAGAGACAAGTCCATTTTTAACGTGGTGGATGGCCACAGACGGTGACAAAAAAGTGGTGGTGTGGTTCTTGGTCACATGAGGGTATAGTGGAATGAGGGGATTGGTCTGCGAGCTGCTACTACTATGGGTAGAGAGGGTAAGCGTAGCAACTATGACCTCTCCCGTCGATTACAGGCATTGGAGTATGTTAGGTAGAGATGTCAAAATTTATTTTATTTAAGCTAGGCTTAAGCTGTTTGATGTTGATAGCTTCTAGGATTTTGAGTTTTCATTTATTATTTTCTTGTCTAAGTATACATGTATTTTCTTTTAATGATAGCACTATCAAACTTATCAGATTATACGAAAGGAACCTACACAAAATAAACAAAACTTGTCTATATTATTCAACGAAACCTGTATTAATATATATATATATATATATATATATATACTGAAAACAGGTGATCTTGCAAGACATAGGTGATGATAGAATGTTAGAAAAGAATTAAAATTTTATGTCCATCTGAAGGCGGCAAAGAAATGAATTTGTGATAAAGAATAAATCTTCTGTTGTTCCTTGCTCTTTCCCTTTTCCTTCTAAAATGTTAATATCTACTGAAAAAACAGAATGTCTTGTTCGTAAATTCTCTTTAAATCATACACTTGACTCCCACATTTGTGTTAGAGGAGATGTCATATTTACCCCAGCAAATATTTATTTTTGCTATCATCGCTAAACTGAATCCTCTCAAAGCATGTAGACATCGGGATATCCCTGCAATAGTCCTTAAGAGATGTGCTCCTGAACTGACTCCTGTTCTCTCTAAACTGTACACTAAGTGCCTTGCTGATTCTTGCTTTCCTGCTTGTTGGGAATTCTCTTTTGCCTGACAAACTCAGACAAACAGTCTGATCTTTCTATCAGCCTTCTACCTCTTTTTAACAAAGTACTGATCAACTCTGAACTTTTTTTTTATAATCATGTGGTCCCAAGCAAGGCATTTTACTGCCACTGTTGTGCAGGGGTTACATAGAAGGAATCTTATGAAAAAGAGTGCCAGGTTACAGGCGGTATCAGGAAGAGGGTATGAGAAGGATGAGAATATTGATGAGAGAGGAGTGGACAGAGAAAGGAGCATGAGAGAGAGGATGCAAGTTAGTGAGACAGGAGATGACTATTGACTTTACGTTTGAATTCTTGAAAATTGTAGCTGTCGGGAAAGCAAGTAAGCTGGTTAAGCATTCTCACCTCACAGGATTTTCTTTCAGAAGAGCAATGTGGCTTTTGCTTCAACTGCTGAAAGAATCTATTAAGCTTTGGATAAGAATAGTGAAGCTTGGGTTGTTGCTTTGAACACATCTCAAAAGCATTTGACAGGTAGCGATTTTCTTCATAAGTTAAAAGATTATATTATTTCTGGACAAATTTTTTTAACTGATTCAGTTTTTTATTCAATTGCAAAATGAAACTGTCTTGAATGGCCACTCTTCTAGATCATTTTACATTAATGCAGGCATCCTGCAGGCCCCTATTCTTGGGCATACATTGTACCTAATTTTCATGAATAATCTTCCTGATGTGACGAGTTCTCAAATCAGCATCTATACTAATGACAACTATTTACCCTTATCTTAATGGTAAGTCTCATAAGGTGAAAATTCCGTTTTTAACTGGAGCAATGAATGGCTTGATAATTTTAGCACCTCCAAAATGAAACAGGAAATTTTTGTTTTGTTCCCCAAAAGCCTTAACCTCGTCAAATCTTTCCTGAACTTCCTTAATTATGTGCAAATGTATATGCTGAAATCAAATCGATAATTGTTTATTGAAGAAACCTACCATATTTCCTGTTTTCGACCAAAAAAAAGTCGGACTATATGTCACCCCCTTACTACCATTTTCATATCTGATTCACCGCTAAAGGACTTGGGATGCAGGATACTTATTACAGCCCGTTTACTTCTTTCTCAAACACTCTTCCCATCTTCGCATCACTCATCCTCGGTATCCTTACCTGTCTATCACCCTCCTTCTGACATTTCCTATAACTAACCACTCTTTCACATCACTTTCCCCTACATAACCCCCTAACCACTCTTTCTCATCACTTTCCACAATGTAACCCCCTAACCACTCTTTCTCATCACTTTCCCCTATGTAACCCCCTAACCACTCTTTCTCATCACTTTCCCCTATGTAAACCCCTAACCACTCTTTCTCATCACTTTCCCCTATGTAAACCCCTAACCACTCTTTCTCATCACTTTCCCCTATGTAAACCCCTAACCACTCTTTCTCATCACTTTCCCCTATGTAACCCCCTAACCACTCTTTCTCATCACTTTCCCCTATGTAAACCCCTAACCACTCTTTCTCATCACTTTCCCCTATGTAACCCCCTAACCACTCTTTCTCATCACTTTCCCCTATGTAAACCCCTAACCACTCTTTCTCATCACTTTCCCCTATGTAACCCCCTAACCACTCTTTCTCATCACTTTCCCCTATGTAAACCCCTAACCACTCTTTCTCTCATCACTTTCCCCTATGTAATCCCCTAACCACTCTTTCTCATCACTTTCCCCTATGTAACCTCTAACCACTCTTTCATCACTTTCCCCTATGTAACTCCCTAACCACTCTTCTCATCACTTTCCCTATGTAAACCCCTAACCACTCTTTTCTCATCACTTTCCCTATAACTCCCCCAACCACTCTTCATCACTTTCCCCTATGTAACAACCCCTAACCACTCTTTCTCATCACTTTCCCCTATGTAAACCCCTAACCACTCTTTCTCATCACTTTCCCCTATGTAACCCCTAACCACTCTTCTCATCACTTTCCCTATGTAACCCCCTAACCACTCTTTCTCATCACTTTCCCATGTAAACCCCTAACCACTCTTTCTCATCACTTTCCCCTATGTAATCCCCTAACCACTCTTTCTCATCACTTTCCCCTATGTAAACCCCTAACCACTCTTTCTCATCACTTTCCCCTATGTAAACCCCTAACCACTCTTTCATCACTTTCCCCTATGTAAACCCCTAACCACTCTTTTTCATCACTTTCCCTATGTAAACCCCTAACCACTCTTTCTCATCACTTTCCCTATGTAAACCCCTAACCACCTTTCTCATCACTTTCCTATGTAAACCCCTAACCACTTTTTTCATCACTTTCCCCTATGTAAACCCCCCTAACCACTCTTTTTCTCATCACTTTCCCCTATGTAAACCCCTAACCACTCTTCATCACTTTCCCTATGTAATCCCCTAACCATTCTTCTCATCACTTTCCCTATGTAACCCCCCTAACCACTCTTTCTCATCACTTTCCCCTATGTAAACCCCTAACCACTCTTTCTCATCACTTTCCCTATGTAAACCCCTAACCACTCTTTCTCATCACTTTCCCCTATGTAACCCTAACCACTCTTTCTCATCACTTTCCTCTATGTAAACCCCTAACCACTCTTTCTCATCACTTTCCCCTATGTAATCCCCTAACTACTCTTTCTCATCACTTTCCCTATAAATGTAACCCCTCCCCCAACCACTCTTTCTCATCACTTTCCTCTATGTAAACCCCTAACCACTCTTTTCTCATCACTTTCCCCCATGTAATCCCCCCTAACCACTCTTTCTCATCACTTTCCCCTATGTAAACCCCTAACCACTCTTTTCTCATCACTTTCCCCTATGTAATCCTCAACCACTCTTTCTCTCATCACTTTCCTCTATGTAAACCCCTAAACCACTTTTCATCACTTTCTCCCCCATGTAATCCCCTAACCACCTTCTCATCACTTTCCCTATGTAAACCCCTAACCACTCTTTCTCATCACTTTCCCCTATGTAATCCCCTAACCACTCTTTCTCATCACTTTCCCCTATGTAATCCCCTAACCACTCTTCATCACTTTCCCCCATGTAATCCCCCAACCACTCTTTCTCATCACTTTCCTCATGTAAACCCCTAACCACTCTTTCTCATCACTTTCCCCTATGTAATCCCCTAACCACTCTTCATCACTTTCCTCTATGTAAACCTCCAACTACTCTTTCTCATCACTTTCCCCCATGTAATCCCCAACCACTCTTTCTCATCACTTTCCTCTATGTAAACCCCTAACCACTCTTTCTCATCACTTTCCCCCATGTAATCCTCAACCACTTTTCATCACTTTCCCCTATGTAAACCCCTAACCACTCTTTCTCATCACTTTCCCCATGTAATCCCCTAACCACTCTTTCTTTCATCACTTTCCTCTATGTAAACCCCTAACCACTCTTCATCACTTTCCCCCATGTAATCCCCTAACCACTCTTTCTCATCACTTTCCCTATGTAAACCCCTAACCCACTTTTTCATCACTTTCCCCTATGTAATCCCCTAACCACTTTTCTCATCACTTTCCCCCATGTAATCCCCTAACCACTCTTTCTCATCACTTTCCCCTATGTAATCCCCTAACCACTCTTTCATCACTTTCCCCTATGTAAACCCCTAACCACTCTTTCTCATCACTTTCCCCTATGTAATCCCCTAACCACTCTTTCTCATCACTTTCCTCTATGTAAACCCCTAACCACTCTTTCTCATCACTTTCCCCCATGTAATCCCCTAACCACTCTTTCTCATCACTTCTCTATGTAAACCCCTAACCACTCTTTCTCATCACTTTCCCCTATGTAATCCCCTAACCACTCTTTCTCTACTTTCCCCTATGTAAACCCCTAACCACTCTTTCATCACTTTCCCCTATGTAAACCCCTAACCACTCTTTCTCATCACTTTCCCCTATGTAACCCCCTAACCACTCTTTCATCACTTTCCCCTATGTAAACCCCTAACCACTCTTTTCTCATCACTTTCCCCTATGTAAACCCCTAACCACTCTTTCTCTCATCACTTTCCCCTATGTAACCCCCTAACCACTCTTTCTCATCACTTTCCCCTATGTAACCCCCTAACCACTCTTTCTCATCACTTTCCCCTATGTAAACCCCTAACCACTCTTTCTCATCACTTTCCCCTATGTAATCCTCAACCACTCTTTCTCATCACCTTCCCCATGTAACCCCCTAACCACTCTTTCTCATCACTTTTCCCCTATGTAACCCCCTAACCACTCCTTCTTTTCTCATCACTTTCCCCCATGTAAACCCCTAACCACTCTTTCTCATCACTTTCCTCATGTAAACCCCTAACCACTCTTTCTCATCACTTTTCCCCTATGTAACCCCCTAACCACTCTTTCTCATCACTCTCCCCTATGTAACCCCCTAACCACTCCTTCTCATCACTTTCCCCATGTAACCCCCTAACCACTCTTTTCTCATCACTTTTCCCCTATGTAAACCCCTAACCACTTTTCATCACTTTCCCCCTATGTAACCCCCTAACCACTCTTTCTCATCACTTTCCTCATGTAAACCCCTAACCACTCTTTCTCATCACTTCTCTTCCTTCATGTAACCCCCTAACCACTCTTTCTCATCACTTTCCCCTATGTAACCCCCTAACTACTCTTTCTCATCACTTTCCCCTTGGTGTAACCCCCTAACCACTCTTCATCACTTTCCCCTATGTAAACCCCTAACCACTCTTTCTCATCACTTTCCCTATAAACCCCTAACCACTCTTTCTCATCACTTTCCCCTATGTAACTCCCTAACCACTCTTTCTCATCACTTTCCCCTCATGTAACCCCCCTAACCACTCTTTCTCATCACTTTCCCCTATGTAAACCCCTAACCACTCTTTCTCATCACTTTCCTCATGTAACCCTCCAACAACTCTTTCTCATCACTTTCCCCCATGTAAACCCCTAACCACTCTTTTTCATCACTTTCCCCTATGTAAACCCCTAACCACTCTTTCTCACTTTCCCCTATGTAACCCCCTAACCACTCTTCTCATCACTTTCCCCTATGTAACCCCCTAACCACTCTTTCTCATCACTTTCCTCATGTAACCCCCTAACCACTCTTTCTCATCACTTTCCCTATGTAAACCCCTAACCACTCTTTCTCTCATCACTTTCCCCATGCATGTAAACCCCTAACCACTCTTTCATCACTTCCCTATGTAACTCCCTAACCACTCTTTCTCTATCACTTTCCCCCTATGTAATCCCCCTAACCACTCTTTCATCACTCTCCCCTATGTAACCTCAACCACTCTTTCTCATCACTTTCCCCTATGTAAACCCCTAACCACTCTTTCTCATCACTTTCCCCTATGTAACCCCCTAACCACTCTTTCTCATCACTTTCCCTCATGTAAACCCCTAACCACTCTTCTCATCACTCTTCCCCATGTGAAACCCCTAACCACTCTTTCTCATCACTCTCCCCTATGTAACCCCCTAACCACTCTTTCTCATCACTTTCCCTATGTAATCCCCTAACCACTCTTTCTCATCACTCTCCCTTATGTAACCCCCTAACCACTCTTCATCACTTTCCCCTATGTAAACCCCTAACCACTCTTCATCACTTTCCCTATGTAAACCCCCAACCACTCTTTCTCATCACTTTCCCCATGTAAACCCCTAACCACTCTTTTCTCATCACTTTCCCCTATGTAACCCCCTAACCACTCTTTCTCATCACTTTCCCCTATGTAAACCCCTAAATCCACTCTTTCTCATCACTTTCCCCTATGTAAACCCCCAGTCCACTCTTCTCATCACTTTCCCCTATGTAACCCCCTAACCACTCTTTCTCATCACTTTCTTCTATGTAAACCCCTAACCACTCTTTCTCATCACTTTCCCCTATGTAATCCCCTAACCACTCTTTCTCATCACTTTCCCTATGTAACCCCCTAACCACTTTTCTCATCACTTTCCCTCTATGTAAAACCCCTAACCACTCTTTCTCATCACTTTCCCCATGTAACTCTCTAACCACTCTTTCTCATCACTTTCCCCTATGTAAACCCCTAACCACTCTTTCTCATCACTTTCCCCTATGTAATCCCCTAACCACTCTTTCTCATCACTTTCCTCTATGTAAACCCCTAACCACTCTTTCTCATCACTTTCCCCCATGTAATCCCCTCAACCACTCTTTCTCTCTCATCACTTTCCCTATGCAAACCCCTAACCACTCTTTCTCATCACTTTCCCCTATGTAATCCCCTAACCACTCTTTCTCATCACTTTCCCTATGTAATCCCCTAACCACTCTTTCATCACTTTCCCCCATGTAATCCCCTAACCACTCTTTCTCATCACTTTCCCCCATGTAAACCCCTAACCACTCTTTCTCATCACTTTCCTATGTAATCCTCAACCACTCTTTCTCATCATCACTTTCCTCTATGTAAACCCCTAACCACTCTTTTCTCATCACTTTCCCCATGTAATCCCCTAACCACTCTTTCATCACTTTCCTCATGTAAACCCCTAACCACTCTTTCTCATCACTTTCCCCTATGTAATCCCCTAACCACTCTTCATCACTTTCCCCTATGTAAACCCCTAACCACTCTTTCTCATCACTTTCCCCTATGTAAACCCCTAACCACTCTTTCTCATCACTTTTCCCCTATGTAACCCCCTAACCACTCTTTCTCATCACTTTCCCTATGTAAACCCCTAACCACTCTTTCTCATCACTTTCCCCCTATGTAAACCCCTAACCACTCTTTCTCATCACTTTCCCCTATGTAACCCCCTAACCACTCTTCTCATCACTTTCCCCTATGTAACCCCCTAACCACTCTTTCTCATCACTTCTCTCTCATGTAAACCCCTAACCACTCTTTCTCATCACTTTTCCCCTATGTAATCCCCTAAAATCACCTTTTCTCATCACTCTCCCCTATGTAACCCCCTAACCACTCTTTCTCATCACTTTCCCCCATGTAACCCCCTAACCACTCTTTTCTCATCACTTTCCCCCATGTAAACCCCTAACCACTCTTTTTCTCATCACTTTCCCCTATGTAAACCCCTAACCACTCTTTCTCATCACTTTCCCCTATGTGAACTCTCTAACCACTCTTTCTCATCACTCTCCCCTATGTAACCCCCTAACCACTCTTTCTCATCACTTCTTCCCCATGTAACCCCCTAACCACTCTTTCATCACTTTCCCTATGTAAACCCCTAACCACTCTTTCTCATCACTTTCCCCTATGTAACCCCCTAACCACTCTTTCTCATCACTTTCCCCTATGTAAACCCCTAACCACTCTTTCTCATCACTTTCCCCTATGTAACTCCCTAACCACTCTTTCTCATCACTTTCCCCTATGTAACTCCCTAACCACTCTTCTCATCACTTTCCCTATGTAACCCCCTAACCACTCTTTCTCATCACTTTCCCCTATGTAAACCCCTAACCACTCTTTCTCATCACTTTCCCCTATGTAACCCCCTAACCACTCTTTCTCATCACTTTCCCCTATGTAAACCCCTAACCACTCTTTCTCATCACTTTCCCCTATGTAAACCCCTAACCACTCTTTTTCTCATCACTTTCCCCATGTAAACCCCTTCAACCACTCTTTCTCATCACTTTCCCCTATGTAAACCCCTAACCACTCTTTCTCATCACTCTCTTCCCCTATGTAATCCCCTAACCACTCTTTCTCATCACTTTCCCCTATGTAAACTCCCTAACCACTCTTTCTCATCACTTTCCCCATGTAAACCCCTAACCACTCTTTCATCACTTTCCCCCATGTAATCCCCTAACCACTCTTTCTCATCACTCTCCCCTATGTAAACCCCTAACCACTCTTTCTCATCACTTTCCCCTATGTAACCCCTAACCACTCTTTCTCATCACTTTCCCTATGTAACCCCCTAACCACTCTTTCTCATCACTTTCCCCTATGTAACCCCCTAACCACTCTTTTCTCATCACTTTCCCCATGTAAACCCCCCTAACCACTCTTTCTCATCACTTTCCCCTATGTAACCCCCTAACAACTCTTTCTCATCACTCTCTCCCCTATGTAAACCCCTAACCACTCTTTCTCATCACTTTCCCCTATGTAAACCCCTAACCACTCTTTCTCATCACTTGTGAACTTCCTTAACCACTCTTTCTCATCACTTTCCCCTATGTAAACCCCTAACCACTCTTTTCATCACTTTCCCCTATGTAACCCCCTAACCACTCTTTCTCATCACTTTCCCCTATGTAACTCCCTAACCACTCTTTCTCATCACTTTCCTCATGTAAACCCCTAACCACTCTTTCATCACTTTCCCCTATGTAACCCCCTAACAACTCTTCTCATCACTTTCCTTATGTAAACCCCTAACCACTCTTTCTCATCACTTTCCCCTATGTAAACCCCTAACCACTTTTCATCACTTTCCCCTATGTAACCCCCTAACCACTCTTTCCTCATCATCACTTTCCCCTATGTAAACCCCTAACCACTCTTTCTCATCACTTTCCCCTATGCAATCCCCTAACCACTCTTTCTCATCACTTTCCCCTATGTAAACCCCTAACCACTCTTTTCTCACTTTCCTATGTAAAACCCTAACCACTTTTCATCACTCTCCCCTATGTAACCCCCTAACCACTCTTCTCATCACTTTCCCCTATGTAATCCCCTAACCACTCTTTTCTCATCACTCTCCCCAGGTCCCCTTAACCACTCTTTCTCATCACTTTCCCCTATGTAAACCTCAACCACTCTTTCTCATCACTTTCCCCTATGTAACTCCCTAACCACTCTTTCTCATCACTTTCCCCTATAAACCCCCCTAACCACTCTTTCTCATCACTTTCCCCTATGTAAACCCCAACTAATTTTTCATCACTCTCCCCTATGTAACCCCCTAACCACTCTTTCTCATCACTTTCCCCTATGTAATCCCCTAACCACTCTTTCATCACTCTCCCCATGTAACCTCCCTAACCACTCTTTCTCATCACTTTCCCCTATGTAAACCCCTAACCACTCTTTCTCATCACTTTCCCCTATGTAAACCCCTAACCACTCTTTCTCATCACTTTCCCCTATGTAAACCCCTAACCACTCTTTCTCATCACTTTCCCTATAAACCCCTAACCACTCTTTCATCACTCTCCCCTATGTAACCCCCTGCGCAACAGCGGCAGTGAAATGCTTTGCTTGGGGTGAAATGATTAAAAAAAAAAATCAATTAAAACAAAATGAATAATGTTTTCCTAGGATCCTTCAAAATTTTCCTGATCACATCTATGTTATCTCTTGCTGTTGTTTTTCTCTTCTGACTGCATTTTTCTTTAATTTTGGACTGATGGATCCAGTTTGCTTCTTCGCCTTTATGACACGACTGACAGGTGAAAGGCTGACACCAATGATATCCCTGATCTCTCTATAAGGCTTGCCAGTGTGTTCATACGCCATTACAATTTTTATACACTTTCTTGGCGTAACATTCATCGCAGACAATGGAAGCAGACAACTAATCAACAGTCAGTACAACAGTGTCTAAGTGTGACAAAAATCTGATGTAACACAACATTTTTAAAGCCAAACAAATGAAATTTAGTTTCTTTACTTACACAATAAAAAGCAATAAAAAGAAAATCAAATAAGACATTAAAAAGAAATCAACACAACAAAAGCAATTAACTTCCTAAAAAGAAAAACCTGGGACACAACTGCAGGTCAAAGTTAAGCCCTGATGAGTGGAGACATCATAATGGTGCTTTCATGAAACTTCGAAGTCAACATGACTCTGCTCAGTTAAGTGACAAAATTCTTCACCTTAATCCCTTATATATATATATATATATATTAAACTTGGTAGGTTCGTTGGCTCTCTAGGTTAGCTACATTCTTATTTATTTGCTCTACTAGTGTATTGAGTGCTTTATGTGTTAGGTTACTTGTCTCGGGGTTTTTTTCTTTCAACTAGTACTTTGACTAATGTTCAAGTGCTTAGTTCGTTTATTTTTTTGTTTCCATTTTTTTCCCCTCCGCGTTTATACTCAGTGGGTTTTTTGAGAAGTGTTTAAAGACAAATTTACAGTTATATATATATATATATATATATACACACAGACACACTACAGGCCATAATTATTAGTCCACCCCATTTTTTTATTTTAAAAAAAGATGTAATTCATACTATTTTTAGTATTTAATTCTAAATGAAAATAGAATGGTTCTTTTGTTATTTATACTTTGAAAAATTTTACAAGGCAGCCAGGAAGCCTTTGCTTTGGCCAGCCAATAATAAGAAGAGACGAGCATGGGGAAGAGAGTGCAAAAACTGGACACCAGAACGGTTCATTCGATTCGCATGTTATAGTGCAGTATTAACAAAAGAACCATTCTATTTTCATTTAGAATTATCCACTTAACAATATATACTAAAAATGGTATGAAATCCATCATTTTTTTAAAAACTGGAGTAGCCTAATAATTATGGCCAGTAGTGTGTATGTATATATATATATATATATTTTAATTCAGATACTTCAATCCAAGGGAAAAAAGCAGGAAGGTAAATTCCAAAAAACCCGATCCTAATTAATATTAAAAATTTATTTTAATATTAAAAAATGATACAGGAAGAGAGCTCCATGTAATAAGATATTACAGAGCAAATATATATATTAAAAAAGGATTAATTCAAAGATGTTGAATGGCCATTTCGATATGACGATCCCCACGGGGAGCGACACATCACCTCAGCAACAGAAAAATCCTTTCAGATTTTTCTGTTGCTGAGGTGATGTGTCGCTCCCCGTGGGGATCGTCATATCGAAATGGCCATTCAACATCTTTGAATTAATCCTTTTTTAATATATATATATATATATAAGCACACACACACTATTAAAGGAAAACAAAAGCAGTTGGAGGAACCAACAGCCATTTTGTCAAAACCTAAACTCTTACTCTGATAAAGTCTGAAATAAAGACAACGATACTGATAAAAAGAAAGAGAAAAAGGCTTGAAAGCAAACTTCCCTACTTTAATAACGTAAAGTGCTCAAAGCCTACACCAAGCAAAAAAATAAATAATTCTTCTTTTTCTTCTATGTGCCCTGTCCTTTAAGGACGTAGGCAATAATGGCTTTCCACATCTCCCTATCTCTGGTGGCTCTTAGCACCATTTCTCTAATTACACCCTGCAACCCCGTTCTGTCATCCACTAGCTCAAACCCATAAATCTAGAATATTAATGTATAGAAACTAGCATGGCCATAAAATGAGGGATCAGTTTATATATTGATTATAATAGAGATTTGATCCCCCATTTTATATCCACATTATAATTTCTTATAAACAGTTGGCATATATATATTTCTGTTTTGAGTCTTATCCTTTCAGGATGTAGGCGATCATGGCTTTCCACGTCTCTTTAATAAGATTTCTCAAATATTCAGGCTGACAGATGAAAATAAATTTTAATAAATAGAGCAGCTACTCAAATATGCGTATCTACTAAAAATAATGTCTAAGTAATAAAAATCTGTTGGATTAATAAATAAAACTAGTTTTTTCTTTTTTTTTTTTTTCAGAAATATCTAATAGTGACAACTGATCTAAGGGAAATAACCCCCGGGAAATATATTATAATCACGTTAGGGGAAATAACTCTTGTTGACTAAATGAAAATGCTGGTAACCTATGGCAACTACCTCATCGAGTAAGATAGCAAGTATTAATTAGAGAGGTTTGTTATTTTCAGTTCTGTCCTCACATCAATAATCTGGACCATCTTTTAATCAACGACATGTGACAATGGTAGACAATTTACAATCAAGCTAACATATTCCCTGCTACTGGCATGATAGAAGCCATTAAAATTTCAAGATGAGTGGACACTTCAGTGTTCAAAGGTTTTACTTTGGTCGACTGATGTGCCGGGAATGATAGTTCAGTCCGACATGGCACTCCAATTCCTTCTGAAATGAAATTATCAGCAACAGATTGTAGAAAGGTTGATGTATATTTCAAACCAAGACATTCGTTTTTAAAATACAAAGAGAAGTCTTCATAAGAAATACAAATCATTTTTATCTAACGACTGAAGCAGAAAGAAAGACTATGGTCAAGAGATAGACTATTATTCAAACCCCAAACATTTTAAAGTCAAGTAAAAATTAATTTAAATATTATTCTTTATTTATGATGAATTTAATAATAAAGAATGCAAATTGTTCAAATTTTTACATCACTTGTGTGATTCGTAGAAAATAATAACTCTCTAGGCATAATTACTTCAAATTTAATGAACTGGAAAAAAAGGAAAAAAGAAAAAAAAATTTGCAAGGTGAAAATTGCTTTTGGACCAATGAAACCTTGTTTTCACAAAAATTAGCTGTCAAGCCAAAACAAAATAAGAAAATAAGTTTGTTTTTGAGGCTTGACGACCTATCAATCCTTATGGGATCATTTTAAGGTCATAACCAGTGATTTTGGGTAAGGTTATTTTATTTTTACAACGTTTTTCTTTTCACGATTCATTGGGATTTTTTTTAAATGAGCAGAGTCCCCAAGTCCTACCCTTGTTATTTAACCCATAACTGGAGGGAATGGACGGATTAATACCTTTCCCAAGGGTACCAGTGCTTAAGTGAATGCAGGGTATTCAACTGGAATTCGAACTCGGCTCACCGATTTCTCTTTCCGAGCCAATATCCACTGCACCACAATGCACATCCGTCACCATGCGCTTACAGCACCTGGTATTCCCAAGCGGTCACCCATCTAGGTACTGACCAGGCTCAATGTTGCTTAACTTCGGTGATCGAGCGAGAACCGGTGTATTCAACGTGATAGGCCGTAAGCCTAGAAAATAAATAGAAAAATTAAATCAACAAGAGAAAAGAATCCAAGGTCACATGAAAAGTTTGATTTTTGTTCATGCCTGAATTTTCACTAGTGTTAAATTACTCATATAATTATATTATTGGCCTTAACGAACTTGGAACTTCAAAGAACTTTATTTCAACTGTCTATCTTCATCTGCTTTTGAACATATGCAACTTTACATCCCATCTGCAAACAGTAATCACTCTTAACTTTGTTTCAAACATTTTTAATATTATTTTGTGCCAGATCATTTAATCTGTTGTATGAACATTTCCTTTTCATGACAAGGAGTTTAAACTACTGACCTTAAAAATTCCTGATTTATTTTCTGCAAATATGACCGAGCATATAAATTCATAAATTGTTGATACGGGTTGATTAAAATAATCAAATGTTTACCTGCCCCCATTAACCTTCCTTGGAATGGGTAAACAGATTGTTCATTTTCACCTGAAAGTCCCACGCGACTATACCTGACCAATGTACCGGTTATTGTAATCAAAATTAAACAAATCGATCACATTTTTAAAATACCTTGTCCCAACAGGATCATGGCTCTCCATAGATTCACTTTCTTTATTGTTTGTGAATTGCTATCTCTTCTTCGGAAAGAGTGTAATTTGGTTTCCTGTTGCCTTTTATACAGTTTGGAATTCAGAATTTTTTCTTGTACTAGACATCAAAGGCAGTCTTATTATTTAACCCTTAGCTGGAGAAAGAAGAAATGGAATCATATTTTTCTCAAGTCGTCTCATCAAATCCAATTTCTATGCTAATATCCAATAACCTATGAGTAGATCCTGTCTAAATCGATATTCTATTTTATTTTTCGAAATGTATATTTGGGAAATTCTTGCATATAGAAACTGCACAATTCTTTGATATCACTAAAGAACTTCAAAATGACGATAGAAACAAATTCCAGCAAAAAGATAAAAGGATCATTTCAATAATTATTTAGATTATTTGCCCCTATGATTCTTTTGATGGATTGATCTATTTTTTACAGTTTATCAACCCTTTGGAGGTTTAAATAACCTACAAGAACATATTTTTTAGATTGTAAGAATTTTCTTATTTGTTTTGAAAATAATAATAATATTGTGATACAAGCCTTGACCCTTTGACCTTGAGCGATTGGGGAGGGGAAGAGAGGCGGATTCATATCTAAGGAGAATTTGATGAATAAGAAATTATTAAGTAGACATAAAGTGGGGGATCAATTCTATATTATAATTAATATATAAACCGATACCTCATTTTATGGCCACAGTAGGTTCTATGCATTTATATTCCTGGGAATGTAAATAAATCTAAAAGACGAGTCCTTGTACGGATTCAGTATTTCATTATTGATTGATTCGTTTTCTACGGCTTATCAAGAGACGAGAAATTCTAATATGGGAATAAACTAGGGGATCAGTTCTATATTACAATTAATATATAAACTGATACCTTATTTTATGGCCACAGTGTATTCTAGGCATTCATATTCAAGAGAATGTAAATAAATCTAGAAGTCCTTGTTGGTGTTCAGTATTTCATTATTGATTGATTCGTTTTCTACGGCTTATCAAGAGACAAAAAATTACAATATGGACATAAAGTGGGGGATCGATTCTATATTACCATCAGTATATGAACTGATACCTCACTCTGTGGACACGGTAGGTTGTATACATTGATATTCCAGATAATGTAAATAAATCTAAAAGACATGTCGTTGTAGGTATTCAGTATTTCATGATTGACTGATTCATTTTCTACGGATTCACAAGAGACAAGAAATTACAATATGGACATCAAGTGGGGGATCGATTCTATATTACATTTAATATATAAACCAATACCTCACTTTGTGGCCATGATAGATGCTATACATATATATTCCAGAGATTGTAAATAAATCTAAAAAATATGCTTGTGTACCTAATCCATATGTCATTGATTGATCGATTCATTTTCTATGGTTTATCAAGAGACAAGAAATTATGATGTGGATATAAAGTGATCTATTCTATATAACAATCAATATATAAACTGATACCTCACTTTGTGGCCACGGTAGATCCTATCCATTTATATTCCAGAGAATGTAAATAAATCTAAAAGATATGCCTGTGTCGCAAAAGAATATTTTCCATGGCTTATCAACTTCTTTGCAGGTTATTTAAAGCCAGAAAATATTTTCGATTTTAAGAATTTTGTTTTTTTTCAGATAATAATGGTTTAGTGATGTAAGTCTTACTCATTAACCCATAGGTGGGGGAGAAGTGGATTTATACCTGTCCCAAGAATATTTGTTCGTAAGTAAATGTAACAACCCCAACTGGAATTGGAACTTGGTTCTCTGAATAATAAATTCTGAGTCATTATCTATTGCACCACCCTCACATCCAAGCTTAGAGCATCTGGTATTTTCGAGCCGTCCCCCTCATCTAGTTACTGACCAGGCTCAATGTTATTTACACCCAGACCTTCTGTGACACCATGATGAGGAGACTCACATAAAAAAAAAAGAAAGCTGGGATTTTATCACAGTCTTAAGTGTTTCTGTTTTAAGGCTAGCAGAGTGTGTGTGTGGGGCGGGGGTCTTTAGCATCAGGTCTTTTAAGTGACACCCCCACTTGATGGAGGTAAAGCAAAAGAACAAGTAAATGAGAAATTTTAAGGACAAGAGACAACAAGCCAGATATTGATTATTTTTGCCCTGCTCGCCTGTATTACCCATCACAGTTGGGACTGGAGTCATGAATTTTAATTCCATCCTTTTCACCCACTGATGGGTTTGAGCCTCAATTGGGGTCAGCAATGAAAATCAGTCCAAACATGTTCAAAGCAAATCACCAAATCGAAAGTGCAACTCTTCGTTATGACTAATGAGATATTAGGGTTTGCTTGGTGATGGTGAAACGTTTCTAGCTTGGCTTTTCAGTTTCCTCACCATTGAGATGTTAGTCGTCAGTCAGAAAAGAAATTAGCTACCAGGCTTTGGCTTTTCCAATTATGGATAAAATAAAGATGTGGCGAATATCATTGATCGAGTATGTGAGCAATGATAAGGTTTTGGTAAGGATGGAAACAAAAAGGAAATTAATGCTGAGCATCAGGAAGAGACAGCTAAAGTCCCTGGGACATGCAATGAGGAAAGAAGGCTTGGAGAACCTGATACTAACAGTAGCAGTCTGGATGTCATTTGTTTATACTGCCAGCCATATGTTGTAATGTCGAGAAGGATAGAGTTGGTAGAGGGAAAGACTTGAAAGAACAACTGATCTGTTAGCAGAAGTCCTCCTCAGTGACACATTGAGCCACACCACGCAAGGGAAGTCCTGAAGCATTTTTTGTCAAAATCATGGTCAGTCTTGTTACAGTGACCAAGTAATGAGTCACATGGAAAATAGAAAACTCAAACAAGAAACTGCATGCAAATTTACTGTGAGTGAACAAATGATTAAAGTAATTTCTAAACATTTTTGTCTTACTGAATTATTTTCTTTTTTAATAAGAGTAGCAGTTTTTATGTCAAAATTGTCATCAGTTTCATTAGAGTGAACAACCAATGTATTTTGAGTGTTGTTTTTTTTAAAATGCCTTTTTTGTGTTCATATAGACTTTTGTTTCAATTTATTGAGGTTTCCCCAATATATTTTTTCTGGCAACCCTTGAAGTTGTTAGAGTAAATTCCCACTTTAAGTTTTAGCTTGTACTGTTTTATATCTAGCAGTGACAAATTTAATGTTGAGTTTAGATAAATTCTTTTTGGTTGGAGTTGTGATAGAGTTAGTCGGTAGAACAATATTTATTTTCTTTTAATTCATTGAATTTGTAAGGAGAAACTGCTTCTCTATTTTGGAATATATCACAAGCCTTTTGTTTTACATTAAAGATGAAATAGGGTATTGAATGGTCTTGTAAGTTTTTTTTCTTCTCTTTGTGTAAATATTGAGAGCTGCAAATTCTAAGTGCTCTTGTAGGGATAAGAAATTAAGAATTAAAATCTGCTCTCTTCTTCACTTTTGCAAATATTCACAATGACCTGTGAAATCCTGGTTTTTCCCAAAGAGAAAAAGGATCGATCATGTGCTTAAAGAAAAAGTCAAAACCAGATTTCGCAAGTAGGTGTTAAATTGATTTTTGACCAATGGGAGTGACTTGCAAATTGACCTGGCTCTCATTTTTATGTTTATTGTGCAGTAATCTAATTCTAACATTGGATTTGTTACATTGTTTGTCATGTGGTGCTGCGCCTTCTTATATTCAGAAGCGGTTAGCCAGAATTAAAGCCACTAATACCTCAGTTGAACACTCTTTAGTTAAGTATGAGCTTGATAAATTGTTTGATCGCTCAAATGGGTGCTTACGTTCTTTTCGTTCAAATTTGAACAAAATCAAAACAGAAATGAGCTTCTTTGATTATTTCCGGTTCTCCTGATTTTTAGTTAATTGCAGGTTTCGGTTGGAAGAATCTGCAAATGGGAGAAATAATAAGTACCTAGAATACTTAATCACCAGACGTTTGGTTCTGTGTCAGGTGATCTACACCGACACATTTTCAATTATTCCAATATTAATCTCACTGGTATTGAGCTTTCTGTTCTATCACGTGGATTGGAATTTTGTATTCCTCCCTCTGCTGTTAATAAGGAACGGATTTTTTCTGAGTTTGAGTTGTTATACTCTCAAATCATCCATCATGTTCCTAAGTCCATTGAGAAGTGTTCTGAGGTTAAAACTAGGTTGTTTGAGTTTGCCACTGAATACTCTACGCTAGGTTGCGAGAAAGATTCTCTCTACTGGCACAGTATTCATTTTCAAATGATTAGAGCTTTACACTCGCGGGGTCACATTTATATCACCAAGCCAGACAAGGTTGCCAGTGTCGTGATTTTGAATAGATCGGATTATATTGCAAAGATGCATAATATATTAGATGATCCATCTAAATTTACAGTTATCGGTCCAGCCGATACTCATGATAACACCGGCAAAATAAAAACCAAACTTCAACGTTGGCTGTTGTCCAAGTATAAGGACAAATTAATTTCTAAGGACATCTATAGTAGGATCAGACCTGTGGGCTCACAACGCCCTAGAATGTATGGCCTTCCAAAAGTTCAGAAAGATGGAGTCCCACTCAGACCTATTTTGTCTATGGTGGGCTCCGCACAACATGAGTTGGCTAAGTGGTTGGCTGAGATTCTCCAACCTGTGTCTCTTGCTTTGTCTGTGTACAATGTCATCGACTCCTTCAGATTTTCTAGTTTCATTAGAAACTTAGATTTTTCATCTAGGGATAAATTTATGGTCTCCTTTGACATTGTCAGTTTGTACACAAATGTTCCATTAAATGATACTATTAACATTTGTGTAGACATGTTATATAGAGGGAGTTTAGGTGCCGCGGCAATTCCCGAGGAGTTATTCATAGAATGTATGTGATTGGCAACTGAGGGGGTCGAATTTAGCTTTGATGGGACAATGTTTGCGCAGACAGACGGCGTTGCAATGGGTAGTCCTTTGGGTCCTGTCCTTGCGAATATTTTTGTGATATTTCATGAGCGTCTGTTATTTGAGAGGGTAGCAGAATCTTTGATATATCAACGATATGTTGATGATACCTTCTCTTTATTTGACAGCGCCATGGATGCTGAACATTTTTTAGTTCAGTTAAATTCTTTACATCCTTCCCTTCAGTTTACCATGGAGATTGAAAGGGATGGATGTCTCCCATTTTTAGATGTCCTTGTTCAGTGACGGGACGGTGCTTTCGTGACTTCTGTTTTTCGCAAACCAACTTTTACTGGTTTGTACATTAATTGGAAGTCGTTTGTCCCTAAGTCTCATAAACTAGGTCTGATAGAAACCTTGGTTCACCGTGCCTTGAATATTTGTTCTCCTGAATGTTTAGAAGGCGAATTAATTTGCTTGCAGGAGATTTTCGAAAGCAACGGGTACCCGGTTAATGTGGTGAAACGGGTAATTGATCGCAAGATCAAACGTTATAAAGAACCTAAGGTTGAAGGATCTAGCCGCTGTCCCTTGTATCTGAAAATACCCTGGCTTGGTAGAAGATGTCAAACTGTAACCGACAGAGTTTCGGCATGTGTTTCGTCCTGTTATTTTGCGGTGCAGTTACGTGTTGTTTTTCAGACTAGACCTGTGTTTCCTTCTTTCAGTAAAGATAGGTTGTCCTATTTTCAAAGAAGTTCAATTGTTTATAAATTTAAATGCTGTTGTGATGCGGAATACATAGGACAAACCAGTCTTAGGTTGGAGACGCGGGTTTCACAACACGTCCCTGCTAATATACGTTCCAGTGGCTCTCTCAGACCTATAAGAACAACACAATCTGTTCTGGATTCCGCTATTGGCTGACATCTTTTGGACAATCAAGTGTGTGCCTCGGCATATCAGGACAGCTGGTTTACTGTCTTGCACAGCGCTCGGTCTACACATCATCTTCGTATTTTGGAAGCAATTTGCTTAAAAATTCAACAGCCGAGCCTGTGCAGACAGAAAGAGCGGTTTTTACGCTCCTTACAATTGCTGGTGAGTCTGTGAGTGTAGCAATTTTTCACTTTTAAACACTCTTGTGGAATTATATGTGTACACCCCCCTTCCATTTTATGTGTTTTTTTTTCAATAAATTTATTTTTAAACGAGTTCCATCATCTCCCAGCATTGTAAGTAATTTATTTTGCCTTGTCCTTTTCCTTAATTCCCTTAAAATTAAAGCCAATGAGAACCCTTGATAAGAGTTGGCCGAAAGGTTCCTCGGGTTTAAATAATTTGACATCTGTTCTTTTTAAAGCTATTAGTAATTTCTGTGGGTACAAATCATTATATATATATATATATAGAGAGAGAGAGAGAGAGAGAGAGAGAGCAAAACTATGTGGTGCGATGGGTAAATTGTCGCTATTTGCCTTGTAAAATTTTGCAAAGTAATAATAACAAAAGAACCATTCTATTTTCATTTAGCATTATCCACTTGGCAATAAATACTAAAAATAGTATGAAATACATCATTCTTTTTTTTAAAAACTGGGTTGACTTAATAATTATGACCAGTAGTGTATCCACAGATGAAGTGGAAGCTGATGGGCACATACTCTTAAAAGCTTAGGTGATAGATGTAATCTTTGTTTAACAAAAAAAAATTAAGATTTTGGAATTTCAATTTCAGATGTGCTTCTGAATAAATGTGAAAAAATCATGAGTATGTGTTGTCACCAGAATACATCATTTCTTTTAAAATACTGTGGTGGCCTAATAATTATGGCCGGTAGCGTATGAACCAGATTAGAGAAATTCTAAGAAGGTACACAAATTTTTCTTTATAAAAATTGTCAAGTGTGAAATAGCCTTGATTGGTGATGAGATGGCAGATTTTTATTATTTTGGCTTTTGGTAGGGAGAGGTCATTCTAGAGGATAGAGGCTTTTTGAGATTTAAGCATTTCTCAACTCGGACATTAATGTAAAGTGATTATATATCTAGACTGGCCATGAGTTTGTTGATAATATTTGTTCCCCTTAATTTTTCAACTAGGTTGCCTAATTTTTAATATGTGGTGGGTTTATTGTCCCAAGTAGAGGGGGTTAGAATTTTTTCTATGGCTCTAGCTAGTTGAATTAGGCAGCTACCTATTCCTGAAATGATGAGGTGCAGAGGGAGATTGTAAAGTTTGGCTGTTCAAGGGTGATATTCTATGAGTCTATACCATGACTGATTTTTGTTTTTAATAAGCTTCCTGATATCCATGTTGAATTTTTGTGTTTCAATAGTTATTTTTTGTATGCTTATTTTTTTCGTATGTGTGAATATCGCTGAGCAGTGAGTTAATTTTTTCTATGTATGCATTCTTCTTCATGATCACCATGCCCCGCACCATGTCAGGCATAGTGATGTGGATTTCCTTGTTTCTCATTAGGTTCTTTAATGCATTCAGGTGGTAATCTATCTTCGCTGTTCATTTCTGTAGCACTAGTGATCATGCTTTGAATATATATATATATATACATATATAATTTCAATTTTAAAAATGCCACACTAACAAAAAGAGTAAGCAATTTATTCAGAAAAAATGTTCTTGAGAGTGCCGCCATCCAGTACTACCAAAATGTCAATTTGTGCCCTGGATTTTTCCCAATCTAACCTTTACTTATGGAAATTATACTAAAACAGACTAACATACATAATAAAAAGTTCAAAGAAAACAGTAGAATTCCCTTCATTTTAACATCTCATGACTTTGCACGACACATGAAGGAATTCTAAAACTAAAATATTCTGTTAATCTTTTTAAATGATTTGTGAGTGTTTTTATAGTTGCCAACAGTTTATTTATAGATACGTAATTTAGAATAAAGCTCATTTCGTCTTTTTGCCTTGATAAAGTCCATCACACGACTAAACACGTAGGCAATTTAAAAACAGTTTTCCTCTTGTCTTTATTTTATTTAACCATATATATATATATATATATATATTCAACAGTGTATACAGATTTAAATTAAATTAGACCAGTAAATAGTTGTAATAGAAAATACTCAACTCAATACATATTTGAAGGCTGGTGAAGATTCAACATTTATAGTATTTAGATATTTAGGTAGGAAAGATCAGTTAATTATGCGACCATGGTTTCAACCTTTTTGGTAGCATAACCAGCTGATCTTCTCTACCCAAAATCAGTTATTAAAAATTGCCTGAAGACACCATTCATGGTAGAAACCTGCGTAGCGAAATAACTCGTTTAAAAATGGAAAATATTCGAAAGTTTTACAATATAATTGTATCGAACATTTTTCATACAAATGTGTACTGGTCTAACCCTATTATGACCAAAAACTAAGTATTAAACAATATATATATATATAGACATTATTTTTGATCAGTACTCATGATTGTCAATCAATTATTAATTGATCGATACTTATATTCAAGTAGATATTCTGTTTTTAATTATACAATATTATATATTTATATCAGTAGATATAAATATATAATACTGTTTAATTAAAAACAGAATATCTACTTAAATACGAGTATCGATCAAAAATAATGTTTCAACAAATCATTTCAAATTGTCGGTTGTTTATAACCAAGTTTTGTTAATCTTTGTTAATTTCCGTAACATGTTTACATACATATATATATATATATATATTCTGATACTTGATCATTGAAAAAATATTTTTGGTAAGTGGGTCAGGCTTAGTATTTTTCAGTTCCTCTTTAAATAAATAAATATTTGGTTCAATGAACCACGGAAGCCAATCATGCAGGTCGCTGTCCTCAATTCAAGGTGCGCATCAAAAGCTGAAGGTACTCACCTCAAAAGTCAGTTCGCCTTGTGACTTGTTGATCTTCGTCTGCATATCCAGTTTAATGTGTCCCTGAGGTTTCCTCAACACGTCATGCTGAAAAACATGTGGTATAAAATTAATTATTGACTTTCAGACAATTGTCTGCATTTTTCTTGCTGTTGTCACCGCAATATTACAGTAATTCACAATATGAGAATCAGGTCATGCATATTTACACTCCGTTGGAATCGAGTGGGAAATAACTGAGCAGTCCACCAGAATCTATCTTACAGATTTATAAGTCTACCATTTTTACATTCATCAAATATTAATGTCTTGATTCTTGATAAAATCCAAAGAAGAATCTACAATTTTAATGGTCCTGACTTGGCATCTCAGTTTCAGTCATTTTTCCTACCACCATAATATAGCTTTCCTATGGCCTTTCTTTAAATTAGGTACCTCTATTAAATCGCAAAAAAAAAAGTCAGCTTAAAGCAAGTTTAAATTTGGTAATTTGAATAAAATAATGTGTCAGCAAAGTGTATTTTATTTTTGTATGATTTTATAAAAACGAGAATTGGCTTCCGTTTACAATGGATGAAAAATGTCCAAAAATTTGAAATTTTATAACTTTTTTTTAAAACCTAAAAAATTTTGATTCCTATCAATATAATTTCAGTTTAAAATACACCAGAGTATTTTGCTTACTGGAATTACTAAATTTAATGCCTTGGCTTTCAATAAAAGCTAATTTTAAAGCTTGAAGATAACTTATTTATTTTTAAAATTTAAATTTAGGTATCGAAAATGACTGGCGTTACTACTTTAAATACTTTCCTGGTAATTATTCTGATGAATTTTTAATGATGGGACCTCAACTTTATGAATTTAAGCGGACTATTAAATTGACAGCAAAGTCTCATCATTTTACAGTTGAAATGGCTAGATGTAACTGTAAGTCATATACATGTCAAGCAACTAAGTGAATGAAATAAATTTGGCCGAAACTTGAACTTGGCTTTCCTGCTCCTCAATCCAAGTTGCTATCCATTACTCCACTGTGCATCCACCACGCACAGTCGAAACATCATACAAATGGCAACTGTTTTGCAGGGGATTACATAGGAGGAAAGTTATGAGAAAGAGTGACAGGTTATAGGGAGTGTCAGGAAGTGGGTAAGAGAAGGATGACTGTAGCCATAAAGTGAGTGATCGGTTTATATATTGATTATAATGTAGAATTGATCCCTCACTTTATATCCACATTATAATAGTATAGAATTATTTTTATAATCAAATCGCCTTAAGAAAGATCTCACTAATTGATAATGGTTAAGATTTAAACAGGTTTTTCCTGCATCTTTAGCGATGGATTTTACGTATGAGTTCCATTTGGTGTTCAAGATGCAGGGGCTCCATGAGGGAACATCTGTTCATTGCGCTTGTTGAAAGTTGATGACTGAATAATGATGATATGAATCTTTATGAATAGGTATGACTGTCAAAATCATAACTTTTTTTAATATAAATTTCAAGTTTAAATAAATTGAAATCAATTTGTGAATATTTTTGAAAACAAAACAAAAAATTAATAAATTCAGTACCAAATAATTTTTTGAAAATTCAAGTGTAAGCATTTCCAAACCTTTAAAAAGACATGTTACAAAGAAATATTTCAAAACAAAAATCTTGAAGTTAAACGAGCACATCATTTTTCAAATGAAAATATTTTCATATCGTTAAAGTACATTTCTTTCTTCCAAAGCTAAAATAAATAATTTTTTTTTCTTTTCAAAGTATGTGAAAATATTCTTAAATATTTCAAAGACTGATGTCAAAACCAATGCACAAATATAAGCTATTTTATATAGATTAAATATTTTTTAAAACGAGAACAAACATTTCGTTGAATTTGACACAAAATATTCACCTGAATTAATAGGAAGATATCTGTTATTGAGAAATATTTCAAACATTCTTTTTCAAGTATTTACAGAAATTTCTGGAAGGTCATATAATTTCCAGAACACTTTTCTTTATCTTATTAGAAATTCATTTGCAGATTTAGCAATTAAAATTTAAATTAAATTTGTTGACTTATTTAACAATTAAAATTTAAATTAAATTTTTCTGAAAATAATATTTTGAAAGGCATTTAAAGATTTGAACATAGAATGTAAAAAAATTGTTCTTTTTAAAGAAAATATTCTAAGATTATTTTAGAAGAAAAAAATGTAAATTTTCTAAAGCTGAATGCATTAAGAATTTTGCTTCTTGTTTGCATGAAAAAGCAGATTGTTTGATTTACACTTCCTATGTCTTAGTTTCATGAATGTTTTTTTTTTATTTGATTGTTTTTGCTTTTTGTATTTCTGTTTTCTTTTATTAATTTCTCTTTTTCTATTTTCTTTCTTTTCTATTCAAACTTTTTAAGAAGCACCTACTTCAAAATTAATTTGCAATCAGAAAATACAAAATTTGCTTTTACTTTTTTTAAGTGTCCCCTTTCTTTAGATTCAGTTGCTCAACGTATTAAGCTTGTAAAACTTTCGTTTTACCCATTAGCAAATAAGGAATTTGTTTACATCTTCTTTAGGCTCGATTATTTCAAAATAAACTTATCGTTGAATTAACCTTACAAATATTCCGCCTTTATGCAAACACAGCAGTTCATTTTCCTTCTAAAGTCTCCCTTATCTTCTGCTGAATTTCTGGATGTATTGAGCTTGCAAAATTGTGAAGAATTTTCAGATGTATTAAACTTGCAAAGCATTCTCACAATATGACAGACATTTTTTTTCGTTGTTCTCATTTAAGATAACTTAATATTTTTCTTACAAATTTTTCCACCTTCCCTGTCGGACAATATGATCATTTCATACTTATGTTAGCTTTTATATTCTAAGATGAGTTGATAAATATATTAAACATTTTTTTTTTTTTTTTTTTTTTTAATCATATCACCCCAAGCAAGGCGGTAACGCCACTGATGCGCAGGGGGCTACGTAAGGGTAAAAAGAATGGAAAAGAGAAAGCCGGAAACCACATCCTAAACAGGAAACAAGGGATGAGCCTCTTCACCTGTTCAATAGATGTGGGTGGATGTTGCAAAACGTTCGTCTTATAATTTAGAAAGTACAGATTCTTATTAATTCTTCTTAAAGAGCCCTGTTTTTAAAAGTAATCTCAGGATGTATTAAACTTGCAATCGGAAAATACAGAATTAACTTTGTTTTTTAATGCTCCTCATAATTTAAGTTCAGTTGCTGGATGTATTAAACTTGAAAAACTTCTGTCTTACCCATCAATAAATAGGGAAGTTGCTTTTTTCATTTAAGGGCACTCCTAATTTAAGATGAATTAATGGATATGTAAACTTTGCAAAACGTCTCACTTAGAGAATATGATTTCTTCTTCTGCGGACTCTCTAAATTAATGATGAATTGGCTGTAATGATCTTGCAAAACTTTTAACTTATATTTATGTAAATACTGAATATATTTTATTCTTGTAAGGGCTCTATAAATTTACGAGCAGTATAGCCCAGCGTTGCTCGGGTGTAATGAAAGCTTTAAAACTAATCCATGGTCCTGGAGCTCAGACTCTTTGGACATTGGCACAAAAGACTAAAAAACAACAGTTGTTTCCAGTTAAAGCGAAATTGTAGACTGAAAGAAAAATGAATGGATGTAAGTCAAATTTTGATTTCCTGGTATCAATATCAAATAAGTTTTTTCGTCGTAAACTGAATTTTGAAGGCTAAATAAGTCTTTTGAGTAAATGGTATCATAGCTGAGACTAAGAACTACAATTATACCTACTTAGAGCCAAACCCGAAGCAAAAACTAAAATAAAAGGGCTGACAAAAATACAGACATACAGGCAGATAAAAAAACACACATACAAACATCTTGCCTTTTATATATATATATATATATATATATATATATATTATCAATTTTCTGCACTATTGTAAGAACTGCAAGCTTGAAACTTTGGAATATCGTTTCTTATGTCTTTGTCTATGAGTGTATCAAATTTGATTAAAATCGGACAACTCCTTCTATAACCCGATTTTTTCGATTATCAATTTTCCATATTTATTGGGGGTACCTTGACACAAAACCTAGCTCAGAACACTTGCAGACGCTTGTAGTACAACTGTGTAAATTTTCAAGAAAATCAGTTCAGCCATTTCAGAGTCTATAGGTAACGGATACACACACAGACAAAGTTCCATTTCTAAATAAGTTTAGATACTGGATGTACCAACCTTCCAAAACTTTTGTTGAGTGCACAATATTTTTTTTTAAATCCTAAAAACTTTCTGATTTTAAGATGAATTTCTCAAATCTTCCACTTTTTTCCTTATTCCTCTATGTCTTTAGGATGTCCAAGATGACAGCCAAACAGCCACCAACTAAGACGTTGTCAATGCACTGATAGACAACATTAGGCTGACTCTCATGAAGTAAGTGCTCACACATTTCACACCACACTTAGAAAACTTAATTTATAAAAGAAACTTCACAGCAAGGAGAACTGAACATTTTATTGCTGTTGTGAAAAGAATAAATAAATGTTATATTTACTAACATTCGACTTCCACTCTAGAAAAGAACCCCTTTTTTTTTCATTTAAAAGATATGTTGGTGTTGAGGTCAAATGTTTGGTATCCTGACACTCAGATAAAAATAAAATCCTGGATAGGTGGATCACAACGTATTCATATATGTAACAATTTTTAAATTCTATACTTGTTTTGTGGATGCCATGTGTCTGCTTCAGACCATCTCTGCTAATATTTAATTTTTGAATTGTCAATGCAATTTAAGAATGTAATAAAAATTGGGTTTATTAATGTATTTTTAATTGCATGGTAAATCTGAATATTGGAAGTGAATGTGTAATACTAAAGTTACATTCTCTACAAATGTTTAAATCTTACCTTCTTTAAATTTTGGTTTTATGAGCAATTGTGCTGATTTGGTTTTTATTGCATTGCAATTATTTATTAATATTTATTAAGATTCCTTCTCTGGATTTCTTTATGATAAATGGAACAGGCTTGCCTCCCAGAGAGTAAAATACTATGCCTCCTTGACCTTACACTTTCGGCGGACCTGAAATGGAATGACTATATCGAATCCATTGCCAAATCTGCCGCCATGAAAGTCGGCTCTCTGTGCAGGGCCTGGAAGTTTTTCCCACCTGAATCTATTCTGCACATATACAAATCTATCATCCGCCCGCGTATTGAATATTGCTGCTATATCTGGTTGGGTGCCCCTGCTGCTCTCCTTGGGCTTCTTGACAAAATACAAAGGAGGATCTGTAACGTGGTTGATACTGACTTGGCAGACCGGCTGCAACCACTCTCTCACCGGCGTGATGTGGCTTCCCTGTGCCTCTTCTACAAGTACTTTCATGGCTTCTGCTCTGATGAACTAAGAGCACTGGTGCCGCCTAAGCACGAATTTACACGAGATACTAGATTAGCAATTAGGTCCCACCCTTTTACAGTTAAACAGATAAGATGTAATCGTAAATTCTACTCCAACAGCTTCTTTTCTCGCGCTTCCCGCCTGTAGAATTCCCTTTCACAAGTCTGCTTTCCCGACAGTTACAATCTCCAGATGTTTAAATGTAGGGTCAATAGACACCTCCTATCACACTAACTCCTAATTATTCTCAGAACACTCTCATCTACCCAACCCTCATTCTCGGTATCCTCACCCACCTATCACCCACCCTCTGACATTTCCTATATTTAATCATCCTTTCTGTATTTACTAGCCTTCCCACGCAAGGCCAGATGTGACACATGGTCATTTTATAGTGGGTATTCCCGGCCATATAGCCGGGCCAAAAAATGTCTGTCTATTTTTCCCCAGTCGTGGTTCTACCCTTTGGCGGAACCACGACTGGGTTTGTGCTCTCTGCTCGGAAGCAGAGAGCACCCTCTACCCGAAGGCAGAGAGGCGACAGTGTCACAGAAAAGTCAGGCAAATCCTTTCTCCACTTTATGTAGCCCCCTGTGCAGTAGTGGCAGTGACATGCCTTGCTCGGAGTGAAACGCTTATAAAAAAAAAAAAAAAGTTACGTTCATTTTTTTTCACTAACATAGTATTTTTGAAATCAAGTTTATCACCTGTTTTATTTCTATATCATACTAATTAAAACACCGATGAAAATTAGTCATTTTAGTGTAATTTCATTGTATAATAAATTTAACTGAGATAAATTTGTTTGATGAATATAACAAATGTCAAAATTGAACACTAATATTACATTGTCTGCAAATGTTTGGATCTTAAGCTTCTGTCATCCGAAGCAAGAATCAATGTTTAGCAAAAGTAATAAAAGTTTGTTTTTTTAATTCTTAAATAAAATATCAATTATCTTCAAGTAATTCTTATGAAATTATTTTCCTTCTTAAAAATTACCCCCTTTTTTTTAAGGCATCTAATTCAAAAATGTCTTATCTAAAAAAAAGAAACAGAAATTAGAATTAAATAATTACCTGAGATTTATAGTAATACAATGCTCCATTCCTGAGAACAAACCATTTTCGTTTCCACATTTTTACTTTCCCACCTAACTTCGAAAGGTAACCACATTTTTCCAGTGTATCCTGAAAGTAGAGACAAAAATGATTCTTTATTGCAACCATAATAGAAATGAACCCAACTTGAAAATTTTTTGGCTTTAAAATAGGAAGGAATGATGATAACATAAAACATCAAGTTCATAAATTACGAGGCTATCAAAAAAAATCGTATAGCATTAAGATATGCAAAACATAACGAATGATTCTAAGATAATCTAATATTATCTCATAATAAAATACTTGTCACTTTAATATAGAATGAGAAAATGAGAAAATAATAAGTTAAAAACAAAATGAAAATGTCATGAAAAATCAGTAGGCATAAAAAAAAATGTTAAGGGGAAATAACTCAATTGTTTTTTCTTTAGTTACCTCCCCTGTTTAATAAATGAACATTCAAGGGAGGTAATTCGTAAAGCTAAAAATATGAAGCCATGATACTGGCAAGTTGTTCACTCATTAAGATTATTTTTCATTGATTTCTCTAATTACGTCGCCTTCAGGAAACCTTTTAGTTTTTCAAAATCTGTCAAAATTAAAACAATGGTTGTACACATGTCATCTTGCCAACAATTCTCTGCAAAGCATTGCAATATTTGACATAATGCCCTGATAGTTGGTCAACCTCACTACACAAGTGCAATGAGTACAAATTTCTTAACCACTACCCTTTTTAATGTCCTTTGCTCTATCTTTTGTCAGAGTTTCACAGATTTTTGTCAGAGTTTCACAGATTTTTTTCTTTGCTCATATAATAACAAGATAATTATAATTATGATCTAACTAAATTATTTTGTATTTATTCTTATCATAAATTAAATAAATTTAAAATATAAAATAATTCAGCTAGATCATCATTATAATTGAAATTAATTAAATTTAAAAAGGTGGTTTCTTTTGGAGAAAAATCTGGAAATTTTTTTTTTTTTTTTTTAATCACATCACCCCAAGCAAGGCGGTAAGGCCACTGGTGTGCAGGGGGCTACGTAAGAGTGAATAGATTGGAAAAGAGAAAAGCGGAAGCCACGTCCTAAACAGGGAACAAGGGATGAGCCTCTTAACCTGTTCAATAGACGTGGGTGGAGTGTGAACCGGGCGATAGTTCAGTCTCTCTACTCCATTTACCATTGGAAACGTTTTACCCTAAAACATTTTTTATAATTATTATGTTTTTAGTTATGTTATTTTATTGTATTGTTTTAATAATATTTTATATTGTAATATTGTATGTATATGTGTATATGAATGTGTAGGCATGTACGTGTATATGTGCATATATGTGTGTATGGGTGTATATATATATATATATATATGTGTGTGTGTGTGTGTGTGTGTGTGTGTGTGTGTGTGTGTGTGTGTGTGTGTGTGTGTTTGCATGTGTGGTGTATGTATGTATGCGTATATATATTTTTGCAAACTCGAAAAGTAAATTTTGCCAAATCTTTGTTTTATAAATACTTTCATGGCTTCTGCTCCAACAAATTTAAGTCACTGGTGCCCCTGCAACAGGTGTTTACTCGTGCAACCAAACTGGCTACTGGGTCTCATCCATTCACAGTTAGATCAACCAAATGTAGACGACAATTCTACTGCAGCTTCTTTTCTTACACTTCCCACCTGTGAAACTCACTTCCATATTCTTGCTTTCCTGATGGCTACAACCTCCCGGAATTTAAATGCAATGTCAATACCCATCTCTTAACCACTTGACTCCAGTTCTTTCTACATCACCCTGTATATCTTTTCCTTTCTCTCTACTTTTGCAACTGTCATCATACCTGTATTCCCATCCTTCTCTTGCTCCTTTCTAACTGGTTTGTCTTTCTCTCCTCTCTCTTCACTCTCTCTTATCTAACCTTTTTACTCTTATGTAGCCCCCTGCACATCAGGGGCATTACCACATTGCTTGGGGTGATATGATTTTAAAAATATATATATATATATATATATATTAATGAAAAAAATATACATGGGATATGTATATTTTTGTTTTTAGATGTATTTTTTTATGTATGTATATATACATATATATATATATATATATATATATATATATATGTGTGTGTGTGTGTGTGCATGTGTGTGTACACGTGTATAAGTAGGTATGTATGTGTATGTAACTTTTTTGTTTTTTTTCACATTTATGATTATTATTTTATTACTACTATTGAAGATCTGTTTTCTTTTTAATAATAATAGTATTATTATTTTTAGTGTTAATATTTTTTATATATATATTTTTTATTTTTATTATTATTTTTTATAATATTATTTTATGACTATTATTGAGGATCTTTTTTCTAATAATAATATTATTATTTTGTTATTAGTGTTAAAAGTTTTTGTAATAGATGTATTTATTATTAATATTATTTAAGACCCTTTTTTATTTTTAATATTGTTATAATTATTATTAGTGTTAATTTTTTTATTTATATATTTATTATTATTATTTATTACTATTATTTAAAATATTTTTTAAGATTGTATTTTAATATTTTATTTATCTTCTTATATAAGAGTTAATTATTGTAACTATATTTATAATATATTACTACAGGTGGTTATATTTTAATTTGTATTAGAAAGTATGATTTACAATTTATTTTTTACCATAAATATATTCCATTATAGTTATAATTAAATTTTAATGTTAAATTTCCATGTCATGTTTTTCTAAGAAAGCAGATGGATTGTAATAGACGCAGTGTTGATCTATGATATTAACTTCTTTTCTATCTATACTGTTCGTTCTCTTTCCCTTTCTTTTTTTTCTTTCTCTTCTTTCCATTTATCAGTTGTCTATATTTTTCTTTTTCTTTCTCTCTTTGAAGTTTTTTGAATGAACGAGGAATTGTTTTTTGTAGATTACCATTACAAATGTCTATTCTCAATATGGACACATGAGCTTCTGTGTGTAATTATTTTCTGGAATATTTTGAAGATTAACTGTTGTATCATTTAAGTCTGATGAGCAGCAAGGTCAGTGGCAAAATACATATTATCCATGAAATTTTATATATATATATATATATAGTAGTAGTACGAGTAAATACAAGTAAAATTCTGAAGGCAATTTGACTTACTCCATGAAATATATCATTGCAATGCAATCTTCCTGATGAAGAAACAAATGTTGAATATATATTCTAAGAAAAGCTTAACTAGATCACTTGATCTAGTTAAGCCTGACTAACTGAAAAACATTCGATTAAATATGAAAAGGCACAACTTTTATACAAGATCGATTTTTACAATTTCTTATAGAGTAAATAAAAAAGAATTCATTTTAGTTGGAGTCACAGAGTCAAAATCTACCCTTAATCAGGAATTCAAGTTCTTTCTATTTTGAAGGAAATAAAGAAATCAGCCTTTCAAGAAGCCTTTAAAGCTAACATAAAGGTTTTCAAGTCCCTTCCATTACAAGTTCAAAGAAAAAAGAAAATAAATTTAGCCTTGCGACTGCAAAGACTAAAAAGTGCAAACTCAAAGCTGAACTGGCAAGAAACAAATTATAAAAATTTATCCAACGCTATATGCAAGAATACAAAAAAATGTGAAATAAAAATACATTTCCAAAATTAAACTAGCAGAAAAAAAAGAAACACAACATAATTGTATGATATGAAATAAATATTTGGCCCACATAAACAACATCTGTTACCCATTTGGGTCTGACAAGCAGCGAGGTCAGCCGCGGAAATACGTATTACTCAGGAAATTGTAGAATATGTAAACATTTTTCTTAATTATATTACTCTGTTAAATTAAATAAATAAATTTAACATTGAGTTCTTTTGAGTTTGTGTCTATCGGAATTTACCTGACTAATAAATCAAGTATTCTATATATATATATATATATCAATTACATAACAGATTTCTACTTTAATTACTTCAATATGCAAACTTCTTATGAATGATCAATGCAATGCAAAACGAGAATGAATCCACAAGCATGATGGAATGAGGAAAATTTTAAATTCTATTTAACAGGTAATTCAAATTCATTTCTATGGTGGCATTTAAAGGAGAAGGGGAAAAAAAAAACCCACTCTCCGTTATTGCCTGCCTGTTCTCATCAGCTGCCCTAGTAATCAGTAGACATGAAATCCTCAAGGCTGTATTTTGACCTTGGGTCACATATCATCAAAACCTATTGACAAATATCTTAACTGACGAGCTTTGATAAATTCGCCTACTTCTCCCAACAAAAAGCTATTTTGATCTCATTGTACTCTGTATCTGTATTTTCCACTTTTTATCACTTCCGCTACTTTTCCCGACAAAAATAGTTGCATTCTCTAATTTTAGAGAAATCTCTTCTCATCTTAAAATTAATGCCAGCCATTTGAAAATAGGGTTACATACATGCTACGCAGGTCTCTTCAAGCAAGTTAATAGCTTGTATGTCAATGTGCTTTGCTTATATACTGGATAACCAAAACACTGATGGAAGGGGACCCTTCTTACGCCCACATCAGACGAAAGAAAGCCACAACCGCTGGAACTCCCACAGAATGTGCGGTAAATGCACACTAACGCTCTCAGCCATGTTTGTATAATCCTAAAGCATACTTTCATGAATGCCTACACCCCGTCAAAACTTCAAACCTTTCATTCAATAATTTTTTCTGGTCTGGGTACGTGAAAATAGTTTTCCCTCCTGGCACAACCTGCAAACCTAGTCCCCAACACTATATGGCCGGATCTTCCTAAGTATACACCATTTCATGTTGGGGCTTCTATTGTTCATTTCCTTCAACTCCCACATGTGGCTGGTGAGTCTGGTACAGTCCCTGTGTCTTTCCAACCTGAATGAAGACCTATGATTCTACCACCTTTGCTTAAAGCTGCCAGCCGTTCATTCCACAGAAACCATTTTCTGCTCATTAGAATTTTCCACCTTAGCTTTATATACTATATACCAGCTTTAGATATAGATATATCGATCGGATTTTGAGCCTGGGTTAGGGAGCAATCGGAGTCTAACCGTACTGATGAGCTGTGATACAGCAAAACAGATCTGTCTGCGGATGACAATATTTATGCTCTCACACCCTGATTGAGCACTCTGGAGGAGGGGCAAACTTTGAAAAACAGTAGCCACTCTAGCGCGTACGCATCGCTCATTCATTAAAAATGAATTGGAGCACTCTGGCTGCTGGCCGCGTAATATGATATGCACTAAAAAAGACTGCCTTCTTCCACCAAACGCCCCATGGCCCAGGGGTAGAGTTGCCGACTGATGCCAATTCGGTCGGGTTTCGAGCCTGGGTTAGGGAGCAATTGGAGTCTAACCATACTGATGAGCTGTGATACACCGAGACAGATCTGTCTGCGGATGACAATATTTATATATACATATATATATATATATTAATAAATGTACTTATTGTCCTATGTCACTCAGAGTTTCATGTGTTATGCAATTATCAGGTGTATTTTTCAAACTGACTGTTCAATAGATTCAATTTTAAGCCAAGTGAATTTAAATTCAAATCTATTCAACAGTCAGTTTGAAAAATGTGCCTGATGATGATTGCAATGCATGCAACTCTGAATTGTGTCATTGATGTAGGAAAATAAATATTACGTTGAATACACCGGTTCTAGCTCGATCACCGAAGTTAAGCAACATTGAGCCTAGTCAGTACTTAGATGGGTGACCGCTTGGGAAAACCAGGTGCTGTAAGCGTTTAGTGACGGATGTGCATTGTGGTGCAGTGGATGTCGGCTTGGAGGGGGAAATCGGTGAGCCGAGTTCCAATTCCAGTCGGACGTTTTGCATTCACTTATGCACTGGTACCCTTGGGAAAGGTATTAATCTGTCCCTTCCCACCAGTTATGGATTAAATAACTGAGGTCTGTTGTTCATGTGATCTGTGGCAGACGTCTGCACCGATTGTTTGTTATCAGCAGTTCCTAAAAGTGTTGATGGTGCTACACAAGCCTTCACCACTTTAAACAATTCTTTGTGTGGTTGTCTGTGTTAGATGCTCATACATCAAAATCGACGGGAGAATCCATTATATATATATATATATATATATATATATATATATATATTCATATAGATGGGTGTGAGTTTGTAACCCTGGGTTTCATGCTCTTGCGATCATATATGTATGCCGTTGCACACATACATACGCATTCGGTTGGTGTATTCGAATAGTGTAGCGATGTTGACATATGTATGTACGAAAAATCGACAACTATCCACGCGTCAACACTGCAACACTATTCGAATATACCAACCAAATGAGTGTGTATGTGTGCAACGGCACACATATACATACCAAACCCCGCATGATTCGCATGTGTATGTTTATGCAAGCCTCAGTGAGCGAATGCCCGTGCATGTGCGTGTGTGTGTCCTTGCACACATTGATGGGTGTACAAATGTATATATATGTATGTCTGCGTCTGTCGTGACGACAGATTTCCCCCACTTCCACAAAAATACACGAATATACACAACCCTACATGTAACCAACTTTTTAAAAAAATTAATCAGTTTGTCTGATGAACGCAAGAGCGTGAAACCCAGGGTTACAAACTCACACCTATCTATATGAATATGTCTGACCTATTTAGCCTATACAGTGAAAGAATTCTGAGAGAGCTAGAAGTCTTACCAGGATGTGCCATTAGCGGCCACAATCTGAACAACATAAGATATGCAGATGTGGTGTTAATATCAGGCATGAAAAGGAAAATACAGAACCTGCTACAGAAGGTAGTAAGGGAAAGCAAGAAGAAAGGACTAAACATAAACTTAAAAAAACAGATGCACGGTCATTAGCAACGAAGGACTCCAAAATGCCAAGTACAGATCGGGGACACTAAAATAACAGGTGGAAAGATTTAAATACCTGAGAAATGTTCTGGAGAGGATATAAAGTGCAGTATTGAGATCTGAAGGCACATTGGCGGTCAAGGATACATTTGAAAAGCTAAGCAGAGTATGGAAAGACAGGATGATCTCCTCAAATATGAAGGAGAGACTCAAAGCAACAGAAATGTGGTTCTACAGAAGGATGCTGAGGATACCATGGACTGAACATGTGAGCAATACCAAGGTTTTGCAGAAAATGGAAACAAAAATAAAACTTACACTTAGCATCAGGAAGAGAAGCTGAGATTTTTGGGACACGTAATGAGAAAGGAGGGTTTGGAGAATCTAATACTCACAGGTTAGATAGAGAGAAAGAGAGACAGAGGAAAAGCAGCAAGAGTCATACCTGTGAGTATTAGATTCTCCAAGCCCTCTTTTCTCATTACGTGTACCAGAAATCTCAGCTTGTCTTCCTGATGCTAAGTGCAAGTTTTATTTTTGTTTCCATTTTCTCCAAAACTTTGGTATTGCTCACATGTTCAGTCCATGGTATCCTCAGCATCCTTCTGTAGAACCCCATTTCTGTTGCTTTGAGTCTCTCCTTTATATTTGAGGAGATCATCCAGCCTTCCCTGTTATATATGTTATGACAGACATTGATGGACTTGAGCAAGTGAATGATGGAGTGGATTTTGAGAGATGCCAAGAGGAAAAATGTTAAAAGGAACAACGGATAGGGACAAGTAGAGGTCCATGATCGCCAACGTCCTGAAGGGACCCAGCACATAAGGAAGAAGAAGATTATATCCATATTTATAAGCTATCTGTCTGTCAGTCTGTCTGACAGTTAAGAAACTTCAATAAAGAAAATGCCATGCATAAGAGAGTGATGTTTGGAGATACGTACATGTTTACGACTGTCTGTGGCATATTTTAAGATTTTCTGTTCTGGTTCTGAGCACTCCGAATCACTTTTGCTGGACATGTCATCAGGTGGCACGGCATAATCACAGGAGATTTCGGAGAGTTCAGAATGGCACGAAACACCTGGAAAAAAAGTTATACAGTTAAAATTTGAACATTGAAATAAAAACTTACTGAATGCCACTTCTGTCCCACAAAAATCTAACGCATCACTCAATAAGTCCCGGGCCAAACAGATGGCACCACTATTAAAAAATCCACATGATTTTTATGAAATACTAACCTTCAAACAGCACATAACAATATTTGGGCCCAATCAGATTATTAGTTTACAAAGTACATTTATTTAAGTGAGCAACTGTTGCAAATTTTCAAAACAATGAAAAAATTTGAATTTTGTGTGTTGATAAAGCATTGCTTTCTGATAAGAAAAAATACTGTTCAAGCAAAGCAATGGCTTCATAAGTGTTATAAAAACTGCTCCATCAGAAACAATGGTTTAGAGGTGGTCTGCCAATTTTAAATGCGGTCGTACAGACACAAATAATGCTGAACGCTCAGGTCACCCAAAATCAGCAGTTGTCTCAGTAAACAAAAAAAAACACCTCTAACTCGTTTTGGCCAATCGTAAACTGAAGTTGCATGAGATAGCAGAGGAGTTGAACATCTCAGAAGGCAGTGTATTCACCATTTTGCATGAACATTTAGCAATGAGAAAGCTATTCTCAAAGTGGATGCCAGTTTATTCACAGTCAATCAAAAACAACAACACATCAATGATTCAGAGCATCGCTTGCAAATATTTCAACACAAAGAGTTTTTATGTAAATATATGACAATGGATGAAACATGGATCCACCACATTACTCCAGATTCAAATCAGCAGTCAGCTGAATGGACAGCAGCAGGTGAAAGCCGTCCAAAGCGACCAAAACACAAGTATCAACAGGCAAGATTTGGCCTCCGTATTTTGGGAAGCACAGAATGTTTTGTTCATTGATTACCATGAGAAAGAACCATCATTAGCAAATACTGTATCGCATTATTGGTGCATTTGATGAAAGAAATCACAAAAAAACGGCCACAAATGAAGAAGAAGAAAAGTGATCTCTTACCAAAACAACACACCGTGTCACAAGTCAATTACAACGATGACCAAACTACATGAACTGCATCCCCCCTGTTCTCTAGATCCGGCCCCCAGTGACTACTGGCTGCTTGCAAACTTAAAAAAAATGCTCCAGGGAAAGAGATTTGGCTCCAATGAAGAAGTGATTTCAACAACTGAGGCGTATTTTGAGGCCAAAGACAAATCATTTTACAAAAACAGCATTGAATTGTTAGAGAAGCGCTGGAATCAGTGTACCACCCGAGAAAGAGACTATGTTGATGAATAAAGTCGAATTTTACCTAAAAGTTGTTGTTTGAGTGATGTATTATTGACCCTTTGCTACATGTAAAGGAGTAGACTGAACTGTACACTGGCACTACATAATTGCTAAAAAAGAACTGTACCAAAAAACAAAAACCACATCACTTGAGGACTTTCAACAGCAGCAACAGATAAAATGTATATCACATGCAACTCAAAAAAAAAAATAATAGCATAATCAAGATGCTGACATTTCACACAACTTCAAACAAAAGCTTGGAGAGAAAGCCACCATCAAAACTAGAAAGAATGATAAAAGCTTTAGAAACCTATTTTCCTGAAAAATTATAAATTTCAACTGATAGCTGTACTGTCTGCTCAATCAATGAATGCCAAATGTTTCCTTATAGAAAAAAAGCTAATATTACCATTAGCATCTAAGTTAGTCATGGGCTCCATGTGGTCCATCATGTCTATCTGAATGGTGTGTATAATTTCATAAAGAAAATAACATTTCTTAAAATTTTGTCTTCATTCTCACTTGTTCACTCACACAATCTCTCATGCATAATTACATACATCCAAATACACTGTTTTTTGAATTTTGGAAACTTTCAAGGAAACTAACATGACCAGTATTTTAAATCATTGTCAACTTTTACTATGGAAGCTCATACTTGTAAACATCTTTTGTTTTTGAAAAAGAAAATATTCACAAACCTTTTTTTTTCTCTCCAAAGAAGAAACATTTTCATTTTCAAATGAATAAATTAGAAATAAATCCCACACAGCAACATGTGTTAATCACGCTGTCATCAGTGATAAGATTAGACCAAGACTTCAATTTTTCAATGATAAAAAAATGTTTTTTTTAAATGAAACTTACCAACCTGAAGTATGTCTTACAATAATACGGTCTTCTGTTGTAAAAATAACTGAGGTATCTATAAAAATTACCTTGACTCTTTTTAGTAGTGTAGCCTTGATGGTGTGAAATGATGAAAAAAATTGCACCAAGAATTGTGTTAATATGTGATATTATTGCCCTTTGGTTACATAATTAAGTTAGTCTATGAGAGTGTGTTGTGATGGTATATATAACAAACAAAATTTCGTTTTGAATTGCAATTTCATATTAGATATAAAAATCCATATATATTCCATTGGTTTTGTGTGAGTACCTCCCAAAATTCATCTAAAATGATGAAAATATGCATATAACTTAATAAAACTAAATTTTCTTTTCAAAATCTTTGACAGGACCAGCATTTACAAAAAATCCGTTCTGAATAAAAATAAAAAATGCAGTAAAGATAAGACATTATTTAATTAGAAAAGTTTTAATTGCTTTCATGAACAAGATGGAAACTATTGTGTTAAGAAAAAGAATGATGAATAATGAATTTTTACAAGAAGTGTTTTAAATTTTGTTTTATTTTAATTAGTATATATAACTATTTAATCTTTTAAATCACGTATTAATTTGTAGTCATCAAGTGATGTCATTATTTTTGAAAAAATTGTATTTACTAATCATAAATACAAAAACTACAATTCAACAATTTTAAAAAGAATTTTGTATTTTATTTGTACCTGAACACACTGATTTTTGTAAATATAGACGTCTAACGAAAACATAACATGATAAGAAAACTGATAAATATAGTAAATTTTAAATTTATTGATAATTTTCTGAATTTTCTCAACAAGCACTTTCATAATCCCAAATAACTAAAATTCCATGAATTATTAAAATGCTTAAAACATTTTTAATTTCATGCGGCCTGGAAATTGGTCCTGCAAGTCAGTACATGGAATGAAAAAAAATTTCTTGAGATGTGCAACTGTTGGATTGAATTTTATCCCCTCATAAAATTCTACTCAAACTGTTTTTTTATCATACTGGAAAAATTTTTTTATTTCACTATCTGCCTTTTCCATTTCATAAATCAAACAAAGATCTCTCTCTCTCTGTCACTTTGTAACTTGCTCACTTTCTCTCTCTCTGTCACATTCTCTCTCTCTGTAACTTTCTCACTTTCTGTCTTTCTCGCTCTCTGTCACATTCTCTCTTTCTCTCTCTGTCACTTTCTTTCTCTCTCTCTCTCCATCAATATCTCTCTTTCTGAAACTTTCTCACTTTCTTTCTCTGTCACTTTTTCCCTTTCCCTCTCTCACTTTCTCTCTTTCTGTAACTTTCTCAATTTCTCTCTTTATGTAACTTTCTCACTTTCTCTCTCTCTCTATCAATTTCTCTCTTTCTGTAACTCTCTTTCTCTCTCTCTCTCTATATATATATATATTCTGTCTGCGGATGACTACATATATAAAATCTCACCTCTCTTCATGGCTCCTGAGCTGCTTTGATTAATGGGTACCTTGCGTGCGGAAAGGGAGCTGAATGTTCGACCACTCACGGGGCTGGTAATAGTTTGTATCGCTTCTGAATGGCTACTGTCAAGACCGTTACACATGTCATCATCTGAAGAATCCGAGGTTGTGTCTCCCAGGAATGGAGATTTCCGGATCTGTGCTGCTTTCTACAAGAGAAAAAAAAAATTATTTCATTCTAAAAAAAAAAAAAAGGGTGTGAAGTTCTTATTGAGTAGAAGCGAATGAATATTATTTCGTGATCAGCTGAAAATGAAGTGTTAATGTAAATAATCATTCGCATCTCATACAACAGATTTGTTTCATTTTTCTGCATATCAAGCCCGTTGGGTTTCTTGATGATGGCAAGATTTTTACGATAGATTTGCATAAATAGAAGATATATTCTTTGTAAGAAATCAGTTTGTAAATCAGATTTCATTGATTGTTGGGCACCCAGTGAAGATCAAACTCACTACTCAATTCTAATGATTCTAGCAAAACAAAGCTTACGTCAAGGTGCCCAAATTAGAGGAAAGTGTGTCAGAACAATAACCACCAGCGTATTTATAGCAAAGGAAGAGGAAAGCTGCGCTACAGTGGTTTGGTTTGCTTTATTTCATATCAAAATTGGAAATATATATATGCGGTGACTTGATACAGCTGCTGAGGAACCCACTTGGAAGTCGTAAAGCAAACAACTCCGAACAAGATCTCTAGACACTTCAATCCTTCTCACAGCTGTCCGGCTTATAACTGATAGCCGGGCACAGTGCACGTGTTTTTTTTATAACGTCTGATGTTCCTGCTTCCAGCTGTCCGAATTTGGAAACAATTGCTACACATATTTCGTATATATTTCAACTTCATTTAATGACTAATCAAAAAACGGACAGAACTTTTTTGGTTACCTTGTAACTTGATGGGGCCATCCTGGGACAGAACCCTGAAGCCCCCCCCCCCCGGAAAGTAAGTTTTATAAAGATAATTGTAAATATATAAAGGGATGCTCTTCGAACACCACGGTTTCAAATCTTTACCTCCTCATTGGTATCATCCGGCGAGGGCGACTTAAATTAAATTAGCATCTGAAATTGTAGTCTGAGTTTGAACTCCCGACTAAACAAGGTTTAAACTATTGAAAATAAAGATTTCGATTTGACCTTGCCGCTAATCTAGTACTGCACTTACAAAAAAAAAGGAAAGAGGAAAGGTGATTTTCTAATCACAGCTTAGTTGTGGCACAAAACCAAAAGTATGGGCACCCAGTGAAGATCGAACTCACTACTCGATTGTAATGATCCTAGCGAGACAAGTTTGTTAACCATTACACCACGTTGAGGTGCCTAAGTCCAGAGGAAAGTATATCAAAACAATTACCATGAACGTATTTATAGAAAAGGCAAAGGGAAGCTACATTACGGTAGTTTGGTTTGCTTTATGGCATATCAACCTTGATGAATGATTTAATGCTGACAAGATTTTTACAATAGTTGCGTATGAAGAGAATATTATGGATTCTTTATAAAAAATAAATGTTTGTAGATCAGGTTTCATTGGTATATTTTGTAAAGATTTTTTTGTCGAGAGTCTGGTTTCAATGATATATTCTTTCCCGATATACAATTTGTAGAGAAATTGGTTTTATTGATATTCTCATTTGGTTTATATTATTTTTTGATAGAGAAATGATATTCTTTTTGAGAAATGATATTACATCACCCACTTTAGCTTTCTTGAACAGCTCATTCATATTATTTACATAATAGCATTTTTGTCTTGAGAGAGAAAGGCCAGAATACTCGGTTAAAATATGTTTAATAGTGTATGCCATTTCATATGCTTGGCATACTGGTTGATCTTCTTTGTTTAGTAAGTCCGAATGGGTTATTCTTGTGGCCAATACGTAAGTGAGCAGTACAACTTCTTTCTTTCGAAATGTTCTGAAAACCAACTTCCATTCTCCTAGTTTGAACTGAATTTCCTAAAGTTTATTGTGTGGGTTATCGTCTCACAACTGTTGCCATTCCTTTTGAATATATGTGTTAATAGCCCAGGTTTACAGCCATATCACGTTGAATATACCAGTTCTCACTCAATCACTGAAGTTTAGCAACATTGACCCTGGTCAGTAATTAGATGGGTGACCGCTTGGGAATACCAGGTACTGTAAGCGTTTAGTGACGAATGTGCGTTGTGGTGCAGTGGATATTGGCTTGGAAAGAGAAATCGGCAAGCCAAGTTCAAATCCCAGTTGAATACCCTGCATCCACTTAAGCACTGGTACCCTTGGCAAAGGTATTAATCCATCCCTTCCCTCCAGTTATGGGTTAAATAACAGGATAGGACTTGGGGACCCTGCCCTTAAAAACAAATTCCAGTGAATCTTGATACTCGAAAAGAAAAAAATATTACTAGACACAAAAAAACTTATATAAAAACAACAATAAATTGTTGAAAAGAAAAAGATATTACCAGCAATAAATAAATAAAATTTAGTTGGCAATAAATGACTCGCCGAGGTTGATATGCCATAGAAACAAAACAACCAACCCAAAAATCTTACAGTCAGTGGATGGAATTTTGGTCTTTGAGTTTATATCCATATCTAAAGCTGATTTAGTTTCTAAGTTTGTTTTATTAACTTCCATTTCGATGTAACTAGGAATCCAATTTGTTGCTTTTATGTTTGCAAGTAGTGCCCATTTTGCATAGGAGTTTGATAAAGGGTGGGTGGTTGGATTTTTCCTTCAAAACCATTCGGACTCTTGTGGTCAAACTGAAAGAAAAACCCTTCAACGTAATTAAGTGAGAAGTACTGAAAACTGATTTCCATTCTCCAAGACGGGGGCTAAATTTCAAAGAATTTATTGTCTGGGTAATCATCACAACACTATTGCCATTCCGTTTGTATATATTTATTAATGCCCTCTTTAAAGTCAGCGTATGAGATTTTGTGACTACGTCTATATCTACGTCTAAAAGTCTGCCAGGTCTGTTTTGTTGTTACCTTTAACTCCGATTTGCGTAGGAATCCAACAGTGTTTGATATCTTTATGTTTGCAAGTAGAGCTCATTTTCCATTATAGTTTGGTAATGAGTGGGTTGTTGGATATTTTTTTCCTTCAAAGCCATTAGAACGAATAATGAGTCCAAAAAAAAAAAAATTCAGAAATTCTTTTGTTTGTTGTTGTAGCAGACAATCTGGACATTCTGATGAAACAAGCTGTCATCAACAAAAGTAAACATATCTTCTTTAAAATGTACAATCGTTTCTCGGAAATGTTTTCTAAAACAATTTATCACTAGCGGAATCTGTGGAATTTCCATGGAAGGATAATTATGATTTCCTGGGAAAATTTTACTTTGTCATACTACGAATGATAGTAACGTCTTCAAACATAAAGGTATTGGATAATAAAATAACGATAACACAGAGTGTAATTTTATTAAAATATCTATAAAAGTAATGTCCATAGAAGCTACTTTACTGTAATCTTATATTATATTAAGCAGCGTATGCACAGAACATAACCAAAATATTGTACTGTATTATGTGAGAGATTTTGAAAGAGAAAAAAAATTTTTTATTACTGAAAAATCATGGCTCTTGTGTCCATTGTAAATAGAAAAGGCCAACTGACTAATGGCCAAGGGTGTAGAGGCCAGAAATTTCATTATTAGGTTGCGGGATATGACAACAAACTTACCTATTTTTACAGTACATTACCACATATACACATGCACACACAATTACTGCTAGAACCACCAGCTTAAGCTGCTACTGCTACGGTAATGATATAGGCTCTCTCCTCCCACTCTCTCACTCTTTACTACCCTTCCATTTGGCAAAGGTGAGAGAAAGGCTGAGGAGAGACAGAGGAGAAGGAAGAGCTCATGTAGAGAGTAAGTGGCATAACAGACGAAGGAACTAACTAAGGAAGGAACAAGCGGAATTATTATATGATTTTTTTTTTTCCTATGGTGACTTTGTTGTATTTCATCGTTTTGTTTGTAGTCTTGTCAGGTTCATGATGCACCTTCTTTTTTAACCCCAAAAACATACATATATAAAAACCCAAAAATGGCATTCAAACAAGTCAAAATATCACCAGAACACCGCAACAAGATGATCGACAGTGACACGGAAATATCTGAAAGCAGTAATTATGCAGTAAAGCCAAACAAGGAATGCAAAAGAATGCATATCAATGTTTTATAGTGGGCCAAAAATAAGTTGTTTCACTTTTTCTTCTTTTTTATAGTCATTTCAACTGCGGTGATACCGAGCGAAAGCGATGGAACGGATGTTTGCGCTTTCACGACCAAAAAGAAAATGACCAAAAGTCGTCCGTGCGCCACCAGCTCCAAGCAGATGTTCTGGTTGAAAACTAAAAATTAATTAAATATTAAATTTCCAGTTTGTGAGCCTACGCGAATTTTATTTATCAGCCAATGGGAAGCCCAGAATCAAATACAAGTGTGAAATCCTAAATGAGCTGCTGTGATCCAAAAAGAAGATATAAAAAGCGGATACAGAAAGCATTGACAGGCAGACCGACTCGAGGAGAAGAGAGTAATTAGTATCTCCTTTGGCCAAGTCAAGTGGCTTACTACGCTCGCCTCCCTTACCTCTTTCCTTCTTCCCTGCCTCAAAAACTACTTACTGACCTAAGGAGCGAATACATCAAAGACATTCTTTACTTACATGCTCCTAAATTCCTAAGCATTAATTCTCTTTCAGCATTTTATTGCCATGAACATTTTAACCTCCGTTGGACCTATACTTCATGTATTACTTCAATTGTAAAAACATTAATTCGTATGTGTTATATATAAAATGTTATCTTTCAACTCAATTTGCTTTTCTTGGTTTATAACTTTTCTTTATGACTTATAGTGGGCTATCTACAACAAGGCCAAATTCCGTTAACCTGCAACAGTATACAACTACCCTTCACTAGAACGGACTCTCCACTACTAACAGAAAAAGGATAAGCAACCCACTATACAACCCAGCAAGGCAGGACCACCACTGGTGCACAGGGGGTTACAGTGAGAGGAAAACAAGGTACAGAAGATGTCAAAGAAAGGCTGGATGGGAATCAATGATATAGAAGATGGCAATTGATATTGTATTTAAACTTTTAGAAAATGTGGTACTCCAGCAGCTTCTTTTCTCGCACTTCCCACCTGTGGAATTACCTTCTGCTTACTTGCTTCCCCAACAGCTACAATCTCCAGGAATTTAAATGTAAAGTCAATAGGCATCTCCTATCTCACTAACCTGCATCTTCTCTCTCATGCTCCTTTCTCCGTCCACTCCACTCTCATCAGTATTCTCATTCTTCTCTTACCCACTTTCTGACACCCCCTATAACCTGTCACTCTTTCTCATAACTTTCCTCCTATGCAACCCCCTGCAGAACAGTGGCAGTAAAATGCCTTGATTGGGGCGATATGATTATTAAAAAAAAATCACCATAAATAGCAAATAAGTTTTTGCTACTTGCACAACATTTCAACCATTCCAAAAATCAAAAAATATGAGAAAAATGACTATTAAGGAGAGAGGACAGTAAAAGAACAAGAATTAAGAAGACAGAACATTAAAATTTTTGAAGGTCAAAGTTAACTGAGAAGAAGCTAAACGAGTGTTCCACAACTGAGCTGACCGCCTGCAGTATCTCTCTCACCGGCGTGACGTGACTTCCCTGTGCCTCTTCTATAAATACTTTCATGGCTTCTGCTCTGACGAACTTAAATCACTGGTGCCCTCTAGATGTGAATTTGCATGAGATACTAGATTGGCAACTAGGTCCCACCCTTTTACAGTGAAACCGATGAAATGTAACCGCAATTTCTACTCCAACAGCTTCTTTCCTCGCACTTCCCGCCTGTGGAATTCCCTACCGCATGCTTGCTTCCCCGATGGCTACAACCTCCAGGAGTTTAAATGTAAGGTCAATAGACACCTCCTAACACACTAACTCACACCCACTCTCTCCATATGTACATCCTAAGTCGTCTATCACCCTCCTGATATTTCCTATACCCAATCCCTCTATGTAACCCCCTGCGCTATAATGGCAGTGGAATGCCTTGCTTGAGGTGACACAATTAAAAAAAAAAAAAAAAACTGTCAGCATAGAACTTATGGTTCCATCTGGCTATTTCAACTGCAAAAAGAGGAGACCTTGCCACTAATCTAGAGCAGCACTTAAATGTATAAAGAGGAAAGCTCATTAGAACAATTACCATGAAATTATTTTTACAAAGAAGCAACATTATGGTTTGAAGAAACTGAAAGAGATATGCCTGGTCAGGACCAAAAGTATTTCAAATTCTTTTTTGGATTTTATCAAGAACTTCTAGATGCATAGCAGAAGCATCTGATGACATGTGATAACAATATTCTGAGCATGGTCGAGTGGTAGGCTAATGAATATGTAAAATAGATTCTGGCACAAAAAATTGTCTAGCATGATATAGTGAACCAACTTTCCTAACAAAAGATTCAATATGATTTTTCCATTACATATCAATGGAAAACATTAATCTAAAAAGGTGTAATGAGTCACTCTCCTGATAGCATCAGCAATTTTAAGCAAAAAAGATAAAACTTACAGATTGAAGATAAGTTTGATATACAATGTTGTTTCAAATATGTTTCGGCCAAGTATGCTCTAGTCATCATCAGATGTCAATTAATTGACTGATAAGGGATATCTTGGACCAGGTAGTAATAATCAACAGATATCACATATCAGCCAATTAATGGACACCTGGTGATAATTAGATGTTATATGGTTGAAATATTGTGTCTGTAATTGAAGTTCTTTAGTACTTTTTAATTGGTCTAATTCTAATTCATATCCAAACTGACATCTCTGCGTGACATGTATGACAATTTATGTTTCATCAAAAGAATATTTACCATTAGGGCCACTGCCAAATTTTCTTTCCTCAGCAATATCTTTTAAATTATTTTTAAAACTAGCAGTATATCCCGGCTTTGCTCGGGTGTAATGAAAGCTTTAAAACTAATCCATGGTCCTGGAGCTCAGACTCTTTGGACATTGGCACGAAAGACTAAAAAGCAATAGTGGTTTCCAGTTAAAGCGAAACCGTAGACTGAAAAAAAATGAATGGATGTAAGTCAAATTTTGATTTCCTGGTATCGGTATCAAATAAGTTTTTTTCATCGTAGACTGAATTTTGAAGGCTAAATAAGTCCTCTGAGTAAATGGTATCATGGCTGAGACTAAGAACTACAATTATATCTACTTAGAGCCAAACCCAAAGCAAAATGTAAAATTAAAGGGCTGAAAAAAATACAAACATACAGACAGATAAACAGACACACACACAAACACCTTGCCTTTTATTTATATATATATATATATTATCAATTTTCTGCACTATTGTACGAACTGCAACCTTGAAACTTCTGAATATCATTTCCTATGTCTTTGTCTATGAGTGTATCAAATTTGATTAAAATCAGACCACTCCTATAACCTGGTTTTTTTGATTATCGATTTTTGATATTTATCAGGGGTACCTCGACACGAAACCTAGCTAAGAACACTCGCAGATGCTTATAGTACAACTGTGTAAATTTTCAAGAAAATCGGTTTAACCATTTTGGAGTCTATAGGTAACAGACACACACAGACAAAGTTCCATTTATAAATAAGTTAAAATTTAGATAACAAGACACAACAAAAATATTATTATGAACTTTAAGAGTCCCCCAAGGTAGAAGGTTACCGTGTAGTGTAGTATGAGCATGAGAAAAAAAGCAAGAAGTGAAGTTCAAAAGGTTATGCAGGAAAGATAATTTTTCACCCTTGTTGTACCCTAAACGTTTACTGAATGAGTAGTAACCTAAACGGAGGTTGGAAATAAATAGTAATATTTATAACACCATCAAATACAAGACTTGCAAGCTGCGGGAAGTAATTAACCCTGTCTAGCAGAGAACTGCTAGACAGTAAGAAACACCACCCACTCAGTAGTGTCCAACGTATAAGGACTGGGACACACCCATTACTCTCCATAGGTAGGGAAAGTTCTGGGTCTGCTTGGTTGTGGTGGGACATTCTTCTTCTATGTGCCTTGTCCTTTCAGGACGTAGACGATCATGGCTTTCCACGTTTCCCTATACCTGGTGGCTCTTAGCACGCCTTCTCCTGTTACACCATGCAAACCCCGTTCTGTCATCCACTAGCACAAGCCCATAAATCTAGAATATAAATGTATAGAAACTAGCATGGCCACAAAATAAGGGATCAGTTTATATATTGATTATAATATAGATTTGATCCCCCACTTTACATCCACATTATAATTTCTCATAAACAGTTGGCATATATTTCCTTCTTCTATGTGCCTTGTCCTTTCAGGACGTAGATGATCATGGCTTTCCACGTTTCCCTATCCCTGGTGGCTCTTAGCACGCCTTCTCCTGTTACACCATGCAATCCTCGTTACGTCATCCACCTGATTAGGTTCTTCAAATATGTTATCTGTTGCTTTCCCTTGTCTCTTTTCCCCTCTATCTGGCCTGTTTAGTTTAAATTGTAAAGTCCTTTCCTCCACTAAACCACCTGGGCTTGGTCAGATGAGAGATGAACTGCTAGGTTCTCGTCATCTAGATTTTCAGAGGTGCACCTTTAAACTGTTGTGAGTAAATAATACAACCCCAGTGAGAAGTGTAGACTAGTCTAGATGCTGAAATAAAGAACTCTTAGTAATAAAAAAAAGGAATCTAAGTAATAAAAAAAAAAAAAAGGCTGTTGGAGTCAGTCTTTAGAATTCTCCTTACATGGTGAGTACCTCGGCAATACTTTATATTATAACTGCTAGAAAACAGGTGTTAAAACAGATACTAACTAAGGATTGGAGAATATTCACAGGCAAATCGTTAATATTCAGTAGAAAGAAGGAGAGAAAACTGAAAAACACCAACTTCGATATAACTGTTTGCCAACTATGACCTTCAGAGACCTACCTGTTCGGAAGGACTTGATAATTAGGCAAGCCGTTTCAAAAATTCCATCGACAGAAATAAGCAGTTGTTAATATTCTTGTATTATTTCGAACTATTCTTCTAATCTTGTTTGATATACAATGTTATTTCAAGTATGTTTCGACCAAGTATGCTCTAGTCGTCATCAGATGTCGATTGACAGATATGGGATATCTTTGACCAGGTAGTAATAATCAACAGATATCACATATCAGCCAATTAATGGATACCTGATAATAATTAGATGGTATCTGGTTGAAATATTGTGTCTGTAATAACATCATATATTCACCAAAATGAGAACAATTATTCAAAATAAAGGATATTTTAAATATTTTCAAAGAAAATTTTAGAAATGAATCAAGTTTTATGGATTGTATTTAATCAGTTTTGCAAGAATAAAAGCTGAAGTCTGTAATTTTGTTCAAAATTTATTAAGAGAAGGTTGGGTAACCAATAAAAAGTAAAGTTCTAACCAATATGCTGTGTGTGGGGCTTCTTCAGGAATTATAAAATTATATCAGAAACAAAAGTCAGTAATCTATTTCTTACAGCCAGCCATCACAGACAATTCTATAATCATTAAGCCATAACCTGTGCTATGTTCAGTCAACCTATACATCTTGAATTGTCAAATAAAATTTTTAACTTACTTTATTGTTATATTGAGATATCTCGAAAAGGAACACAGTATAAAATGATCAGTTGAAGAATGGAACTCCACACCAGGAATAAGAAATACAGATTTATTGTACTAAGGTACAATTAACAATAATACACATATAGGCAAGCCACGGGTTGGAGTGGAATCAACTATCGAATAGTGAATGCCTTCACCTAAGACCTTTTTCAGTTGAAGATAGGAAATCCACATCAGGAATAAGAAATAGAGATTTATTGTACGAAGGTACAATTAACAATAATACACATATAGGCAAGCCACGGGTTAAAGCAGAATCGACTATCGAATAGTGAATGCCTTCACCTAAGACCTTTTTCAGTTGAAGATAGGAAATCCACATCAGGAATAAGAAATAGAGATTTATTGTACGAAGGTACAATTAACAATAATACACATATATGCAAGCCACGGGTTAAAGCGGAATCAACTATTGAATAGTGAATGTCTTTGCCTAAGACCTTTCCCATCTTTGTACCGCTCATTACCGTCTTTTATAAAGTAGAGCATTCTATTTCTTGGGGATGGCAGGATGTTCCACTATAACATATATACCCTTCATGTATAGAAACTACAAAACAAAATAACTACCGACATTCACTGAAAAATGACAGACATCATAAAAATATTACTGATATTTTTATTCATCTTTCTTGGTGATACTGGAGTTTGAGGTTTGACCCTAGTTCAGTGGTTAACTATTTGCCCATAGCTGGAACTCTAACAGGTGCTACCACTCTGGCTCAGGACCTGAGAACAACAACAGCAATTAAGAAGTGGTTCCATACTTCTCATAACCTCCCAATCAGAGGCCTTGTTGCCAGATGACACTGGACTAGAGTAGGAGGCAGCTGGGAAGACAACACACACACACACACACACACACACACACACACATATGAAAGCAGTTGACTGGCAGGAGTTGTCTTCCTTTCCCTGTGTTTTCACTGAGTCCTTGGCTGTATCTCTCTCTCTGGAATGTCACTTTTATTGAAGCCAAATTTCGCTTGATCATGTCATCCTCGTTCCTGTCTTTTCATGATTTATATTCTCCAACCTTGAATACAGCTGCTTACAAAAAACACAACCACATTAGTTTAATGCAAGGCTGGTCTTGCATTCTTAATTTTCCCAAAGTAATATTTATTTTAATGTCAATACATTTTTGTTTTTATATTTCCTGACCTTGAGAACAGCAATTTTGTTTGTCACTTGGTGTCTGCATTCTTGAATTTTTAAAACAATATTTTTTATTTTTATTTTGCCAGCCTGCATTCTTACGATCTAATATTTGTTTAATGTAAACACACTTCTGAGCAAGATTATATACTGTGGTCACAGAACATATAACAATATGAGATAAAAAATATATATATATTTGTTTAATATAAACACACTTCTGAGCAAGATTATATACTGTGGTTACAGAACATATAACAATATGAGATAAAGTAACTTGGTAATCTTCCACTGAAAAGCTGACTCCTTAGTATTCGGCTAACTGTCGACTAATATCAACTGCCTAGTAGTTCTACTGAACTCCAATAGAACTCTAAAGAACTCCTATGAACTTCTCATTGACTCTTATTAATATCGGAGGGAGAGACCATTATCTGAGGAATAGGTGTGTTTCCCCATAACAGTTGGTGTGACTACACATGAGGGATGCTGGAGATTCATGACAATGAAAATGTCTCGAGAGTGCCTTGATCACAAGGTCATCTACAGTAAATCTGCACCCTGGTTCTTACATTTCACAATTCCTGGCAGTAATTCTATTATCACAGTCTGGGATATCTAATAAGAAAAATTGATGGAAAGATAAAGAATCAAAATTTAATCAGCCAGATAAAAACAGAAAAATTTTAATTTAAAAATCCCATGATCTCTCTTGTTTGTGAGTCACATCAACAAAACAAACAAATTTAGTCTGATGATGTCCTTCAGGACAAAATGCACCACAAGGAAACTTTTTACACTTTGCCATACTTTTTCCTCAATATCTCTCTCTCTCTCTCTCTCTATATATATATATATATATATATATATATATAAACTTATTTATAAACAGAACTTTGTCTGTGTCCGTTACCGATAGACTCCGAAATGGCTGAACTGATTTTCTTGAAAATTTACACAGTTGTACTATAAGCGTCTGCGAGTGTTCTTAGCTAGGTTTTGTGTAGAGGTACCCTCGATAAATATCAAAAATCGATAATCGAAAAAATCAGGTTATAGAAGGAGTGGTCCAATTTTAATCAAATTTGATACACTCATAGACAAACGACATAACAAACGATATTCAGAAGTTTCAAGGTTGCAGTTCATACAATAGTGCAGAAAATCGATTATATATATATATATATATAAAAGGCAAGATGTTTGTGTGTGTCTGTTTATCTGTATGTATGTACTTTATATAAATCCACAATTTTTATCCGATTCTCACCAAACGTCACACAAATATTCTTGAGGCTGAGTCTGAGCTCAAGGACCATGGATTAGTTTTAAAACTTTCATTACACTCGAGCCATGCCGGGCTATACTGCTAGTATATATATATATATATATTGTGAAAACAGCCAAGCCTTACAACTGTAGCAAAATATGTAGACTGTGCTCAGAAAAGATAGAGATTATACGATTTCCAAACAAAAGCGAACAATTGAACGAAAGAACAGAAATTACGACAAAGTGTAACGATACTAAGAAATACCCCTTAAGTTCATTTCGCCATGGATAATTCCTTGTCATTTTAAAAATTGCACATTCAAAAATTCCTTGCCACATGAGCGTTCAAAGAAAACACCGTTATGTGACCGTTCTTAATGAAAACAGTCAACGGAAAATCAGTTATTGCAAATCGCCTGAAGTCACTAGCATGATAGAAACCTAGGTTGTGTAATAACTTGTTTACAAATGGAAAATATATATACTTAAAGACGTTTTTGAAGGTACAGAACTTGATAATAAATATGAAAGTATAAAGCTGAATACTATTTGGCATGTATGTATATATATATATATATATATGAATAAGAAATGAAAAAAATATTTGCAATGTTCAAAACATTAATTTAAAACAGTGCTCAATATGAAAATAAAGCAATGAATATTTATTTTAAATTATACTTTAGAACATTTACAAACAACAATCTACTACAAAATTGTACATTTTGTTTTAACATTGAAAGAACAATGTCTCATGAGGTAGTTAATAATGATTAACAACCTGATGAGACAAAAATCCACAATGATTCTACTCTAAGACTAGAGGAGACTGAAATACCAGTTGGAGATCAGCCTAAATTCTTGGGAATAATTTTTAATAATAATTAGAGAAAAAGGCCCTGAAATGGTGCAAAATTCTCTCCTGATGACCCCAGTTTAAATATAAATTCGATAGGAACACTATAAAAGAAATTCAATGAAGTCATAAGCCATAGAGAAGCTCGGTGGAAATGTCATTATCATGAGGAGCATTACATATTTGGCTCGCTTTAGGTGAGCTTCAATTGCTTTCCAGTAATTTCCTTCTTCTTCATAAAAAGCTCACATTTATACCTTGTCTGAAATATCTCATAAAGAAACATAGCAAAGCAACACAGTTCGTTAGTGTAACGGCTCACAGTAAATGAGAAGCAGACTGAAAAACATTTAACAGAACTTTAATTCAATCAAAATGAAATTAAGAAAATCCTATTTAAAACTCCTTGATTCTATCCATGGAGGCTTAAGACTGGCTCTTGGGGCTTTTAAAACCTCACCAGTTAAAAGTTTATTTGCAGAATCTGACAGAACTCCTAATTGCAAAAGTAAAATATTGATGCTACAGTATTGTACAAAACTACAATCCTGTTCATCTAACCCATCCTACAAGAAGATATTCCTCCTGCAATACAGAAACCTCTATCAGAAAGAAAAATCTATACAAATATTTAGGCTTCAAGTGAAACCTTTTATTGAGGAAACAGAACTGGCAACAGTCAATGATTATATCATTGCTGCTTGAATTGTATGATCTCAAAAAATAGCATCAGACTTATGCAATTTCAAAAAAACAAATATGAATCTTCTGAACTTTTAGGAAGAATTTGATAAAATCAAAGAAAATTATTCCAGGTGTACCCCATTCTTTATAGTTAGGTCCAAACACAGAAATATTAAAGTATGCTTCTGCTCCGATAAACTTAGATCACAGGTGGCCCCTAAATATGAATTTGCGTGAGATACTAGATTAGCAACTAGGTCCCACCCTTTTAGAGTTAAACCAATAAAATGTAACCACAATTTCTACTCCAACAGCTTCTTTTCTCACACTTCCCGCCTGTGGAATTCCCTTCCACATGCCTGCTTTCTCGATGGCTACAATCTCCAGGAGTTTAAATGTAAAGTCAATAGACACCTCCTAACACACTAACTTGCATCTATTCTCTCAAACACTCTTCCCATCTACATCCCTACCCGTCTATCACCCTCCTTCTGACATCTCCCACCAGCGCGACGTGGCTTCCCTGTGTCTCTTCTATAAATACTTTCACGGCTTCTGCTCCGATGAACTTAGATCACTGGTGTCCCCTAAATACGAATTTGAACGAGATACTAGATTAGCAATTAGATCCCACCCTTTTACAGTGAAACCGATAAAATGCAGCCGTAACTTCTACTCCAACAGTTTCTTTCCTCGCACTTCCCGACTGTGGAATTCTCTTCCACACAATTGCTTCCCCGACGGCTACAATCTCCAGGAGTTTAAATGTAAGGTCAATAGACACCTCCTAACAAACTAACCTGCTCCCATTCTATCAAACACTCTTCCCATCTGCCCAACCCTCATCCTCGCTATCCTTACTCATCTGTCACATTCCTCCTGACATTCCCTATGTCGAACCACTCCTTCTCTTTACCTTCTCCTATGTAACCCCATGCGCAATAGTGGCAGTGGAATGTCTTGCTTGGGGTGAAATGATTAAAAAAAAAAAAAAATTTCCTATATCTAACCACTCTTTCTTATCACTTTCCCCTATGTAACCCCCTGCACAATAGTGGCAGTGGAATGCCTTGCTTGGGGTGAAATGATTAACAAAAAAAAATATGAAGAGCAATATCCCAGAAGAAAATAAGCATTAAGCGTCTCTCAGAAAAAAATCTCCAGTTTTAATGCTGAAGATTGTGTCATAGATCTAACACTCAGTTTTATTTCAACAAACAAAAACAAAAAAATGTAATCTTTTCTGATTCACTATCAGTTATAATGGCACTAAAAATCAAAAGAGTTAACAACCTCTTAATCGTGTATTTTTCTAAATAATCTCTATTTAATATCTGAGTCATTAGACGTTGTAATGTATTGATGTATTCAAGTCATATTGGAATAACTGACACAACTGCTAAACATGTACAAAATATAGAAATTGACCTGAATTTTAAGGTTCCTTACACAGACCTTAAGAGCAAAATAAACAGAATTCAGTCATTTGAGAGCCATACATGACACACGCTTGGGCAATCATGTCTCAAAACAGACATGACTGACTGGGTAGAAGATTATCCCACAGTAGGTTGCTATTGCTTTCTGCGGGAGACTGGTTGCCAGCCAAGACTATAGAACCCAATCTGTTCTGTTATTTAACCCATAAATGGAGGGAAGAGATGGATTAATACCTTTCCCGAGGATATTTGTGCATAAGTGAATGCAACAAATTCAACTGGAATTCAAACTCGGCACCACGATTTATTGTTCCTAGTTGATATCCACTGTACCACAATGCATAATCAAATAAACAGAATTATTAAACAAAAATGGCAACAATGTTGGAGTATCAGTGCATCAAAGAAACTGCTGTAAATGAAGCCAATACTTGGAGAATAGAAACCAAGACGCAGAAAATCCCAAAAATAAGCAGTAATATTGGCCCGATTACACATTGGCAATGCAAGATTTAAACACTTGTACCTACTGAAAAGGGAAAACAAACCAATATAACCAACATGTTAAACCGCATACTCTGTAAAATGTTTTGATGGAATGTACAGCTCTTGCTTAATCTAGAAAAACGCACTTCAATATAAACAACAGAAAGAAGTTCTTTAAAAAATCAAGGATCAACAACATAAAATAATTTTTCCAAATAGTGTGTTTATATCAAAAATATAAACCTAATAAAAAAAAATCTGATATTTAAACCAACCAAAGTAGTTGATACGATTGGGGTAAAAAAAAGGTGAAATTATAAAAATGCATCGAAAAAAATAAATAGTTGATTGGAGGAAAAAAAAAATTTAATTTTGTGAAATATTAGAAAGTCTCGGCTTTAAATAACCCATGGTGGGGGGTTAACAAACCATAAAACAAAACAAACAAACCATCTAATAATCAATGCTTTTTTTATCTTAACCATATAAGCTTATGGACTCTACATTATTATTTTATTAAGAATTTAACTTCATGTTATAATCAATGCGGTTTTATCCTCACACACTTCAATAACAAAAGCCTGAAATCAGAAATAGAATCTCAGCTTCCAACACTAGAACTCAAAAGTGTGACTTTCTTAATCATTTCGATCCAGAACACTTCAAGAGAACATTATGATGCGCTCGCCTTGAAATGTTTAGTTTTCAATTTATGATATTATTTTTGTTTTACTGATTATTAATTAGTATTAATGAGTTATATTAAGTTAATTACTGAGAAATACTTTTATAATATTAAGTAATATGAAATTACTTACCCCTTTTAATGTTGCATACACAGGTACGGTGACCTCCTTATACAAGTCATTGCATGTTGGGAAGTCTGATGGAAAGGTTGTAAGAGCGTTGACTGATGACTTTTTGGCTTTGAAAGAAAAGCAAAAGAATGTAAAACAGATTTTAAGACTAAAAAAGAAGTCACAATAAAATATCTTGATTTAATAAAACAAAGTAAAGAAAAAGAAAAATGTAATACCACAAGTAAGACAGTTTAGAACTGGTAGAACTATGGAATGTATGGAATTGAACATTAATGAGAAACTGCTTTTGCACCACAATGCTGAGACGAACTTAACAAATGAGCCATAATAAAATAAAATATTTTTATTATTATGAATATTCTGCTCCTAAATACAGTCGCTAATGCTTCAAAGAGAAAATGAAATCGTTTTAGATTATGCTAATTTATTTGTGGCAATTATCAAACTAGATTTACAAAAATATTTGTTCAAAATTGATTTTCTTTTAAATCTGTTTTTAATTATATATATCAGAGAGATGAAAAATTTTCTAACATCTTTCCATCACACAAATTCATAGCATCATTATTCAATCATGTACGTATTTTCTGTGGCTTTCTTTGACTGTACAGATCCTCCCAAGACAATGATTCATGTTTCAGGCTATTTTTTTACGAAATCTTTCGATATTTTGAACTAGAATAGCTAATCAAATCAGAAAGAGTGATGGAGAGATCATCAGTTTCCATACAGGAAATATTTGGCCTTCTTTCACTGAACGGATAGTGTTATTGCCAGTTTAAATTTAAAAAGTCTCTCTCAAAGCAGTTTTCTTTTTCAGTGCAGTCTTTTCAGGAAATTTGAATTTTCAAGCTCACCAAGTGTTGTTGCTTTCTAGTATTGCAACCTACTACCAATCACAATGAATGGATGTCCCCATCACACATGGATACCTACTGCCTTGAGAGACTACTGGGCTTTAAGCACACACCTGACCTCAAGTAAAACTCATACACCCAATCCATCATTAAAGATTCAGGAAACCCTGTACTGCTCCAGTACGTACCTGATTTCTTTTCCTAGTGACATATTTTGGCAGGAGCGGCCCAGTCATCACTTCCCAGTTCTCATTAGAGAAGTATTATTTTTCACACTCTGACTTTTTTACTCACAGGTGTAATGTTGAGAGTCTCACTTTTGCTACTTCCATGGAAAGTGCTCAGGTGAACTACATTCCATAGTTCTACCAGTTCTAAACCATCACATCTAAGATCCACTATGCCACACACATTGTAGTGAACCACCTCATCCTCTCGGTATTTCATTGATGAGATGTAATTTCTACTTGAGCAGCTTATTTCCAAAAATTGCTGCTTTGTTTGAACTCCCAAGTGGATGCTTTCCTGATCACTACACTCTTCCCTTTTCCAGTCTTGATAGCATCCAGAAGCATCTCTAAATCCTTGTAGGTGACAAATTATTTTTTACCCTACACCCACTTTCTCCTAAAAATTGCTGCTTTGTTTGAACTCCCAAGTGGATGCTTTTCTGATCACTACACTCTTCCCTTTTCCGGTCTTGATAGCATCCAGAAGCATCTCTAAATCCTTGTAGGTGACAAATTACTTTTCATCCTACACCCACTTTTTCCCAAAAATTGCTGCTTTGTTTGAACTCCCAAGTGGATGCTTTCCTGATCACTACAATCTTACCTTTTCCAGTCTTGATAGCATTTCTAAATCCTTGTAGGTGACAAATTATTTTTCACCCTTCACCCACTTTTTTCAAAAAATTGCTGCTTTGTTTGAACTCCCAAGTGGATGCTTTCCTGATCACTACACTCTTCCCTTTTCCAGTCTTGATAGCATCTCTAAATCCTTGTAGGTGACAAATTATTTTTCACCCTACATCCACTTTTTCCACAGATCAAATATCACAGGCCTCTTGCTGCTCTATCACTAGTTTCATGGAACATGTTCAGATGAACTGAATTTTATATTTCTACTAGTTCTAACCTTCACAGCTAAGACCCACCCTGTCAAATACATTGTCGTGAACCACCCTCATTCTCTTTGTATTTCATTGTTGAGAAGTAAGAGATTCTTCCTGTGAATCACTGCACTGTGAAACCAACTCCCAAGATGTTGTTTCCCCAATCACTACAAGGCTAGGGTTAACAATTATCTTCCCCACCTGTTCACATACACTGTGCCTTCTACTCTGAAACCCTTTACCTTAGGGTAACATCCAGGCTTTGTACAGACAGAAAACCACTGTTAAAAATAATTTCTTTTCATGCCTTTTGTTTACGCTAGTATGGAAAGTTAACGTCTTCATTAAAACATTATTTTCTCTTTTAGTTACATGGGCTAGCCATTTTTTACAAGTCGTGAAATTTTTATTATTTGATGAAGCTTTTTGCAATTTTAAACTACTAGTACATTGGGTCTGATGAAGGATTATATTCTTGAGGATAGATCGGATTTGAAGCCATTTTTAATCCAGTGATAGTTTCGACATTTCAGAATGAGTTGTATACGATGTATAACTTCTCTCTCCAGTATCAGGGCCACCATCCTTCAACATCGCTTCTGCTGGGAAGATCATGTGCCTTGACACTCACATACCATTGGAGAACATGCCAGAAGCAAGAGGCTCAAAACGATGCTTCAGGGCTCAGCCGAAGACATCCCTAACACAGATCAACATCAACCCTGGGAAACTATTACTACAAATTTGCCTTTCTGGCATAGGACCATACAAGAAGTACTGGGATATTTGAGTTGAACAGTCAACCTGAAGATGATCTGTGATGTACTGTCAAGAGATCCTGACTCACAAAGCCATGTTCACCACCCATACTGTGACCCCTGCTCATAACTCTACAGGATTAGGTTGAGTCTTCACAGCCGTCTCTTCCACTGCTACCAGAGGAGAGAAAAAAAGAATCAAAAGAGAAGATGGCGATCTTAGTGTTTGGATGTGAGCAGGTATCAATAACAACATCCAAATGAAAAGCAAGATCCAATGAGACTATTTAAGAAAATCACTAGTTTTTAGATCATTGTTTTGATTTTTGACCAGAACATGGCATTGGACCAAAGTATCTCTCATGCAATTTATCTTATAATCCATCTTGAAGTGCTCAGGATTTATTGATTACACACTGCATGATGAGAAGCATGGTAGTTGGAAGGTGCTTAATTTTGGGAAGAGGCTACATGTTTCCCAATTTCTTATGCAATATGCTACATGTTCAAAACTTTCATGTCACAGCATGCTACATGTTTGAGACACTCACGGTGCAGCCTGCTACATGTTTAGGGCATTCTCCACTACAATGTGCTACATGTTTCAGAATTTCATGTTGCAATATGCTACATGTTTGAGGCATTTGTGGTGCAGCATGCTACATGTTTAAGGCTTTCATGTTGTATGCTACAAGATGAAGACTTTCCTATTGCAATGTGCTACATTTTTAAAACCCTTCTATTGCAATAAGTGTTCTCTGCATTACATTTGCAACATCAAACAAGCATTGCCATAGAAAAAGATCAACTTTTGACTATGTCGAATGTCATAACATTCGCAACAAAAGTAAAAAACGACTTGTATTACCTGGAGATGAGGTTTTTTTGTTTTTATGTTTGGCTCCCTTCCACACTTCTTCATAGAGAGGTTCCGTCTGGAAAAAAAACAAGAAAATTAGTCAAAGCCAGAATCTTACGTTTTTTCACAGTCTTAAGTTGTCAGAATTGCTTTCATGCCTTGTGAGTATTCAATTTTCCAGGTTTTCTTTTCATATTATGTATTGTAGAATTTTCAAATTACTCTTTCTGATTGTAATTATCAGTTTACTTGTAGTTTGTATTTTCTTTAAAATTTCCTTGTTACGCACATCCTCTTTTGAAGGTGTTCTCTGCATTCATCCTCAGAGCCTAACCTTCATCACTTCAAGTCTCTTCCTCATGCATGCTGATATTGTCAAACAACCACAGATATATAGGAGGCTTGATATTATAAAGCAATTCTGAGCTCATTGTAATGACGTATTTTTTCTTGAAATTTTAATACGCTGATTAATTTTGTAAGGCATCTTTCACTGTTTTTTGCACATTCAAATTTCTGTCACGTTTTTCTATAATCCGTTACAACACTTACATATGATACGGAAGGGAATGCTGGACAATTGCCTCATAGATGAAGATGAGATAAAAGGCAACAGAAAAGTCCAGTTTCTGCACTTAAACGCAAAATCAGAAAGAGTCACCTGAAATTTTTAGAGCACATAATAAAAAAAGAGGGTTTGGAAAATCTGACACTCTTAAGACAGACTGAAGGTAAAGGGGACAAAGGAAAACAATGTATAACCTACCTAACAAGCTTGTGTAAATTGTTGGCAGAACAGTGTGAAGGAGGGATAATAAAAAGTCAAAATTTACAATGAACAGGAAATTGTGGAAAACCATGATCTTGAAGAGACATGGCACAAAGAAGTTTCAACTGAGAGAGTTTATTTCTGTACCCCACGTCTCGTAATGACATTTTCACTGATAATGTATAGTCTTCTTACGCTTAACAGCGTTTTCTTCTTGCAACCTTATCTAAGAGTTCTTTTACAGTTTTCCTCCTGCCACCAACAGTGTCATCCATACATCTTGGGTTGTTAAGATTATAGGCATCAATAATAAATCCTGTTAAGTCTTCTATTAGGGGTGCTTTGTCATTCAGATTAAATAAATCCAGTGATAAAATGCACGCTTGCCTAAATCCAGTCTATTTGGTGACTGTAATGTTAACAGATTCCTTGATTATCTCTTCCATGTAAATCAAATATTTTTCGTATTTCAATTAACTTTTTCGTTGTGCTTTTGCGTAAATTAATAAAAAATAGGTGTAAATTGTTTTGCCTTTGTATTGATCACACTGATAGCATTGTTCCTAAAGACAGCAAGCTTAATACAAATAAGAAAATTTACTTTTTTAATAGTGCAAATACTACCTGTTCTCAGAAATATAGACAAATAATGAAACTCTGTACTTGCAAAAAAAACTGTTTCAAAAGTTTTTCCATTAACACTGCTATTATTTTAACTAAGTTCAGTCTCAGGCAATGTTTATTTACACGATTATAAAAAATATTTACGTTTTATAATAGCCTTATTATTTCTTTATCTTCTATGTGCAGAATATAGGCGATCATGGCCCTCCACATCTCCTTATCCCGTGTTGCTCTTAACACCCTTTCTCGTGTTCTTCTTCTATGTGCCGTGTCCCTTCAGGACATAGGCGATCATGGCCCTCCACATCTCTCTATCCCTTGTTGCTCTTAGCACCCTTTCTCATGTTCTTCTTCTTCTATGTGCCATGTCCCTTCAGGACATAGGCGATCATGGCCCTCCACATCTCCTTATCCCGTGTTAACACCCTTTCTCATGTTCTTCTTCTATGTGCCATGTCCCTTCAGGACATAGGCGATCATGGCCCTCCACATCTCCTTATCCTGTGTTGCTCTTAACACCCTTTCTCATGTTCTTCTTCTATGTGCCGTGTCCCTTCAGGACATAGGCGATCATGGCCCTCCACATCTCCTTATCCAGTGTTGCTCTTAACACTCTTTATCGTGTTGTTCTTCTATGTGCCATGTCCCTTCAGGACATAGGCGATCATGGCCCTCCACATCTCTCTATCCCGTGTTGCTCTTAACACCCTTTCTCATGTTCTTCTTCTATGTGCCGTGTTCCTTCAGGACATCGGCGATCATGGCCCTCCACATCTCTTTACCCCATGTCACTCTTAACACCCTTTCTTTTGTTATTGTTTTTTTCTTCTATATGCCAAGTTGCTTCAGAACATAGTCGATCATGGCCCTCCACATTTCCTTATTCCTTTTCGCTCTTAATACCCTTTTTCTTCTTCTTCTATGTGCAGTGTCCTTTCAGGGCATAGGCGATCATGGCCCTCCACATTTCTTTATCCCATGTCGCTCTTAACACCCTTTCTCGTATTCTCCTTCTTCTATATGCCATGTCCCTTCAGGACATAGGTGATCATTGCCCTCCACATATCCCTAACCCTTGTAGCTCTTAACACCCTTTCACTTGTTGTTGCTATATGTGCCGTGTCACTTCAGGACATATGTGACCATGGCAGTCCACATCTCTTTATCCCGTGTCGTTCTTAACATGCTTTCTCTTGTTACCCCTCCAAAACCAGCTCTGCCATCAATTTGCTCAAGCTCATCAAGTATGTCACATGTTGCTTTCCCCTATCACTCTTTCTCTGTGCCTTGTGAGTATCAGATTCTTCAAGCCCTCTTTCCTCATTATATGTCCCAGAAATTTCTGTTTTTTTCTTGATGTTAAGTATAAGTTCCTTTTTGTTTCCATCGTCTCCAAAACCTTGTCATTGCTCACATGCTTGGTCCATGGTATCCTCAGCATCCTTCTGTAGAACCACATTTTGACTGCTTCAAGTCTTTCCATCATCCTTGAGGACAGCTATCACATAAAAACCCCAGTATATTTATAGAAATAAATGTGATTTTTTTTTTTAACTAGCTATTCAAAAATGAGTAGGAAGAGTGAGGATAACCTATAATTGCTGGAGTTACAGGCCTTGGATTTCAAGATCACATTTAAAAAATAAATGGAAAGGAATCGGAGATATAAAATAATCTGTGAAAAATATATTATGTCCAGACAACCGTATTATTATTCAAATTTTGTTTTATAATTCATTGATAGTTTTATAAAATTATGAATAGAAAACCTGTTTTCATAATTATTTATGAAAATAGTAAATAAATATTTCATATATATTTATAATGTTTTTTCTTTTTAGAATGAAAAGATTCTTTTCAAATTTATTTCTTTATACAAGGGGCAAACAATAAATCTATGTAAATAGTAAATAATCACATATTGCATTATACTTGATTCCCATATTTTTGCTTGCCAAGGGAGTGAAGGCAGAACAAAATAATAGTAGTGTCAAGGGAAAAACCATGGTTTTTGACACACCAAGTGTGCTTTTCTTAAATTATGATAATAAAAAAAATTGCAAGAAGTAACCTAAGATGTAAAATTAATAAAATTTCTTGGGGTGAAAAGTACAAATATGCCAAAATATATTTGTTGCTATTAAATCATAAGCTGGGCAAGTAAATTTTACAAATTAATCATCAAGACCCAATACATCTTTAAAATTATCTTTACATTTATGTACAAATATGCCAAAATATATTTGTTGCTATTAAATTGAACCCTGGGTAAGTAAATTTTACAAATTAATCATCAAGACCCAATACATCTTTAAAATTATCTTTACATTTATGTACAAATATGCCAAAATATATTTGTTGCTATTAAATTGAACCCTGGGTAAGTAAATTTTACAAATTAATCATCAAGACCCAATACATCTTTAAAATTATCTTTACATTTATGTACAAATATGCCAAAATATATTTGTTGCTATTAAATTGAACCCTGGGTAAGTAAATTTTACAAATTAATCATCAAGACCCAATACATCTTTAAAATTATCTTTACATTTATATACAAATATGCCAAAATATATTTGTTGCTATTAAATTGAACCCTGGGTAAGTAAATTTTACAAATTAATCATCAAGACCCAATACATCTTTAAAATTATCTTTACATTTATGTACAAATATGCCAAAATATATTTGTTGCTATTAAATTGTATCCTGGGTAAGTAAATTTTACAAATTAATCATCAAGACCCAATACATCTTTAAAATTATCTTTACATTTATGTACAAATATGCCAAAATATATTTGTTGCTATTAAATTGTACCCTGGGTAAGTAAATTTTACAAATTAATCATCAAGACCCAATATATCTTTAAAATTATCTTTACATTTATGTACAAATATGCCAAAATATATTTGTTGCTATTAAATTGTACCCTGGGTAAGTAAATTTTACAAATTAATCATCAAGACCCAATAAATCTTTAAAATTATCTTTGAATTTATGTACAAATATGCCAAAATATATTTGTTGCTATTAAATCGAACCCTGGGCAAGTAAATTTTACAAATTAATCATCCAGACCCAATATATCTTTAAAATTATCTTTACATTTATGTGCAAATATGCCAAAATATATTTGTTGCTATTAAATTGTACCCTGGGCAAGTAAATTTTACAAATTAATCATCCAGACCCAATATATCTTTAAAATTATCTTTACATTTATGTACAAATATGCCAAAATATATTTGTTGCTTTTAAATCGTACCCTGGGCAAGTGAATTTTACAAATTAATCATCTAGACACAACACATCTTTAAAATTATCTTTGAATTTCTGTATGAAGTATGCCAAACTATTGCTGTTAAATCATATCCCGGGCAAATTAATCATCTAGATCCAATACTTCTTTACAATTACTTACCCTGCATGAAGTAGGCGTGGCTGATGCAGGTGGGATTGGAGGAGGGTCCCTGTCCAAGGGGGATGTTGGCCAGTCTTCGTACTCATGTGCTTTTTGTATATCAGATGTCGAGATACGAATTTCTCTCTTTGGGACCTGGGAGTAGATCTCCTCAGGTGATTTTATTGAAGGGGAACGGCACTTGCTTCGGGGTAGGGTGGCCACAGCCGAGACATAGTGCAAATTGTGAGGTGGAGCGAACATACCGTTCGGGGAAGTGGGTGGAGCAAAAGGAACATATTGTGCTGCAGGAGTCGTGGGAGACTTTGGAGTCAGGCTCACAGGTGTAGTCAGGAAGGAAGACTTGGAAGATTGCGATTCATGATCCTTGACTTCCTCACCATTCTTCACAGATGAGGATTTCTGACGTTCCAGGATCTACAAGCAGGTAAAGAAAGAAAGATTATGAAAATGATTCCTTTGTTTGTTTTTTTTAAACCATTTAACCCCAAGGAAGACAATAAAGTCACTAAGATGCAAGGGGTTATAGAGTGTGAAATAAAAAGAAATAGAAAAACATTATTAAGAACATTATTAATAAAAAAAAACAATAGATAATGAGTGATATTGCATTTAAATTTTTGAAGATCAAACTTAAGTGGAAAGCAAGAGCCCAGAAGAAAGTTCAACAAGTGAGAGAAGAAACTGTTAGCATAGGACTTATAATAATATGAGAAGAAAACATAATTTAGGAGAGAGAACAATAAACAAACAGTACTTAAAAAGACAGAAGATAACAACTGACATTGCATTTAAATTTTATATGATAGCATAGAGCTGGAAGAGAGTTTCACAGGTGAGAAGTGTGTGAGAAGAAACTGTTAGCACAGAAATTATGGTTACATCTAGCCATTTTGACTCAAAAATGCTGGGACCTAGCTATCAATCTAGAACTGCACTTAAATTCTTAAAGTTTAGGTACTATCGAGTGAAGTTCATCAGAACAATTACCATGAAAGTATTTATATTTATATATTTATGACAGCAGTGAGAAAGTGACAGAATCCAGTATGCAAGGTGATGACCAATAACATTGCAGATTCTGCATTGGATTTATCAAGAATCTCTAAAGATATAGCAGATGTACTAGATCAGATGTTTTTTTTTTTTTAAATCACATCACCCCAAGCAAGGCATAAGGCCACTGGTGTGCAGGGGGTTATGTAAGAGTGAATAGATTGGAAAAGTGAAAGCCGGAAACCACGTCCTAAGCAGGGAACAAGGGATGAGCATCTTCACCTGTTCAATAGACATGGGTGGAGTGTGAACCGGGCGATAGTTCAGTCTATCTACTCCAATTTGTGGCAGCAATATTCAAAACAAGGATGAACGGCAGACTTATAAATATCTAAGATAGATTCTGTTGAGAAAAATTGTCTCGCATAACACAGTGAACCAACATTTCTAGCAGCTGACCTAGCAATCGATTCAATATAATCTTTCCACTTCATGTCAAAGGAGAACATTCGCCTGAGAAGACAGGAGTTATTCCCATCAAGGTTAGCATCAGTCATGCTGATTACAAAAAAATTAATGCAATATTATTCTTTTTCCTCTTTCATGTGATGTGTTCCTTCAGAACATGAACAACCATGGCTCTCCACAACATTCTATCCTTTGTGGCTCTTAGTAATATTCCCTCCCAATTCCTTTACAGCTATCTATTTACACAAGCTTATCAGGTTGGTTACTTAATGTTTCTCTTCTCCTTTGGTACATTCAATATATCCTGTGTCAAATTCACCGAGCCCACTTTCCTCATTATGTGTCCTAGAAATTTAAAGGACAGGATAGGCGAAAAGTTTGGTGCCACCTTCTGGATTTCAAAGAATCACCTCTAAAACTGAAAGTTGCATACTTTTTTCAAAACTAAATTTCAGCAATATGGTCCCATGGATAAAAGCATTAATTGAAGTGATCCAGTGACTTGACCCAAAAAGATGTTAGTTGACCTCTGACCACAGCAGAGGTTAGCAAAAACTAGCAGAGCCGAGTTACTCAAGAGAATTAACCCTCTAGGGCCATTCGTATCATATTAGTGGGGGATCTGTTTATTACTTCATAACAATAAAGAACTGATCCCCCACTTTATGACAAGTAGAAGCCTTAACCCTCTAGGGCCATTCGTATCATATTTGATACAGTATGAAAACAAGCATTGAAAGAAATATTTTCCTGAAAAATTTTTTAAGTGAAATATTTTATAAATTTCAAATGAAAGCAGTACTGACTGCTCAGTCAATGAATACCAAATGTTTCCTTATAGGGAAATACCAAATGTTTCCTTATAGAGAAATACTGTATCAAATATGATACGAATGGCCCTAGAGGGTTAACTGAAACTGAGATTTCAAGAAAAGGTATGGCATGTCGAACGAGAACAATCTACCTCAGGGAACTAAAAGAGTTTGGTTCAAAATTCTGTCATTATCATTTAATATCCATTTCCATGCTAGCATGTATTGGACCAGGTTTTCTTTATGGCTCTTTTCCAAACTGCCCAATTTTGTGTAAAACCAGGCTGTAATCTCAACTTCCTTAAATTTTCTTTGATAAGCTGGGTCTACCTATTCCTCTTTGGCCATCAACCTCAATAAACCTACAATTGTTAATTGAGTTTTCTATGTCCATTCTCTCAACATGCCCAAAGCATCTAAATCTTGTTTGACACATAACATCTGTTATATTGGCAGTAGCCAGTCTATTTCTCTGATGATTTTTTTTTATCCCTAAGACTGGCATTACACATCCACCTTACCATTTGCATGTTGGTTTGAGCAATTCTGCTAACATCAACTTCCTTAAGCAGCCAGAGTTCCCTACCATATAGCAAGACACTTTTAACGCAAACTGTATATAACTTTCCTTTTTTCTATGCAAAAATACTTGAGATGTTAGAAGAGGAAAAAGTTCCCTAAATTTTTTCCAACCTGATCTTAAACAGGATACTGAACTTGCTTCTGCACCTTCAACTGCAGTTAAAATGCAGTTAAAATGCAGTTAAAATGCAGTTAAAATGTTACCAAGAGCAACAACCTCATAATTATCATTATAAATCTCAACGTTTTCGTCTTCATTATTTGCGACTGATGGGTTCAGGCAAGTTCTTCCTTTGAAATACACCACATTGTCTCGTCTACTACTGTTCAGTCTACTATCATTTATGCAAGTGAGTCTGAATGAAGGCTGGAGCATACAATGGCCAATATATTGTGAACTAGCAGTATAGCCCGGCGTTGCTCGGGTGTAATGAAAGCATTAAAATTAATCCATGGTCCTGGAGCTCAGACTCAGCCTAAAGAATATTTGTGTGAAGTTTGGTGAGAATCGGATAAAAATTGTGGATTTGTATAAAGGACATACAGGCATATAAACAGACACACATACAAACATTTTGCCTTTTATATATATATATATATATATATATATATAATCGATTTTCTGCACGATTGTAAGAACTGCAACCTTGAAACTTCTGAATATCGTTTCTTATGTCAATGAGTGTATCATATTTGATTAAAATCAGACCACTCCTTCTATAACCCGGTTTTTTTGATAATCAATTTTTTATATTTATCGGGGGTACCTCGACACAAAACCTATCTAAGAACACTCGCAGACGCTTATAGTACAACTGTGTAAATTCTCAAGAAAATCGGTTCAGCCGTTTCGGAGTCTATAGGTAACGGACACACACACACACACACATACACACACATACACACATAGAGACAAAGTTCCATTTATAAACAAGTTTAGATATGACAATGCACAGGAGGACAACAGGATGAGGATGTTGAAGGAGATAAGAAGATGGCAATTGGTGTTGCACTTAAACTTTTTGAAAATTGTAGCTGTCAGGGGTGCAATTATACAGAAGGGAGTTCTATAGGCAGAAAAAAAGAAACTGATAGAGCAGAATTGGCAATTACATTTGCCTTTTTGATGATAAAAGGGTGGGACCTAGTTGCCAATCTAGTAGTACAAGGAAATTCATGTGGACAGAACACCAGGGAACGAAGCTCGTCAGAATACTAGACCAACGATGCACTCTGTCGGGAATAACAAAAGACGACGAGGTCAACTGGTCAGAAGGAACCAATATCAAAGAGAAAGAGCAATTCTGAGAAGAAAATGATCAATGGCTACAACGTTTCAAGCGGCTGTGGTCAGGACAACGTAAAGAAACTGGTCTAAAATAATGCATAATAATTCATGATCCAATAAGTATTAAGTCAATGTGTGTGTGTCTTTTACAAGAGATCATTTAAAAAAAAAATAACCGAATTAAAGTTCAACAGAGACAATTCTATTTTCAAAGTGATTAGAATCTTTTCTGAAGTTCATAGAAATAAAGAATTTGATTGAAAATTTCTTTGGAAATGGATAAATTGATTCTATATTTTTTGAATTAGTAAAATTAGTCGTTTTTTTTCTCTCTTATTAGAGAGAGGCAATGTGGAATTTTTTTTTACAATGATGTTCACTTTGTACAAAGCCCAAGAGCCACTCGAAATAGAGGGTTACAAAGTAAGAGGTATAGTCTTTGGAGATATGTAAGGAAGATAATCTCCATGGATTGTGCTGAAGTCAGTCCAAATAGGTTTGATGCACAAAACGTCAGGAACTTGATATAATATGTATTACGCAGTGTAATCTTGCCAGGTTGCTGACTACTTTCGTATTCAGCTAACTCTCAACTACTATCGTCCAACATTGACTGACCCTCATTCCTCTTACTACTCCTACTTAAATTTTAGGTGGGAGAGTCTGTTGCTTCTTGATGAAGATGAGAACTTTTCATCTCTACCAAGAAAAAATATGATTCATAAACATATGGGAGGAAGAAAAGGAGAAAACAGGAGTCCGTCGATTAATGCAGTTAACGTTTACATCGGTAACTATCAGAAAAAAATTGTCAATTACTACAGTTAAAGTGAAGAACATTTTATTACACCCTGCAGTCTCTCTCTCACCGGCGCGACGTGGCTTCCCTGTGTCTTTTCTATAAATACTTTCACGGCTTCTGCTCCGATGAACTTAGATCACTGGTGCCCCCTAGGTTCGAATTTGCACGCGATACTAGATTAGCAACTATATCCCACCCTTTTACAGTGAAACCGATAAAATGCAACCGCAACTTCTACTCCAACAGTTTCTTCTCTCACACTTCCCGACTGTGCAATTCTCTTCCACACGATTACTTCCCCGATGGCTACAATCTCCAGGAGTTTAAATGTAAGGTCAATAGACACCTCCTAACAAACTAACTCGCTTCCATTCTTTCAAACACTCTTCCCATCCTCCCAACTATCTATCACCCCACTTCTGAAATTTCCTATATCTAACCACTCTTTCTATTTACCTTCCCCTATGTAGCCCCAAGCGCAATAGTGGCAGTGGAATGCCTTGCTTGGGGTGAAATGATTAAAAAAAACAAAAAAAAAAATGAGTCTTATGCATGCACTAAATTAGAAATTAGTAAATTGGTTGGTTGTTTTGTTTTCATGGCATATCAATCTTGGCGGGTCATTTGTTGCCAACTAAATTATTTATTTATTGTTGATAATACCTTTTTCTTTCAACAATTTATTGTTGTTTTTATATAAGTTTTGTGTCTAGTAATACTTTTTTTCTTTTCGAGTATCAAGATTCATTGGGATTTGTTAAGGGCAGGGTCTCCAAGTCCTACCCTTGTTATTTAACCCATAACTGGAGGGGACAGATTAATACCTTTCCCAAGGGTACCAGTGCTTAAGTGAGTGCTGGTTATTTGAACTCGGCTCACCAATTTCTGTTTCCGAGCTGATATCCACTGCACCATAATGCACATCCATCACTAAACGCTTACAGCACCTGGTATTCCTAAGCGGTCACCCATCTAAGTACTGACCAGGCTCAACGTTGCTTAACTTTGGTGATCGAGCTAGAACCAGTGTATTCAACGTGATATGGCCGTAAGCATGCACATCCGTCACTATACGCTTACAGCACCTGGCATTCCCAAGCGCTCACCTGTCTAAGTACTGACCAGGCTCAATGTTGCTTAACTTCGGTGATTGAGTAAGAACCGGTGTATTCAATGTGATATGACTGTAAGCCTAGTTAATTAGATTGACTAACAAGATTTTTATGGCATTTACATTATATAAAAATTTTAGCACACAAAAACACATTGATTGAATTCACATTGAGGGACAATTATTGTATTGTGTTTTATGCCAAAACAATGAATAGATAAAATTTCTACAGGTTCCTCCTTTTACTTGAAATGTCAGAAATTCACAAAAGTTCTAACTTGTCCAAAATGTCTGAGATAAAGCATTGTCCTTATTACTAATTTTTCATAAGTTTTGCATCTACTTTTGTTACAATAAGAAGCAAAGAAAATAAAATAAAACGAAAGGAAAACTTGTCAAAACTGTCAGAAAATCAATTCTGATGAGCCGTGTATAACTGAGTTATTTCAATCAAACAAAACATTTGCTGTACAAGAAAAATAAAATTTGAATAAAAATGAACATCTGTCCCAGAAATTTTCAAAACCAGATCTGATTTGTTCAGGTTTTAGTTTCATAAGAGAAATTAGTAAAATAAAAAATTAAATAATTAAAAAATAAATTTAATTATTAAATAAATTAAATAAATTAAATAAATAAATTAAATGAATTAAATAAATTAATAATTGAATAAATTAAATAATTAAATAAATTAAATAATAAATTAGTAAATTAAAATAAAAATCAACATCTGTCCCAGAAGTTTTCAAAACCAGATCTGATTTGTTCAAGTTTTAGTTTCATAAAAGAAATTAGTAAATTAGATTGACTAACAAGATTTTTATGGTATTTACATTATTTGGACAATTTTCCTAATCTTTATTGCCATGTTTACGATGTTTTGGCCTTTGTACACTCCAGCCTTCTTCAGGTGCTAGGAATTCTCAACTGAACCCTTTATATATCTATATTTCTGAGATGAGGCAGTATTTACACTATTTACATTGTTTGGATTATTGTCCTCATCTTTATTGCCATGTTTATGATGTTTTGGCCATTGTACACTCCGGCCTTCTTCAGGTGCTAGGAATTCTGAACTGAACCCTTTATATATCTATATTTCTGGGATGAGGTAGTATTTACACTATTTACATTGTTTGGATTATTGTCCTCATCTTTATTGCCATGTTTATGATGTTTTGGCCATTGTACACTCCAGCCTTCTTCAGGTGCTAGGAATTCTCAACTGAACCATTTATATATCTATATTTCTGAGATGAGGCAGTATTTACACTATTTACATTGTTTGGATTATTGTCCTCATCTTTATTGCCATGTTTATGATGTTTTGGCCATTGTACACTCCGGCCTTCTTCAGGTGCTAGGAATTCTCAACTGAACCATTTATATATCTATATTTCTGAGATGAGGTAGTATTTACACTATTTACATTGTTTGGATTATTGTCCTCATCTTTATTGCCATGTTTATGATGTTTTGGCCATTGTACACTCCGGCCTTCTTCAGGTGCTAGGAATTCTCAACTGAACCCTTTATATATCTATATTTCTGAGATGAGGCAGTATTTACACTATTTACATTGTTTGGATTATTGTCCTCATCTTTATTGCCATGTTTATGATGTTTTGGCCATTGTACACTCCGGACTTCTTCAGGTGCTAGGAATTCTCAACTGAACCATTTATATATCTATATTTCTGAGATGAGGCAGTATTTACACTATTTACATTGTTTGGATTATTGTCCTCATCTTTATTGCCATGTTTATGATGTTTTGGCCATTGTACACTCCGGACTTCTTCAGGTGCTAGGAATTCTCAACTGAACCATTTATATATCTATATTTCTGAGATGAGGCAGTATTTACACTATTTACATTGTTTGGATTATTGTCCTCATCTTTATTGCCATGTTTATGATGTTTTGGCCATTGTACACTCCGGCCTTCTTCAGGTGCTAGGAATTCTCAACTGAACCCTTTATATATCTATATTTCTGAGATGAGGCAGTATTTACACTATTTACATTGTTTGGATTATTGTCCTCATCTTTATTGCCATGTTTATGATGTTTTGGCCATTGTACACTCCGGACTTCTTCAGGTGCTAGGAATTCTCAACTGAATCCTTTATATATCTATATTTCTGAGATGAGGCAGTATTTACACTATTTACATTGTTTGGATTATTGTCCTCATCTTTATTGCCATGTTTATGATGTTTTGGCCATTGTACACTCCGGACTTCTTCAGGTGCTAGGAATTCTCAACTGAACCATTTATATATCTATATTTCTGAGATGAGGCAGTATTTACACTATTTACATTGTTTGGATTATTGTCCTCATCTTTATTGCCATGTTTATGATGTTTTGGCCATTGTACACTCCGGCCTTCTTCAGATGCTAGGAATTCTCAACTGAACTCTTTATTCCAATCACTGGGTATATTGTTACAGATATATAGATAGCAGTACACAAACACACACACCTACGCATATGAGAATAGACTTTGCGTAGTAACAAGAGGTCGATCACGTGAATGACCAGTGCTAGTTTTGGTATAGCAGGTCAAAGATAGGCGACTCAGATAAAACCCAGATAGGAAATAAACCAGACATCAAAGTCGGTTGCAAATCATGGAAGAAGCAGGAGTTAAAATTTATGGCAAAAGGAAATCACTTGGGAAGAGAAATTTAACGTAGAAATTTAGTCAGTTACTTGTTGGGTCTCGACAAAGCAAGTCATGTTTGCTGAACTCTGACAAATGATGGAGGAAGGGAAAGCACATTTTGAGAGAATAGTGTGAATCAACCCATTTCATTTTAAGCAACTCCGGATAAGAAAGAAGACCAAGTGTATCAATTCTTATTCATCAAAACAAGAAAGAAAACGGAATCATACCATGTATCGAGAAAGAAAGAAATATAACAATGAAGACAAAGCGAAGTTATATTAATATTTGTATGTTAACTCATACTCGTCAAAAGAAAAATATAGCTGCAAAGTTGATAAAAGTTGTAATGGAATTAGTATGCTGAATTCAGTTTATTTGAAAGAGAAAAAGAAAGTGAAGCCAAATAACTTGTCAAAAGAAGAGAAAGGAAAGAGAGATAACAACATAGAAAAGTCACCAGATAAAAGAAGCTATGTTGAAGATAAAGAAAACAGAATTATTTGCATAAAAAAAAAAACGATGCTGATTGGAGAAAAGAATAAAGAAATACGAAAACATCTCAGAATAGCTGTATGCTGAAAAGAAAGCTATGTTGAAGATAAAGAAAATGAAACTATTTAAATTTCAAGTGTATAAAGAAAGAAAAGAAATGGTAAAAGAAAGGAAGAAGAAACTGATACAAAGTTATCAAGTTATTAGACCCACGTTAGAACATGAATGCACTTCCATAAATATTATGTTATTACACACACCATACCACATGTTTCAAATAATATAATCCCCCGATCTGGTTGTATGTTGATATCTTGCATTCATAATCACCTGTACACACATCCACTTGCTTCTGGCCAGGATCAAAACTATATATATATATATATATATATATATATATATATATATATATTTGAGTATTAACCTTTCTTTTAAGTATCTTTTGTTAAATATGTTACACAATGAAAATTTAATTTTTATTTAGTTTTTCCAGTGTTTATACATTTTTCTATTTGTTGGAAGTGGGGGAGTACAAAAATTATTTATATTATCCCTAATATATATATATATATATATATATATATTTTTTTACTCACTGTTAGTACAATTCTGAGTTTCATGCACGATGTAATCTGTCGTGGAGTTATTTTCGCAGTGGAGGCTAGTATTTGTCCTGAATTCGGTCCAAATAGGTTTGATGCACAAAACGTTAGGAACTTGATGTAATATGTATTACGCAGTGTAACCTTGCCAGGTTGCTGACTACTTTCATATTCAACTAACTCACAACTACTATCGTCCAACATCGACTGACCCTCATTCCTCTTACTACTCCTATTTAAATTTTAGGTGGGAGAGTCTGTTCACTATAGAATAGGTGTGTTTCACCATAATACAATCATCAAGTGCAGATTGAAAATTGATCATTTTAATATTTAAATTTTGATGCTTATAAAACAAGGTGTGTATGCGTTATTTTAATATTTAAATTTTTAGTATAAATTTTAACTTTGTCATTATGCATCATGGATGCGTGTTGTGCTCTAATGGATGAAAAAAATTAATCAGTTTGTCTGGCGATTGCAAGAGCGTAAAACCCAGGGTTACAAACTCACACCTATATATATATATATGTTTAATGCAAAGAATTTGTCACTTTCTCTCAGCAGGTTTATGCTGACTTTGAAGTTTTGTGAGGACAACGTTATGTCATTTTCACTCATCCGAATTGTATTTTTCTGTTCAGTTAAAGTGACAAATTCTTTGCATTAAAACTATCAACATTCTATTTCCACCCCAATATCAAGCACTTTACAACAAAAAACTGCTTGCCAAAATACCTTTAATGAGTAAGACTACTGAAAAAAAAAAACAACAAACTTTGCACTATACATGATTACAACACTCTCTCTCTCTATCTATATATATATAGATATATATATATATTGTGTATTTTGGCAGCATTTTTTCATTAATACAGGTTTCATTGAATAATATAGACAAGTTCTGTCTATTTATTTTGTGTAAGATCCGTTCGTACAATCTGATTAGCTTGATAGTGTTGTCATGGAAAGACGACAAGAAATCGCAGTAATTGTTGATTTTTTTATCAGGTCTGAGCTTTCAGCTTACATAAGCCATTATCAAAGGATGAACATTTAATGTTCAGCGAACATAGAACATTTAAATTAATATTAACAGAGTGGAGTTAGCCAGAGAAAATTAGACAGGTCCATTTTTTGTGTCGCACATGGCTGTAGGCCGAGAAGGAATGGTGGTAGTGGGTTTTTGGTCAATTGAGTGTATAGTGGCATGAGGGATTGGTCTGGGGACTGATGCTACTATGGTGTAGGGGCTAAGTATAATAACTATGACCTCTCATGTCGATTATAGGCATTGAAGTATGTTAGTGGAGGTGTCGAAATTTATTTTATTTAGGCTAGGTTTAAACTGTTTGATGCAGATAGCTTCTAGAATTTTAAGTTTTCGCTTATTATTTTCTTGTCTAAGTATACTTAGACAAGAATTATTGTGATTTCTTGTCATCTTTCCATGACAACACTATCAAGCTAATCAGATCATACGAACGGATCTTACACAAAATAAATAGACAGAACTTGTCTATATTATTCAATGAAACCTGTATTAATATATATATATATATATATATATATATACGCACACACACAGATAAAATATATCTGTAGAAAAGAAAAAAATGAATGAAAGACAAGGAAAAACTAATTAACCAATGTGTTTTGTGTTGATAAAGTCTCTGAGGACAAAACATGTTCGCAAGGTCCAGTCTCTTCCTGTCTCTTTTATATATATATATATATATGCACTAGCATCATAGCCCGGCGTTGCCTGGGCAAATCAGAACATTTTAGTAGGAGAAGATGTCACTATTTTACATATTTTGTTTTTGTTTGAAAAAAAAACACTTTTTTAAAAAAAAATTTTTTATAATAAATCACTCAGCCAAGTTCAAATTACAGTTGTATTTCCTTGCATTCACTTACGTGAAAAAAAACCTTGAAAAAAGTATTAATCCATCACTTCTCCGTCCAGCTATGGGTTGAAAAGCAGGACAGATTGGATTCTATAGACTTGGCTCACAGCCAGTCTACTGCAGAAAGAAATGGCAACCTACTGCAAGAAAATCTACGCTTAGTCAGTCATGGATCAAAAGTGACATGATCACTCAAGTGTTGTGTATCATGTATTGCAGTTAACTGACTGGTTATTATTCATCAGGGGGTATTTTATTACCAGCAGCACTCAATGTGCAAAACTTTACACTTTATATATACAGGGTGTCACTTAAAAGATTGACTTGCTTTTCAGTTTAAATATTTATTAACATTTATGCAATTTTATTTAATATATAATTAAAACAGTTAATCTTTTTAAGTAAATAATCATTGATTTTAACCACTAATCTTGTTTACTAGTCAATAAACACTGCATTTATTGTCATTTAAAACGTGTTTACATTTTTGGGGGGCAGGGGGAATCTTGTTTACTATATAAAACCACCTATCTTACCATTCAAAGATTGTGAAGCAACAGCATCAACATTTAAGCGTTTGTATAAAACTTTTAGTTGTAGAAAGCAGTGTTGTTTTCTGAATTTATTTTTGAAATTTTGAATTCTTTAAAGCTTTAACTAATCTAAATGCAGCAGAAGGTGATCATTAAGCTCAATATCAAATCACTACATATGTCTGGATTTACTATTTGAAAATAAACGCTTTATAAATAAGAAAGACAACTCTGTAATGAAGGAGTGTGAGGCAGAAAGTGTAATCTGCAAACCGAATTTAAATTTCTGGCTAGTTTGGTGCATTCACTTTCATACCAATGCACTTTGAAAAGCATGAATCCATATCTTCTCCACCTCCAAGCTATGGGTTAAATAGCAGGATAGATGAAACTCTTTAGCCTTGATTGGCGGTCAATCCAGGAGAAGGACTATTTTGAATTCAAACCAAATGAACAGAAATCCATTTGACTATCTTTCCGAAGAAATCGTAATAACATCACACATATTAAAGAAAGGGGTTCTTTGGAGAAGCAAGATTTCCTAAAGGAACACAATATTAAAGAAAAAAATTCCAGACTCATTTAAATTCAGCTTTACTTGTAATTTTACTCAATCAACAGTACGGATTGGCTGAGTGGGAAAAATGTTCTCTTTCTAAACATGAGACCTGGGGTTCAAAATCTCATATCAATTTGTCAAGGAGCTGACTTCCTGATTCAAGTGGGTCGGGATGTGATTCTATAGGGGGTTGTTCATTTTGGTAATAGAAGGCTGACAAGGAGAATTCAATACTTAAATTGTGTCTTTGAATATGGTTACAACTGACTTTAAAATTTGTTTACCCTTTTACAGTGAAACCGATGAAATGTAACCGCAATTTCTACTCCAACAGCTTCTTTCCTCGCACTTCCCGCCTGTGGGATTCCCTACCGCATACTTGCTTCCCCGACGGCTACAACCTCCAGGAGTTTAAATGTAAGGTCAATAGACACCTCCTAACACACTAACTCACACCCACTCTCTCCAACTCTCTCCCTATGTACATCCTAAGTCGTCTATCACCCTCCTTCTGACATTTCCTATACCCAATCCCTCTATGTAACCCCCTGCACTATAGTGGCAGTGGAATGCCTTGCTTGGAGTGACATGATTAAAAAAAAAAAAAAAATAGGAGCGTGTAAGTCAGGAATGTCTTTGATGTATTAGCTCCTTTGGTCAGTAAGTAGTTTTTGAGGCAGGGAAGAAGGAAAGAGAGGTGAATGGAGGCGAGCATAGTAGCCGCTTGACTTAGGTCAAGGGAGATACTAATTACTCTCTTCTCCTCAAGTTGGTCTGCCTGTCGAATGCTCTCTGTATCTGCTTTTTATATCTTCTTTTTGGATCACCGCAGCTCATTTGGGATTTCACACTTGTATTTGGTTCTGCACTTCCCATTGGCTGATAAATAAAATTCGCATAGGCTCACGAACTGGAAATTTAATATTTAATTAATTTTTATTTTTCAACAGGTACATCTGCGCAAACCCGGATGCGCACGGACGACTTTTGGTCATTTGCTTTTTGGTTGTGAAAGTGCAAACATCCTGTCTTTTGCTTGGTATCACCACAATTCTAGCATGTGGCCCCAATAAAAAGATGCCTGAAAACCATACCCCACAGGTTGACCCAAGTTCTGTGAGGGAAAATGAGTAGCTTGAATTGTTCGTCGGCTGTCATGTTCATGGCAACTGCTTTGATGAGCTCTCTGCCTCGACCACATGAATTTAAGTGTGCTGCTATGTAGGCATTTAGGTCAAACCCTTTTACCATCGAAATAGTTAAATCTAACTGCCACATCTACTACAACCCTTTCCTTTCTTGCATTTCCCACCTGTGGAACTCCCTTTCATTTACTTGCTTCCCTGATAGCTACACTCTCCAAAAATTTAAATGCAACATTACCATCTTAAATATCCTTGAATCCCATCCATTTTTATCCTTTCTTTAACAACCCCTGTACTCAGTTTTTTTCTATCACTGTAACACCAGTTATTTAACCCACAAATGGGGAGAAGAAACGGATTAATACTTTTCCCATGGGTATTTTGTGCATAAGTGAACGCAACGAATTCAACTAAAATTCAAACTTGACTCCCCGATTTCTCATTCCAAGCCGATATCAATGCAGAATAGATGCAGAATAATCTGCAGGTGTGTTTTGTGGGTGTTGAACAAAGCCAATTATGTCTGAGCAAGCATCTGCAACAGGGATTGACTAGCCACCCTTCTCAAATATGAAATATTACAGACAACTCTATAAATAATTTTTGCTTAAAATAATAATGATAGACATTGAATAATGACATACTTATTCCTTAAAAGAAACTATCCCTATTTAAAAATAAGTGATACAAATTTAATGAGTAAAAAGTAAATAATATTTTTTTGTTAATTCTCAAGTACACAGTAAATGCATAAATACACTTTGAGATATTTTCACTTTTTAAAACAACAAACATTGCCAAGGAGAGAAGGTAATTAAAATAATAGTGGTGTCAAGGGAAAAACATCCCTTTGACATACCATTTTATTTGCAGGCATGAAGATGTTTGCCAAATAATTTTAATAAAGTAAGGTTAACACATGGGTTTTGTTGTTGAGAATGTGCATTGTGGTGCATTGGATATCAGCTCAGAACAAGAAATTGGGGAGCCAAGTTCGAATTCCAGCTGAATTCATTGCAATTACTTACGCACAAATACCCTTGGGAAAGGTATTAATCCATCTCTTTCCTCCAGTTATAGGTTAAATAACAGGACAGATTGGGTTCTATAGCCTTGGCTGGCAACCAGTGTACCGCAGAAAGTAATGGCAATCTACTGCAGGAAAATCTTTTTCGTAGTCAGTTATATCTCTTTCGAGACATGATCACCCAAGCGATCACGTGTGGCACTTAACTGACTGATTAAGACTGTAATTTTCGAAACAACATTCAGTATGATATTCTTTAACACACTTAATATACTGCTTACATACACAAACACATACGCACATATATATACATATCACCTCACCTGTAAAAAATAATATTGGATTTTAAAAGCTTTAAAATTTTATAAATTTAATAATATTATTAAGTAAAAACTATATTTACTATACATATATATATTTTTTTTTTTTTATAAGCGTTTCACCCCGAGCAAGGCATGTCACTGCCACTACTGTGCAGGGGGCTACGTAGAGTGGAGAAAGGCTGATTAAATATAGGAAATAACAGAGGGTGGGTGATAGGCGGGTGAGGATACCGAGAATGAGGGTTGGGTAGATGAGAGTGTTGTGAGAATAGTTGGGAGTTAGTGTGATAGGAGGTGTCTATTGACCCTACATTTAAACACCTGGAGATTGTAACTGTCGGGAAAGCAGACTTGTGGAAGGGAGTTCCACAGGTGGGAAGCGCGAGAAAAGAAGCTGTTGGAGTAGAATTTACGGTTACATCTTATTTGTTTAACTGTAAAAGGGTGGGACCTAGTTGCTAATCTAGTATCTCGTGTAAATTCGTGCTTAGGTGGCACCAGTGATCTAAGCTCATCGGAGCAGAAGCCATGAAAGTACTTGTAGAAGAGGCACAGGGAAGCTACATCACGCCGGTGTGAGAGCGGCTGCAGCCGGTCTGCCAAGTCAGTATCAACCATGTTACAGATCCTCCTTTGTATTTTGTCAAGAAGCCCAAGGAGAGCAGCAGGGGCACCCGACCAGATATGGCAGCAATATTCAATACACGGGCGGATGGTAGATTTGTATATGTGCAGAATAGTTTCAGGTGGGAAAAATTTCCGGGCCCTGCACAGGGAGCCGACTTTCATAGCAGCAGATTTGGCAATGGATTCAATATAGTCATTCCATTTGAGGTCCGCCAAGAGTGTAAGGCCAAGGAGGCGTAGTATTTTACTCTCTGGGAGGCTAGCCTGTCCCATGCTAATGGGAGGTAGATGCGATTGTCTATGGTGGTTAGTTGATAACTGCTTTGTTTTGGAGGCATTGAAATTTACCAACCATTTCCTACCCCAGGTCACTACGGATTAGAGGTCCCTTTCAAGTGCGGCAGCGAGGTTCACTTTGTTGTCCAGACCTGGTTTCTGATTGATGCGGGAGTAGATTGTTGTGTCGTCGGCATACATGCCAACTTGGGAACTAATGGTGTCGGGGAGATCATTAATGTAGATCAGAAATAGCGTGGGACCTAGGATAGAACCTTGAGGGACGCCCGCGTTCGTCTGGTAGTTTTGGGAGGCATGCCCATTTAATACCACCTTTAATGTGCGGTTAGAGAGGAAGGACTGGATGAGGTCAAACAGATGTCCAGTTATCCCATAGCTCCGCAGTTTGCACAAGAGGCCAGCATGCCAGACCCTGTCGAATGCTTTGGAGATATCCAAGGCAACGGTTCGGGCTTCACCATTCTTGTCGAGTGCCTGGTATATGTACTCGGTAATGGTCGTTAGCATATCAGCAGTAGACCTGGTGAAGCGAAACCCATACTGTTTGTCAGAGAGAAGCCCGTTGGTCATAAGGTGCTGAATCACCTCGGCGTTGATAATGGCTTCGAAAACTTTGCCAAAGATTGGAAGGAGACTAATAGGACGGTAATTGGCGGGGTCTGAGGGTTCGCCAGAATTCTTAAATATAGGTACTACGCAGGAGGACTTCCAACAGGCAGGAAAGCAGGAAGCAGATAGGCAGAGGTTATAGAGTTTAGAGAGAACAGAGGAGAGTTCTGGGGCACATTTCTTCAGTACTATGACTGGGATTCCGTCACCACCGCTCGCTTTGTGTGGGTCAAGTTGCGCAATTATCTTGGCGACCAGCGAGGGTGAAATGTGGACGTTATTTAGTTGAGCCTTAGTTCTGGGTGGGAAGTCTGGTGTAGGTATTCCTAACGAGTCCAGTGTCGAATTGGTTGAGAATTTACGGGCAAAGCATTCAGCCTTGTCGGCTGGGGAGGTGAGAACTTCAAATTCATTGATTAGTGGGGGTATTGAAGTCTTGTTCCTGCTGAGCACGCTTTTGCAGAGACGCCAGTAATCTTTGGAGCCAAACTTAGAGGATGCTATGCGTTGCCTAATTCTGGTAGCAAACGCCCTCTTGGCTTCGTTCAGTACTTTTTTACACTTGTTCCGTGCTGAGGTGAAAAGGCGCCTGTTTTGGTTCGACGAGCAGCTTCGATAGAGCCGGAAGAAATGGTTCCGGTGGGCAATAGCGGCCGAGCAAGCGGGTGAGAACCAGGGGGACGAATTAGGTTTTAGTTGGAATTTTCTGGCAGGGATAAAAGCATCGATGCCAGCCTTAACCCAAGAGGAGACTTCGGAGGCACAGTCTTCGACAGGAAGATCAAAGACGTTGTTCCAGGGGACGTCGCAGAGGAAGTCCCTGAACGAGTCCCAGTCGGCTCTTTGGTAGCAGTATGATATTCTGCTGGTCTGGTTTTCTTGGGTAGAGTTAGTGCGGATTGATATATATATATATATATATATATATATATATATATATATATATCAACCAACCAGTCTATCGCAGAAAGCAATGGCAACCTACTGCAGGATAATCTTCTGCCCAGTCAGTCATGTCTGTTTCGAGACATGATCGCCCAAGCATGTATCACGTATGGCACTTTATTGACTGACTTGTGTGATTCATGACTGCCATTAATGAATTTGTCCTGAATACATAAATTTAGGAGAACTTTTCTTGTATTCAGAGTTCACTGTTAAGCCAAAATAAATTGTCTTTAACAATTCTAGTACAATTTAAGAACCCCTCATTGTTAACCATTTTGGTCATGTCTAATCTACTCTGTCCAGAGAAATTATTGTTGAACCGATTACATCTGACACCGAAGTAGAATATCATCACAGAAGAAGAACTTTCAAAAACTTTTTAAGTACCGACTGTGACGGAAGTTTTAATAAGCTGCACTACCTCACAAAATAAGTCTAGCCAAAGTTTTTGTGTATTTTGCAGATGCACCTTCCTATGAAGAGTCTTTAACAACTCTGGACAGGATCTATATAAAAAAGAGAAATGAGTGAGTTTTGTTTAATGGCATATCAACCTCTGTGGGTTATTTAATGCCAAAAAGGTGGGGGTTTTAAGGTTTTTTTTTAATGTTCCGTTATAGAGAGAAGGTTCATTTAGTCAGATTGGGATGAAAAATTATTTTTTTTATTTTAGAAAACTGAAGTTGTCTTCTAGTTTTGTATTTAAAAATGTATTATTGGTAATTTTTTTTTCCTTCAAAAATGTATTATGGTAATAATTTTTCCTTCAAAAATGTATTGTTGGTAGTATTTTTCTTTCAAAAATTTATATTTTTCTCTAAAAGTCTATTTTTATGTAAATATTTCTATAAAAGTATTTTTATACTTTCATAGTGTTTTGACCCCAGTTTGGGGGTTAACTATTTGCCCATAGCTGGGACCCTAATAGGTACTACCACTCCAGGTCAGAGTGGAGCTGGGAACAATAGCAGTTAAGAGGTGGTTCCGTGCTCCTCACAACCTCTCAATTGAAGGCCTTGCTGCCAGATGCAGTTTACCGTCATACCCAGGGCCCAAAAAAGAAATGAAGTAGTCTCTAGACAGTGGTTACGATACATCAATTGCCCTCAGATTCATTTGACAGATTCTATAAAACTTTTGTAAAACTAAATAAGGACTTTATATTTTCTTCAATATCAGCGGAACAATATCAAACCAAATTGATAAGAGATCCCTTCATAAACAGATTTCAGTCCACGGATATCTGACAAAGAATACTTGAAAATACCACCTTAATATAACGGCAGGCCTATAACCAGGCAAAAGTACCAGATTTAGCAAAACAAAATACTAAAAAGTACGATACAAATGCAGTAACATCAGAAACCTCTTCAGCTATTTTGGTCCCCTCCATTGTATGAAAATCTAAGCTCTCCAGAAATACAGCTTTAATTAAACGCCCATTTTTAATATGTAGTCATGAGATATGCAAGGACATTATGCTCTACTAGAATGGACAAATGCGTTATGTGTGGAAAACAGGACTTGAGTTTGAGTTTTGTTTAATGGCTTATCAACACCTCTGTGGGTTATTTAATGCTAAAAAGGTGGGGGTTTTAAGGTAGCTTTTTTATGTTGTTATAGTGAGAAAGTTGATTTAGTCAAATTTGAAAATTTTTTGTTTTTATTCTTTTTTATTTTAGAAAACTGAAAATGTCTTCTAGTTTTGTATTCAAAAATGTTTTGCTGAGAATAATTTTTTTCCTTCAAAAATGTGTTACGGTAATAATTTTTTCTTCAAAAATGATTTGTTGCTCATATTTTTCCTTCAAAAATGTATATTTTATGATAAAAGTTTATTTTCATGTATATATTTCTATAAAAGTACATTTTTATACTTTCATAGTGTTTTGACCCCAGTTTAGGAGTTATTTGTCCATAGCTGGGACCCTAACAAGTACTACCACTCCAAGTCAGGGAACAACAGCAATTAAGAGATGATTCCATGCTCCTCACAACCTACTAATCAGAGGCCTTGCTACCAGATTCAGTTTACCATCATACCCAGGACTGAAAAATAGGGACATTGAACTAAAATCTGTACAAAGGAGAGTGAAATGGTTTCTTGTTCACTTGGCTTTCTATCAATTACAACGATAGAGATCATGGCTAACAAACAGCCGCTAAAATCCTTGATTGGCATGGGGCTGGGCACAGAAAACTCCCTAAACAAAAGCATTGCAAAAAAAAATTCATGAAGAATCTAGCCGTGGCTTAGCAAAGTGTAGATGGATAGTGCTGGGATAATGTTTGGTCGACCTAAAAATAAAGGGTACTTTATGCCAAGGACTAAGATGTCTACTAATGAAGGATTTATGTTACAAACTTGTTATGGAGGAATATCCTGTCCTACCCAGGAATGGGTATGGCCCAGGTTATAAAAGACCTAGACGAGAACAAACTACAGATAGAGGTAGAGCACTGAAGAGAGATCGAGTGTGTTCGTGGCTATACGAGAGTCTTCGTCATTACATGGGAGTGATCAAGATTATTTGTTATTATACCAGAGTCAACAGCCATCGGCCTTAGATGAGAGTCAGACGTCACTAGACAGAAGCCTACTTCTCAAGACCGATGCATATATCCTATACAGAGATATTGCCTTCTTAATTGTTATTCGTGTTAACTGTTCGTTGGTGTACTTGTATATGGTTTATTGTACTGAGGTATAATAAATCTCTATTTATATATCCTCAGTGTTAAGAGTTATTTCTTGCACTATTCTTTCTCTGTTTATCCCCTCCTGGGATACAACAAAACTAATATCAGGGCACGACTTCTTGTGTCAAAATTCATGAGTAGAAATATACAGGTATGACCTTTACTAACCCAAATTACTGATTTATTTTTAATTTATTCTTTTGAAGACACTTACCTCCTCGCTGCCGTTGGAACTTATGAGAGACTCGAGCTGCTGCAGTTCCGAGAAGAACTTCCGCTCTATCTTAATCTGTGGTGGAAACACGCGCTTTGGCTCATAGATACTCTCATGGTTCTGATCAACCTCGTGGTACCCTCCCACGCTATGGTCAATCTCACTAACACTGTTCTCACTGTCACCCTCCGATATCTGCGACGTCAACTCCCCTTCTGGACTGCTGCTGCTCTCCGACATTCCATGGTGGCCAGGGTCACTCAGCGGGTCCAAGGTCGGGGATAATGATCTCTGTTTCAGATCATCAGGAGGAGGTGTGGTGCCAGTTGCGTAGGAGACAGGGCGAGATTCTGCCTGAAAAAATTCGAAAAAAAAGAGTTCGGGTCAGTGATGATGATGAATTATGATGTAAATATTGTTTAATCTTCTATAAGCCGTGTCCCTTCAGGACATGAGCAATCATGGCTCTTTACAACTTCCTGTCATTTGTGAAAAAAAACAAAAATCTCTTTCAAATTGGAGATGTCTTGGCAGGTCACCAATTCTCTCCATGTTGAAATTAATTGTTCTCTGTGACTGTATTATTTTAAACTATTAATTTTCCATTATTTTAATTTTTAGTTCTTATTTCATTATAATGTCAGAAGTTCTGTTGTCCAGGTTTATTTTTTAAAAAATCTGAACTTCTGAATTCCAAACAATAATAAAATAAAGATAAAAAAACCTAGATCCGTCCGTTAAATAATTTGTGCATGAATTCAAAAACGTCATAAAGGAGGAAAAATAGCTTTTATCTGAGTTAAAATCTTTAAATAGTAAGTTTACAGAAAATTCTACGGTTTAGAAAAGATCATGGCTCCTTACAACTTCCTGTCATTTGTAAAGAAAAAAAGACCTCTTTCAAACTGAAGATGTCTTGAAAGGTCACCAATTCTCATGTTGAAAGAATTTGTGTATACAAATATATCTGCATGAACTCAAGAGTCAAAAAGGATGAAAAATAGTTTTTATCTGAGTTAAAATCTTTATGTAGTAAGTTAACATAAAATTCTACAGTTTAGAAAAGACTTTTAGGAGTTAATCTACAATGAAAATTTTTGTTGAGAAAAGACTTTAATCATCAGCGAAGATTCACTGACTGTCCCTGCTGTTGTTCTTGGAGATGGTTTGTTTGAATACATGCTGGTTGTTGGTTGGTTTGTTTTTTATGGCATATCAACCTCGGCAGGTCATTTATTGCCAACTAAATTTTATTTATTTATTGCTGGTAATACCTTTTTTTCTTTCAACAGTTTATTGTTGTTTTTATATAAGTTTTGTGTCTAGTCATACTTTTTCTTTTCGAGTATCAAGATTCATTGGGATTTGTTTTTAAGGACAGGGTTCCCAAGTCCTACCCTTGTTATTTAACCCATAACTGGAGGGAAGGAACAGATTAATACCTTTCTCAAGGGTACCAGTGGAATACATGCTGGAATGAATGTAAAAGCTAAGTAGCCATGTGTTTGAACAGCTTAGAGACAGTTGCATCTCTGCTCCTGAAAATCAAAATCTGTTTTTATAAGAAATGTTTCCCTAATCAAGAAAAATAATTTTCTCTTATTGAACAAATATTTCACATAGTGATGTTAATTTGTAACGAATAGATCAGTCAGTCAGTTAAGTGCCATATGTGATACATGCTTGGGCGATCATGTCTTGAAAGAGACATGACTGACTGAGCAGAAGATTATCCTGCAGTAGGTTGCCATTGCTTTCTGCAGTAGACTGGTTGCTGACCAAGGCTATAGAATCCAATCTGTCCTATTATTTAACCCATAACTGGAAAAAAATAGACGGATTAATACCTTTCCCAAGGGTATTTGAGCGTAAGTGAATGCAATGAATTCTGCTGGAATTCGAACTCGGCTCCCTGATTTCTTGTTCCGAGCCGATATCCAATGTACCACAATGCACATTTGATTTAAATGGTATATGTTGTATTGGGAAACTATCTTTGTAAATATTGTCTGTTATTGAGTAGAAAATAATGTTTGGGCATGTTTTAACATGGTGGGTATGTAACTCTGATGAAATTAAGGTTTATTTGCGATTCAGTTAATGCAAAATATCAAGCCAAGAATTTTTTCAGGCATATTTTAAACTATTTCAATTTCTTATTTGCATACATTTGTCATTTTTATTTTCTACTCGGGAGCAGGAGGGATTTTATTTTGATTATTATCCTATTAATATTAACCCTAAAAACAAAACAAAGAAAAACATTGACTAGGTTGTATAAGGATGGTGAGGAATCCAGCACACCAATCCCTGGTCCTACAAAAGTTGCATGAAGGTGAAAAGAATTGTTAACAATGAGCAGAACCATTATCAAGGGAGATAACCTGTAAAAGAGAAGATAACGTCCAACAAGCAATAGAAAGAAAATGCCTCTTTCCATCTAAGCACAAACATTCTCAACATTCTTCTTCTTCTATGTGCCCTGTCTTTTAAGGACGTAGGCGATCATGGCCTTCCACATCTTCCTATCCCTGTTGGCTCTTAACACGCTTTCTATTGTTACACCACCCAAACCCCGGTCTGCCATCCACCAGCTGAAGACCATCAATCTAGAATATAAATGTATAAAAACTAGCATGGTCACAACATGAGGGATCAGTTTATATATTGATTATAATATAGAATTGATCCCCCATTTTATATCCACATTTTTATTTCTCATAAACAGTTGGCATATATATTCTTCTTTTATGTGCCTGTCCTTTCAAGACGTAGGCGATCATGGCTTTCCACGTCTCCCTATCCCTGGTGGCTCTTAGCACACTTTCTATTGTTACACCCCCAAACTCCGCTCTGCCATCCACTAGCTCAAGACCATAAATCTAAAATATAAATGTATAGAAACTAGCATGGCCACAACATGAGGGATCAGTTTATGTATTGATTATAACATAGAATTGATCCCCCATTTTATACCCACATTATAATTTCTTATAAACAGCTGGTATATATATTCTTCTTCTATGTGCCCTGTCCCTTCAGGACGTAGGCGATCATGGCTTTCCACGTCTCCTTATCCCTGCTGACTTTTAGCATGCTTTCTTCTGTTACACCACACAACCCTCATTCTGTCATCTACCTGCTCAGGCCCTTCAAATATGTTATTTGCTGCTTTCCCCTGTCTCTACCTGGCCTGTTAGTATTAGGTTCTCTAAGCCCTCCTTCCTCATTGCCTGTCCCAGGAACTTCAGTTATCGCTTCCTGATGCTCAGTATTAATTTCCTTTCCATTTCCATTCTTTCTAAAATCCTCATCATTGCTCACATGCTCGATCCATGATCGGTAGATCATTCAATTGCTTCAAGTTTTCCCTTCATCTTTGAAAATATTGTCCAGCATTCACTGCCATATTGAAGAATTAAAGATGATAGACTCTTTGCTTTCATATCAAACACTGTTCTTAATATTCTTTCTTTTTTCTCTCTTTTTCTAATCAGAACACCAGATTTTTCTCATTTTTTTCCTTGCAGGTCAATCTGTGATTATGACCCATGATTATGACCCATGATTATGACATCATAAAATCCAGTTTTGTCTTATTGGCTGGCAATTATTATGAAAGATGTAACCTCTATCTCTTAATTTTATCATTGAAAACTTATTAATGGGTTAATGCAAGGGTGACAATGACCTACCCAGCCTGAATCTAAAATACAAGACTTCTTCATTCTACTAAATCACAATTGTCATAAAGTCAAATCAGTCAGTTAAGTGCCATAAGTGATACATTATTGGGTGATCATGTCTTTTTTTTATCTATTACTGACTTGACAGAAGATTTTTCTGCAGTAGGTTAGCATTTCTTTCTGCAGTAGACTGGTAGCCAACCAAGACTATAGGACTAAATCTGTCCTGCTATTCAACCCATAGCCGGAGAAAGAAGAGATGGATTAATACCTTTCCTAAGAATATTTGAACGTAAATGAATGCAACAAATTCAGCTAGAATTCAAACTTGGCTCTCTTGATTTCTCATTCTGATCCAACAGGACAGTACAACACGCATAATTTCATAGGGTAGTATTCTTATGAAATAGAAATTTTATTGTAATCTAATTATGTAAAATAATGGACCAATACAGGTGAAGAATTCAACTAGAGAAACTGAAAATAAGTACAATGTATCTAAATGCAAATTAGAGACCCGTCATAATAGGTCATTTTGCCTTCAATAAAATCAACAAGGTTTTTTGGCAATTTTTAACATCAACTCGAGATTCTCGATATATAGATGAATAATTTAATACATTCAACATTATGGATAAAAACATAATGAATTTTATGTGTTGTCTTTTCGAGGCTTAACATGAGCAAAATAAATTCATGGGTTTGGACAAAAAAAGAAGAATCTTTAATTACTACATAAAATGCTAATGCCTACATATTGATGATATATTTTTATTTCATATTCTTAGAAATAAATTGATTTTACAAAATTTATCGTTATTTTATGTAAAAATTATTGATCTTTTCAGTTCTGTTATAATCTTTTTAAAACCAGATGTTCTTCGGATTAATGTTATACAAATTTCCACTACTGGCCAGATGTGAACACTCTGAAACCTGAGGCTGAACTAAAAACTTTGTTAACTGCACATAGCTTCCATTTCACTTACATACTCAAAGAAAAATGCAATCCAGAATTTTCCCCAATAGCAACCACTCTCACCTAAATCAATGTTTTGCAGCAATTTTTAACACTGACTTGAAATTTTTCTTTTGAAAATATTGAATAATTTTAACATTCAACATTATAAATCAAAAAATAGGGAATTCTTTTGTGTTTTTTTTGGGAACTTAGCAAAAGCAAAATAAAGGCATGGAATTGGATGGGAAAAAAATTTCTGAATGAGATCAAAATCTGCAAAAAAATTTTTCTTTCTTTTAATCATCAACTTTAGATCATTTAATTTGTATATAAATGTACGTTATTCTTGTTGGGTCATGCTAGCTTGGACATTCAGAAGTCTATAACACCAACCCTGATAGTCCTGTAACAGTCATTAACCCTGGAACATGGTTGTGATCAATGAAACAAAGATTGTTGATATCAGATACCCCACAACCATGTTACAGGGTTAATGTGGCATTCTGTGTCATAACAAAATTGGTCAATGTCCATAGCTGCTGGGTGGCCAGCTAATCTTGCTCCAAGTCTAGATGTCCAGAACAGTAGATCACACACATGCAAGTTCTTGTTTTGCTCCCCAGCAGTGTCCTGCAAAGCACATTCTGAATTTGCATAAGATTGTAGAAATACCAGTGATGGGTCCAGACAGCTGTGATTTAGTTCCAAATGTTGGTAAGATATAGAGGGTCACAAAGCACTGTGTGAGGCCCCAACCAAACTTCCATCCATGGGGTGGGGGTGGAGGTGAAGCACACACTGGCCTTGCTCCCTCACTCAACTGATACATTTCTTTTCATGACGTTTACTTAAAATGGTAGTTCAGTTGCTTTCATATCTTCAGACAGCTTTCTTAATATCTTTATCTCATCTCGTTTTTGACATTTACAGATTGAGATTTTTATTTCCTTGTTGGTCAATCTACTTTTTTGCTTATTTCTTTTTTAATTTTTCTAATTTTTCTAATTTTTTTCTGAAATATTTTTTGCAATTTTTTAAAAACAGCTTTTTTTGTTCTTGTCTTGAGAATGGCTGGAATTTTTTCTGGGATTGTTCATTCATCACGTTTCAAATTTTACACAACTTTCAAGGTTATATTTACAGCTCTCATTAACTTTGAAATAACTTGTTCCTCTTTTAAGTTAAGACCTTAATTAAAACACATGACAATGCTTTATCTGAAAAAGTCAAATACTATTAGAGCTGATACTATGAGAACTAATACTGTTACAGTTAATACTATGACAGCTAATACTATTAGCATTGAGACTGTTACAGTTAATACTATAACAGATAATACTGTTACATTTAATACAACGACAGCTAAAACTGTTACAGTTAATACTATGACAGCTAATGTGAGTACAGCTGATACTGTTACAGTTGATACTATGTCATCTGATACTATTACAGTTACTACTATGACAGCTGATACTGTTACAGTTACTACTATGACAGTTGACACTATGACATCTGAGACTATTACAGTTAATATTATGATATCTGATACTGTTACAGCTGATACTATAACCATTGATACTGTTACAGCTAATACTATGACAGCTGATACTGTTACAACTAATACTATTACAGCTGAGACTATAACCATTGATACTGCTACGGTTAATACTATGACAGTTGATATTGTTACAGTTAATACTATGATATCTGATACTATTACACTTAATACTATGACATCTGATACTATTACACTTACTATTATGACATCTGATACTATTACACTTACTATTATGACATCTGATACTATTACACTTAATACTATGACATCTGATACTATTACATGCAATACTATTACAGCTGATACTGTTACAGTTAATACTACGACATCTGAAAATGTTACAGTTAATACTACGACAGCTGAAAATGTTACAGTTAATACTACAACAGCTGAAAATGTTACAGTTAATAATATGACATCGGATACTGTTACAGTTAATACTATGACAGTTGATACTAAGACGTCTGATACTATTACAGTTAATACTATGACATCTGATACTATTACAGTTAATACTATGACCATTGATACTGTTACAGCTGATATTATAAACATTGATACTGTTACAGTTAATACTATTACAGGTGATACTGTTACAGTTAATGCTATGACGTATGACACTGTTACAGCTGATACTATAACCAGTGATTTTGTTACAGTTAATACCGTTACAGCTGATACTGTTACAGTTAATACTATGACATCTGATACTGTTACAGCTAATACTATTTTCTGCTGATACTATAACCATTGATACTGTTACAGTTAATACTATGACAGCTGATACTGTTACAGTTAATACTGTTACAGCTGATACTGTTACAATACTATGACAGATGATACTGTTACAACTAATACAATGACAGCTGATACTGTTAGGGCTAATACTATTACAGCTGATACTATAACCATTGATACTGTTACAGCTGATACTGTTACAGTTGATACTATTACAGCTGATACTATAACCATTGATACTGTTACAGCTGATACTATAACTATTGATACTGTTACAGTTAATACTATGACGTATGACACTGTTACAGCTGATACTATAACCATTGATATTGTTACAGTTAATACTATGACAGCTGATACACTTACAGCTAATACTATGACAGCTGATACTCTTACAGCTAATACTATGACATCTGATACTGTTACAGTTAATACTATGACATCTGATACTATTACAATTAATACTATGACATCTGATACTATTACACTTACTATTATGACATCTGATACTATTAATACTATGACATCTGATACTATTACATGTAATACTATTACAGCTGATACTGTTACAGTTAATACTATGACATCTGATACTGTTACAGCTGATATTATAAACATTGATACTGTTACAGTTAATACTATTACAGGTGATACTGTTACAGTTAATGCTATGACGTATGACACTGTTACAGCTGATACTATAACCAGTGATTTTGTTACAGTTAATACCGTTACAGCTGATACTGTTACAGTTAATACTATGACATCTGATACTGTTACAATACTATGACAGATGATACTGTTACAGCTAATACAATGACAGCTGATACTGTTAGAGCTAATACAATGACAGCTGATACTGTTAGAGCTAATACTATTACAGCTGATACTATAACCATTGATACTGTTACAGTTGATACTATTACAGCTGATACTGTTACAGTTGATACTATTACAGCTGATACTGTTACAGTTGATACTATTACAGCTGATACTATAACCATTGATACTGTTACAGCTGATACTATAACTATTGATACTGTTACAGTTAATACTATGACATCTGATACTGTTACAGTTAATGCTATGACATATGACACTGTTACAGCTGATACTATAACCATTGATATTGTTACAGTTAATACTATGATAGCTGATACTATTACAGTTAATACTATGACATCTGATACTGTTACAGCTAATACTATTTTCAGCTGATACTATAACCATTGATACTGTTACAGTTAATACTAGGACATCAGATAAGGTTACAGTGAACACTAATACAGCTGATGCAGTTACTGTTTATACTAGCACAGCTGATACAGTTACAGTTAATACTGTTACTGCTGATACAGTTACAGTTAATAATATGATATCTGATACTGTTACAGTTAATACTATGACAGCTGATACTCTTACAGTTAATACTATGACAGCTGATACTCTTACAGTTAATACTATGACAGCTGATACTCTTACAGTTAATACTATGACAGCTGATACTCTTACAGTTAATACTATGACAGCTGATACTCTTACAGTTAATACTATGACAGCTGATACTCTTACAGTTAATACTATGACAGCTGATACTCTTACAGTTAATACTATGACAGCTGATACTCTTACAGTTAATACTATGACAGCTGATACTCTTACAGTTAATACTATGACAGCTGATACTCTTACAGCTAATACTATGACAGCTGATACTCTTACAGTTAATACTATGACAGCTGATACTCTTACAGTTAATACTATGACAGCTGATACTCTTACAGTTAATACTATGACAGCTGATACTCTTACAGTTAATACTATGACAGCTGATACTCTTACAGTTAATACTATGACAGCTGATACTCTTACAGTTAATACTATGACAGCTGATACTCTTACAGTTAATACTATGACAGCTGATACTCTTACAGTTAATACTATGACAGCTGATACTCTTACAGTTAATACTATGACAGCTGATACTCTTACAGTTAATACTATGACAGCTGATACTCTTACAGTTAATACTATGACAGCTGATACTCTTACAGTTAATACTATGACAGCTGATACTCTTACAGCTAATACTATGACATCTGATATTGTTACATGTGATACTGTTACCGCTAATACTATTACATCTGATACTATAACCATTGATACTGTTACAGTTAATACTATTACTGCTGATACTGTTACGGTTAATACTATTACTACTGTTACTATGACAGCTGATACTATTAGTGCTGTTACTCCTAGTCTAATAAAAAGCATTAGAATGAAATGAAAGACATGCATGTCTGGAATGAATAATAAAGACAATTTTTAAAAACTTCTAAAACTATATTATACCAGCTATGAACGTAATATCGAAAAGAACTGCCATATTTGATAGAAAACAAAATCTCTGATCACCACAACACTTAGTTGGAATATGAATTTGGTTTTAATGTACTAATGTATCTTACTGTTTATCTTAGCATCATATGTAAAACAAGAAAAAAATGATGTTTTTAAAAAGTTTTTTGGAAGAAAAAATCTGAAAAAACTTGAACTTTAATGCCTGCCTAAAGAACTTTGTTTTTCTCTTGACACCACTAATATTTTAAGTATCTTCACTCCTTAATAATGTTTATTGTTTTTGTTATGTCACATGTTGTTTTCTCCTGTCTCTCTTTCTTTCCATCTGTCCTGTGAGTATCAGATTTTCCAAGCTCTCCTTTCTCATTACATGTCCCAGAAACGGTCTTTCCCAGATGTTAAGTATCAGTTTCTTTTTCGTTTTCATCCTCTCCAAGACCTCATCATTGTTCGGTCCATGGTATCCCCAGCATCCTTCTATAGAACCACATTTCAAGTCTTTCCTTTACCTTTGATGAGATTACCCATCATTCAAATCTACAGAACATAATTCCAAAGCAAAATAAACTGTTTATAATATTCTGCAATGAAAAATATAAAAGACAGATGACAATTAATCCCTCCTTCCACACACACAAAGAGTAAAATAACAAAATTCCGTCTGAAACAAGATTAAAGTTAGAACTGAACAATGGCTTCTCTTCTAACTGAAATATACTATTTTTTTCTTGAAGAACTTGTACACTACTACCACCACCTTTAATTTTGTTGATTTTCATTTTTTTTAATTTTTTCAGCACAGTCTTATCAAATATTACATAAAGATTCCGATTATAAAAAAAAATTTGGAAAGATTTCAATATTTAAACAATTTGGCGGGGGGGGGGGCTCAGTTTCTTATATAACATCATAGCAAATCAATCCTTCATTTTGGAACCACTTGCATTGGGGTCGCTTTGCTTATGTTTTTTTTTATGAGTTCTTGCCCTTTTTTTAAACTGAGAAACTGAGCACGCCCTAAAATTGTTTAAGTTTTGAAATTTTTCCAAATTTTTTTTGTCAATTGGAAAGTTTAGGGTGTAATTGATAAGATCGCACTGAAAAAGTAAAAAAATAATAATCAACAAATTTACTGGTAGTGGTAATGTCGTACTGGTGAGTGTTCCAAAATGGAGGAATACAAATTATTTTTGACAATCAGAAAGTTTAGGGTGTAATCGATAAGATTGCACTGAAAAAAGTAAAAAAAAAAAAAAAAAGAAAATCAACAAATTTAAAGGTGGTGGTAGTATTGTACAGGTTCATCTTTTTTTTTTTTTTTATTAGCGCTAAAAAATCTATTGATAAGACAGAAAAAAATATTTAGTATTCAAAATGCCAATCTTAAAAGTAACGACTTGGGAGACAAGAAAAATCTTCCTATTCCTGTTTCTCTTGAAACTAATTTTCATGAATCTTAAGAAGCCCAAACATCATATAAGCAGGACTAAACTCGAAATAGAATTCTTCACTGAATGAAAAACGAAAAGAAAAGATCAAAATGCCACCTAAGGCAAGAATATTCCCGTTACAAAAACTTCAATAATTTTCAGGAAATTAGCAGAGAAGACCAGTAAGACAAAGTTCCCGAATTATCACATTCAGTTATAAATAATGATTTGTAAGGATTCGTCCAAAGAGTTCTTTGGACAATCTGGAAAAACCTAATGGACTTGGACAATCAAACACCAAGACTGAGTTTCATAATACATCATTTCTTTGAGTTGCAAAGAATTGGTAGAGAGAAGTTGTTCTTGGGCTGTTGGTTGTTTTTCCCATATATTTAATATAAGTTCTTCATCCTTTGCATATGCCTCAAACTTGACTAATTCTGGATTGGAAATCAACATATTTGATTGAATCTAAATATAAACCTTTACCTCGGTCACAAAATCATTACCGTTCCATAAAATAGCTTCTCAAATTCAATGAAGGCAGACAACACCTCACCTTCCATTCACCATCCGTGTTTTACAAGTATATAAAATAAATACTTACTGGAAGATCAAGTTTTATTTGCTGAATGACGATAATGTCTGTCGATGTGGTTAGAATAAAATAGGATTCATTTCGTATAAATAAATTACACCTATTTTCTTAAATTTTCCTGATTTTCAAAGTTTCAAATCCACAGCTATATTTGAAGTTTCAAGAGTAAAAAGAATCTGTGAGGTTGATTTGATAAATAAGCAAATAAAATGTATAAAAACTTTTATAGAAATGCTCAGTAACCTTAACATGATAACCCGGATATAAGAGAAACCCGGATATAAGATAGCTTTTCTATGGTCCCAAGTTAAAATCCATGGTAATGTACAGTGCAACCAGGATATAGGAGAGTTGTCAGGCCCGGATAAAAGTTTTCTTATATCCGGGTTTTGTTTATTTTATATACATTACCACAGGCTCTAATTTTTAGACCAGAGAGTGTGTTTCTCATATCCGGGTGATACTGTATATAAAATAGACCAAACTCGGATATAAGAGAAACTCAGATATAAGATAACTTTTATCTGGTCCCAACAACTCTCTTATATCCGGGTTACACTGTATTTGGAAAGACAGAATAATCAAGAACCTCTACTGGCAGCAATCCACCTGCATACAGACAGGAAACGAGTTCAGCAAATACACAAAGATAGAAAGGGGAACAAGGCAAGGTTGTCTTCTCACCGGATCAATTCAACTTGTACTGCTAGGTTATTCTGAGGACCCTGGAAGTTATGCCAGAATTCGTCATCAGCAACCACAATTTGAACTACGTAAGATATGCAGATGATACAGTACTGATAGCAGACGCAGAAATAAAACGACAAAAACCTCCGACAGAAGGTAGCTGAAGAAAGTGGAAAGAAAGAGTACAAATAAACAACAAGAAAACTGAACGGTCACGAGCAAAAAGAGGAGTCGAAAATGCCAACCACAGGTTAGAGATACTAAAATCAAGCAGGTACAGAAATTTAAATAACTGGGAAGTGTTCTAACAGAAGACGGAAAGTGTGACACTGAGATCCGAAGGTGTATTGACATGGCCAAAGATGCATCTCAGAAGCTGAGTTGAGTATTAAGAGACAGGAAAATTTTGCTAGAAATGAAAGAAGAGAAAACTGGATTGCTCTGTGGTGTCTCTCCTTCAATATGGCAGTGAATGCTGGATAATCTCTTCATATATAAATAAGAAAATGGAAGCAACCGAAATGTAGTTCTACAGAAGGATGCTGAGGATATCATGGACAAAACGTGTAAGCAACGATGAGGTATTGAATCAGATGGAAATGAAAAGGAAACTAATATTTAACATCTAGAAAAAACTGCTAAAGTTTAGTTTCTGGGATATGTAATGAGGAAGGAGGGCTTAGAGAATCTGATACTCACAGGTCAGATAGAGGGAAAAAGAGACAGGCAAAGCAATGTGTAACATACATAATGAGCTTGAACAAGTGGATGGCAGAGCGGGGTTTGAGTGGGGTAACAGGAGAAAGTGTGCTAAGAGCCACAATCACCTACATCCTAAAAACATAATACATAGGAGAAGAATAAAGGTTTGCTGTAAATTAAAAAAAAATTAGCGGCTCTCACCAAACTGGGAGAAAGTTCATTGATATTCCCGAGCAATTCTAATGCAGTCCTAATAAGAGCAAAGACATTGCAAATCTGTGTCTGACTTACATCAAATAACAAAAAAAATAATCTTTATTAAATTTCAGCTTTTTCTTCATTTCTGCTTCTCTCTTTTTCTTTAGCTTTTTTCTTTTTTTTTTTACCTCTGAGAGTTCATATTGAACCTTGTTGGTTAAAGCCTCAGCTCACTAGCAATGCTCAAGGTGAATCAATAAATGATGTAGATTTTTTTACATACTTAGGAAGTAAAATAAATTCTACTGAATGGGATGTGAAAATTGTTATACCTAGAACCTGCGCTGCCTTGAATAAAATGAATGTAATCTGGAAAACTGATCTGTCAGAGAACCTCAAGCAGAGATTATTTCGATCCACTGTAAAGGCAGCATTAATGAATCTTGTTAATTAAAGCCTCAGCTCACTAGCAAGGCTGAATAGAAACTGCCTCAGCTGAATCAATAAATTATGTAGAATTTTTTACATACATTGGAATTGAAATAAATTCTAGTAAAAAGGACGTGAAAAAATGCATGACTAGAGCCTTGGCCGTCTTGAAAAAAATGGATGTAATCAAGAAATTCGATCGACCAGACAACCTCAAGCGGAGATTCTTTTGTGCCACTGCAGAGTCAGTTTTAATGAATGGTGCCATTGCTTGGACATTAACTAAACCTCTAGAGTCTATACTTGATGGCACCTACACTCGAATACTGAGAGGTACACTTCACATCTCTTGGAGACAACATTCGACTAAATCACAGCTTTATGGACCCATCCCTGATATTTCTACAATATTACGCAAATGCAGAATGTGTTTGCAGGACACTGATTGAAACAATAACTCTCACAGCATAAGACGGGTTGGATGCTCAGCAACCACCTACACTGGCAAGCTATGTACAGACGCAAGATTGTACCTTAACATCTTTTCAACCTTGATGCAGTACCTTGATGAAGGCCATAATGCATGACTGAGGTAGCTCGTTTGAATAAAACAAAAATTGATGTCAGGAAGGGAATGAAACTAATAAGTTTTAATACTCTCCCTAAAAACGAAAATAAAGTCTACCAAAAAATTTTGTGAGTGACATTTGCTGACCCAAACACACCTCCTCCACCAAAAAAGAACAACAAAGAAAACATTGATCAATATTAGCTGTGCAGATGACCAAGCTATCACTACAGACTCCATTAACAATGTCACAGCTATTTTAAATCATCTAGAAAATGCTGCTAAATGCCTGTAAAACTTGATTTACATGCTTCAACCAGCAAGGTTTAATACAAACTGTGTCAGGAGAATCAATATAATCTGTCAAATTTTTTACATACCAAAAAACGAAAATTAAGGAAAAAAATGAAAAAAATTCGCTTAGTTAAAGCTTTAGTTGCCGAGAATAAAATGAATGTAATCTGGAAAACTGATGTCAGACAACCTCAAGCGGAGATTTGTTTGAGCCACTGGAAAGGCAGTATTAATGTATGGTGCCACTGCTTGGACATTAACTAAAACCCTTGTGACTAAGATTGATGGAAACCGCACTTGGATGCTGAGAGCCATACTTAAAATCTCTTGGAGACAACAGCTAAATTACTGTTTTGATCTACAGGAATGGCATGTTCATATCTTCTTAAATATGTGGACACTATTAAAGAAGATGAGCGTGATTTTACTGACTAGCAGTGTATCTATTTCACACAGCGTGCAAGTCTTGTACTTGTTGATATACTATTATTCCCAACCTCCATTTTAGCGATTACTCATGCGGTAACCTTTTAGGGTTACAACACATACAAATGAACAATGTGCTTTGCAGAACACTGCTGGCATGCAAAACAAGAACTTGCAAGTGATCTACTGCTCTGGACACCTAACCATGGCACAAGATTGGCTATATGCCCAGCAACCAGTTACATTGATCAGCTACATAATGAGATAGAATGCCACACCCAAAACATTTTGAGCATGATGCAGAACTGTGATGATTGCCATGATAGACTTATCAATGTCCAAGCAAGATGTCAGGTTGTAAATCATGTGAGAAAATCTCTTTTCTTTTCTGTGCCTGGACTTTTTAGATATGAGGATGACTGTGACTCATCAAAACTTCTTGTTTTTAGTTGTCCTATCGAATCTTTTGCTATTTCATCATTCTGTTTTGTCCTTTATTTGCCATCCCGTCACTCGTACTCGTAAAGTACGTTACTCACTGCTACCTTGATTTCCATCCCTATTATTATTTTTTGTTTTTTTTATAATCATATCGCCCCAAGCAAGGCATTTTACTGCCACTGTTTTGCAGGGGGTTACATAGAAGGAAAGTTATGAGAAAGAGTGACAGATTATTGGGGGGGGGGGGGGTTAAGAAGCGGGTAAGAGAAGGATGACAGTAGCCATAAAGTGAGGGATCAGTTTATATATTGATTGTAATGTAGAATTGATCCCCCACTTTATACCCACATTATAATAGTATAGAATTTCTTTTTTGTAATCATATTGCCCGAAACAATAAGCATTTTACTGCCACTGTTTTGCAGGGGGTACATAGGAGGAATGTTTTGAGAAAGAGTGACAGCTTATAGGGGGTGTCAGGAAGTGGGTAAGAGAAGGATGAATGTGGTAATAAGTGAGGGATCAATTTATATATTGATTGTAATGTAGAATTGATCCCCCACTTCATAACCACATTATAACAGTATAGAAATATTTTTTCCATAATTAAATCACTCCAAGCAATGCATTTTACTGCCACTGTTTTGCGGGGGCGGGGGGGGGGTTACATCAGAGAAAAGTTATGAGAAAGAGTGACAGGTTATAGGGGATGTTAAGAAGTGGATAAGAGAAGGACGACTGTGTCATAAAGTGAAGGATCAATTTTTATATTGATTGCAATGTAGAATTGATCCCCCACTTCATATCCACATGATAAAAATATAGGAATTTTTTTTTATGATCATATTGCCCCAAGCAAGGCATTTTACTGCCACTGTTTTGCAGGGGGTTATATAGGAGGAAAGTTATAAGAATAAGTGACAGTCTACAGCGGGTGTCAGGAAGTGAGTAAGAGAAGAAAGAATGTGGCCATAAAGTGAGGGATCAGTTTATATATTGTTTGTAATATAAAATTGATCCCCCACTTTATATTTAGATAATAATTTCTGGTCTGTTGATAAGCCATAGAAAATGAATCAATCAGTCAATGAAATACTGATTAGATAGATATGCATGTCTTTTAGATTAATTTACTTTCTCTGGAATATAAATGTATAGAATTTTTTTTATAATCATATCGCACAAACAAGGCATTTTATTGCCACTGTTTTGCAGGGGTTTATATAGAAGGAAAGTTATGTAAAAGAGTGACGGGTTATTGGGGGAGTCAGAAAGTTATGAAAAAAATGACAGATTATAGGGGGTGTCAGGAAGTAGGTAAGAGAAGGATGAGAATACTGATGAGAGTGGAGCACGAGAGAGAGGTTAGTGAGATAAGACATGACTATTGACTTTACATTTAAATTCTTGGAGATTGTAACACACTGGCTACCTATCTATCTATCTATCTATTTTTTTTTATATAAATATATTGCCCCAAATAAGGCATTTAACTGCCACTGTTTTGCAAGGGGTTACAAAGGAAAAAAGTTATGAGAAAGAGTGACAGGTTATAGGGAGTGTCAGGAAGTGGGTAAGAGAAGGATGAGAATACTGATGAGAGTGGAGTGGACGGAGAAAGGAGCATGAGAAAGAGAGGATGGTTAGTGAGATAAGAGATGACTATTGACTTTACATTTAAATTCTTGGAGATTATAGCTGTCAGGGAAGCAAGTAAACTAAAGGGAATTCCACAGGCGGGAAGTGCGAGAAAAGAATTTATTATTATTTAGTAAGTATATCTTTTATGAGCTAATTATTGCTCAGCATATCTCAAGCCTCAGAAATCGGGTTCTACAGAAAGATGCTGAGAATATCATAGCCTGCATATGTGATCAACAACAAAGTTACAGAGAAAATGGAAATGAAAAGGAAACTTATAATTAATATCTGGAGAACACAATGATAAAAATAGACATGAAAAATCTGCTGCTCAAAGGACAGATTAAAAGCAATGAGGATTAAGGTAAACAGTGCGTAACTTACTTAGAGAGCTTGAGCAAAATTTACTGAGAGTTACAAAGGACAAGATGTGGTGAGAAGCCTTTGAGATTTGAAAAAGAAATCACTCGACTGACAGTCAAGAGTGAGAGAAAAATTACTTGCTCCCCAAATCATTTTACTCAACCAACTCCATTTTCTTAATAAACATCTTACGTAAACATAGTGTGAATTGCTAACAGAAAACAAAAAATAAAATCTTAATTAAAATTTCAAACGGGTTAGAAATGATTTAAAATTTTTTAAAAGTAATGACAATGTGCGTTGTGGCGCAGTGGATATCGGCTCAGAACGAGAAATCGGGGAGCCAAATTTGAATTCCAGTTGAATTCATTGCATTCACTTATGCGCAAATACCCTTGGGAAAGGTATTAATCCGTCTATTCCTTCAAGTTATGGGTTAAATAACAGGACAGATTGGGTTCTAAAGCCTTGGCTGGCAACCAGTCTACCACAGAAAGCAATGGCAACCTACTGCGGGATAATCTTCTGCCCAGTCAGTCATGTCTCTTTCGAGACATGATCGCCCAAGCGTCTATCACGTATGGCACTTAACTGACTGACTGAATATAATAGTTGAAAACTTGATTAAGGTTTCTACTGAACATAAAGTAGGGGATTAGTTTTTTATTGTTATGAAGTAATAAACTGATCCCCCACTAATTATTACTAAATAATATAATACATCTCTTCCCTTTCTAGCTAGGAGTCAAATAATAAAACAGAGTGGGTTCTATAGCCTTGGTCGGCAACCAGTCTACCGCAGAAAGCAATGGCAACCTACTGTGGGATAATCTTCTGCCCAGTCAGTCATGTCTCTTTCGAGACATGATCGCCCAAGCGTCTATCACGTATGGCACTTAACTGACTGACTGAATATAATAGTTGAAACTTGATTAAGGTTTCTACTGGGCATAAAGTGGCGGATCAGTTTTTTATTGTTATGAAAGAATAAACTGATCCCCCACTAATTACTAATAAATAATATAATACATCTCTTCCCCCTCTAGCTATGAGTCAAATAACAGAACAGATTGGGTTCTATAGCCTTGGTCGGCAACCAGTCAACCGCAGAAAGCAATGGCAACCGACTGCGGGATAATCTTCTGCCCAGTCAGTCATGTCTCTTTTGAGACATGATCACCCAAGCGTGTTTCACATATGGCACTTAACTGACTGACTGAATAGCATAAACATTTTGATCATAAAACTTTGTTTTATTAAGTTTGAGCCCTTTTAACTGCATGATATTCTGCTTTTTTTTTTTTTTTTGGCCAATTCATAGTTTCTTTCTCCTGCTTGACAACAACCTCTATCTTATAGATGATAAAAAATAACAAATCTGATTTTCTCAAAAATTTTCTATAAAAAATTACTCACTTGTATAATTTGTTTTTCCGTGCGTGGTTGAAAGAAGTATGCATTTTTTCTTTTTCTTTCAAATGTTCGTTTTTACTTTCCGTAAGCGGGAAGGAAATAGAGATGTTGAGCTTAAAAATAATATTTTTCCAAATAAGTTTCTAAAAATATGTGAGCGTCTTTAATCTTGGCAACAGAGACATTTTGGCTCCATTCTGGAAGCGTTAATTAAACAAATCTTTACACTGACCGGCCATGCATAAGACCAAAGAGTTCAATAACGTCATTGTAGGTCATTCTAAGTAACTTCTGAATCTTCAATGCCATACTTTTCGGTTGTAAAAGGAATCAGATTTCCTTTTTCTATATTTGAAGGGACACATTTCATTGTGAGATTTTTAATCAACTGCGGGCGAGTAAAGCAAACTTTAATCGCATAATTCTAATCAAATGAGTCGATCAGGCAGGTGAAATATCAAAGGCTGGTGGAGAATCATGATCGCTCATATCCTAAAAGGACAAAAGTACATAAAAGAAGAAAAATATCCACTACAGGATCAAAACTATGAAGATACTATCCAAGATTGTCAATGTTTTTAATCCATTTCTGGGCATTTTCGATTTCATGTTTTTCTAGGAATTTTTGACAGATCCCTTTTTAGGAATTTTTGATTTGATTTTTTTCTAAGCACTTTTGACAGATCCCTTTCTAGAAATTTTCAGTAGATTCCTTTCTAGGAATTTTCAATTGATCTCTTTCTAGGCATTTTCGATTTCATGTTTTTCTAGGTATTTTTGACTGATCCCTTTCTAGGAATTTTTGATTTGATTTTTTTCTAAGCACTTTTGACAGATCCCTTTCTAGAAATTTTCAGTTGATTCCTTTTTACGAATTTTCAATTGATTCCTTTCTACGAATTTTTGACTGATCCATTTCTGGGCATTTTCAGTTGATCCAATTGATCTCTTTCTAGACATTTTTGATTGATTTCTTTCTAGGCATTTTCAGGAATGGCAAAATTATCAGTCAGAAGACATTCTCATTTATTTTAATACTAATGTTCACCCTACGCAAGGCCCAAGAGGCATGCAAGGCCTAATAGGCACAGAAGGTAGTGGGTTACTCAACGAGTTTGTTGTATGAGTAGTAAAAGCACCATGCAAGAAGGCCAGTTAATGAGGATTTTCTTTTTAATCATTTCACCCCAAGCAAGGTGATAAAGCCACTAAGATGCAAAAAGTTACTGAGAGTAAATGAAAATGAGAAAACCTAAGTGAGAAAAAGAATGACAATAAAAGAACAAACTAAAGAAATATGAATCGAACGAGGGTGAAATTTTTGGAGTGTTAGAATGATTCAAGAAAAAGCAAAAAATACACAAATCAAAAGAAGTTAAATATTTAAATTCAGAAAATTTAGTATGAATTTGTCATTTATTAGAACAACAACAAAAATAAGAGGCGAAAAGGAATAACAATCCATCCTTTATAATGTCAAACACTTACCTGCAAACTGTCCCTATACATCGAATGTACCTGACTTGAGGGTCGGCATGTATATCGGGTCTGAAGAACATGCACCTGCTCTCCAAGTATGCTATTTTCTAATACTAAAGTTTGCTTTTCTTCCTCTAACTGCAAATATAAAATTAAAAAAAAAAAAATCAAATTCGAATATATTTGTTTATTTTTACTCAAGAACAGGTCAGAAAATCAATTCAAAACATTAGAATTGGAATACCAAAGTTTAAGTGAGCCTTTTGCTGCAATATAAATTCTTCCGTTTTCTCGGATACTCCAAGACTGCTTTTATCATCTCAGAGAATATGACAGCCAAAGGACATACTGAAGGCAGGAGGGATAGAGGAGAAGACAACAGACACCCCCCACCACCACTTACCTGACCAGTTTGTGTGAATGGATGGCAAAAAAAAAAAAAAAAAAAAATTAAGTTATTAGAAATATAAGGGATAAGAAGTTGTGAGGGCCATGATCAGCACATCCTGAAGGAGCAAAATGGCAAATAGATGAGGAAGTTAAATTCTTGTTGAATTTCTTGCCAAAAATCATCATTCCCTGAAGTTCAGTTCCATGTTTTGTCATTTCAACAATTTGAACCTTTTTCATTACAAAGTTACAAATAATTACATAAAACCCCCAACAACAAAACAAAAAGACTGTGGAAACTAAATAATTTCTAGTACTACCAACATCGGTGTGTGGGTGTGTGTGCATATATATATATATATATATATATATATATATATATATATGCACACACATATACATACATATATATGCATATGTATACACACACATACATACATACATATGCATATGTATACACACACATACATACATACATATGCACACACACACACACACACACACACACACACACACACACATATATACAATAAACTAAATCTAAAAGTGACCCAAACGTCGACTGCGGTTTCACTGTACGGATCGTCAGGACTTGGCTAACAAATTAGACAGCACCAGCAAAATAAATAGTACTCCTTAGAAGATACCAAAACAAAAAAATAAGGTTAAACAACCTTTATTAGCAACAACCAAAAAAAAAAAATTAAAGTAAATGATTTTTTAATTGAATACATCTACTGAGAATTTCCGTTTTTGAATTAAGTAAGCTATGCGTAGCTTCAAATAATGCTATAGCCAATTTTTTTTCACCACAAAGTTGGCAAAACTTACTACCTACTTTATACTTACGGCATTTTTTTATTATTTCCTATTTAAGAATGAGGTCCTTATTAGTAATACTGTTTAGATGCCATACATACGCATCTAACTCAGAATTATGGTTATACTTTTGGTAGTCGAATGAACTTTTATGATTGTAAACTGGTGTCATGAGTCACCCCAATATAAGACTTAGGATTGGTATCATTTTCATCTGTATAAACCCTAACACTGTACACAACACCAGATTGCTGACAGTGACCATTAATGGAGCATTCATTCTTCTGCCTACAATTACATTTAGGTTTGGAACAAAGCATCTCAGGTTTTTTTAATTTACTTTTATTAATACCATTAATAACTTTACCTACATTAGGTAAACATGAATAACTTAATTTAATGGTATTTCTATGAAAGATTTTATTAAGACCATTAATTCTACAAAAATGCTTGTCAATTAAGTTAAAAAATATTTTCCCAATTTTAGTTTCAACTTCCTTATTGAAAGGGGGGTTAAACCAGATTATTTTCCTGGCTCTATTCTTAGTATTACCGTTGCCAAGTGAAGTAAATTGTAGTTTATCTTTGTATCCACTTTTTAATAGGGCAGATTGATAAATCTTCTTGTGCTTATCAAATATATTGATATTGGAAGAGTTATTAGAAAGTCTGTATCCTATATTTTTGACTATTGCTTTTAAAATATTCTGAACATGACTGGAATCTTTGTTAACATAAATGGGGGTATGATTATTTTTAGCATACGGTGCAATGTATCCAGTATTTAAATCTAAAGTTATATCTAAGTAATTGACTATTTTTAAATTACACTCAATGTCAATATTGAATCCATTAATTTTAAAAAAATTATGTAATTTTTTTCGCAATCTATCACAAATTTGGGGAATGACTTACATTACTGATTTGTTAGCATTAGTTTTTTCTGACTTTGGTCTTTATTAGTGCTACGGTATTGTTGGTACATATAGTTATATATATATATATACTCACACATACATATATATATATATATATATACATATATATATATTAATGCAGGTTTCATTGAATAGTATAGACAAGTTTTGTCTATTAATTTTGTGTAGGATCCGTTCATACCGTCTGATATACTTGATGGTGATGTCGTTGAAAGACAACAAAAAATCACAGTATTTGTTGAATTTTTTATCGTGTCTAAGCTTTCGGCTCACATAAGCCATTATCAAAGAGTAAATATTAACACACAGTAAACATAGAAAATTTAAGCTATCAACAATAAAGATAATTGAATTGAAAATATAAGTCCATCCCTACCGTGGCGGATGGCCGAAGACAGTGACAAAATAGTGGTGTTATGGTCCCTGGTCTGACCACAGACATTTGAGTACGTTGTTGGAAATATCGAAATTGATTGTATTCAAACCAAACATCTAATTCATTTGTCCGCAACGACTCTTCCCCCACCGTTAGTGATTTGCAAAAAACCAATGTAGTATATAAATTCATATGTCCATTTAGAGAATGTATCTCTAACAACCTCAATAATATCTACATCGGCCACACCACAAATTCGCTCTCACGGCGTCTGACGTTGCACTTAAATAAAAATTAAAATATATTCCGTCATTTAGAACAACACGGTTGTCAGCGCACACTTCTGAGAAAAACGCTTGTTGATAACATGTACATACTCAGGCAGTGGGGTAGTAAGCAGAAACTAAAAATCCTCGAAGCACTCTACATTAAACAATGTAAACCTGGTTTGAATACAATCAATTTCGATATTTCCAACAACGTACTCAAATGTCTGTGGTCAGACCAGGGACCATAACACCACTATTTTGTCACTGTCTTCGGCCATCCGCCACGGTAGGGATGGACTTATATTTTCAATTCAATTATCTTTATTGTTGATAGCTTAAATTTTCTATGTTTACTGTGTGTTAATATTTACTCTTTGATAATGGCTTATGTGAGCCAAAAGCTTAGACACGATAAAAAATTCAACAAATACTGTGATTTTTTGTTGTCTTTCAACGACATCACCATCAAGTATATCAGACGGTATGAACGGATCCTACACAAAATTAATAGACAAAACTTGTCTATACTATTCAATGAAACCTGCATTAATGAAAAAATGCTGCCAAAATACACACAATATATATATATATATATATATATACTCACACATACATATATATATCTACATACATATATATACTCACACATACATATATATATATCTACATACATACATATATATATACTCACACATACATATATATATATATCTACATACATACATATATATATACTCACACATACATATATATATATCTACATACATACATATATATATACTCACACATACATATATATATACTCACACATACATATATATATCTACATACATACATATATACTCACACATACATATATATATCTACATACATACATGTATATATACTCACACATACATATATCTACATACATACATGTATATATACTCACACATACATATATCTACATACATACATGTATATATACTCACACATACATATATATATATACTCACACATACATATATATATCTACATACATATATATATATATATATACTCACACATACATATATATATCTACATACATATATATATATATATACTCACACATACATATATATATATACTCACACATACATATATATATCTACATACATATATATATACTCACACATACATATATATATCTACATACATATATATATATATATATATATACTCACACATACATATATATATACTCACACATACATATATATATACTACATACATACATACATACATATATATATACTCACACATACATATATATATCTACATACATATATACTCACACTTACATATATATATCTACACATATATATATATACTCACACATACATATATATATCTACATACATATATATATATATACTCACACATACATATATATATCTACATACATATATATATACTCACACATACATATATATATCTACATACATAGATATACTCACACATACATATATATATCTACATACATAGATATATATATACTCATACATACATATATATATCTACATACATAGATATATATATACTCACACATACATATATATATCTACATACATAGATATATATATATTCACACATACATATATATATCTACATACATAGATATATATATATTCACACATACATATATATATCTACATACATAGATATATATATATACTCACACATATATATATATCTACATACATATATATATATACATACTCACACATACATATATATATATCTACATACAAATATATATATACATACATATACTCACACATACATATATATATATCTACATACAAATATATATATATATACTCACACATACATATATATATCTACATACATATATATATATACACACATACATATATATATCTACATACATATATATACTCACACATACATATATATATCTACATACATATATATACTACACATATATATATACTCACACATACATATATATATATCTACATACATATATATACTCACACATACATATATATATCTACATACATATATATACTCACACATACATATATATATCTACATACATATATATATACTCACACATACATATATATATCTACATACATATATATATACTCACACATACATATATATATCTACATACATATATATATACTCACACATACATATATATATATATATCTACATACATATATACTCACACATACATATATCTATCTACATACATATATATACTCACACATACATATATATATCTACATACATATATATACTCACACATACATATATATACTCACACATACATATATATATCTACATACATATATATACTCACACATACATATATATATCTACATACATATATATACTCACACATACATATATATATCTACATACATATATATACTCACACATACATATATATATCTACATACATATATATACTCACACATACATATATATATCTACATACATATATATACTCACACATACATATATATATCTACATACATATATATACTCACACATACATATATATATCTACATACATAATATATACTCACACATACATATATATATCTACATACATACATATATATATATATACTCACACATACATATATATATCTACATACATACATATATATATATATACTCACACATACATATATATATCTACATACAGACATATATATATATATACTCACACATACATATATATATCTACATACAGACATATATATATCTACATACAGACATATATATATCTACATACATACATATATATATATATATACTCACACATATATATATATACATACTCACTCACACATACATATATATATCTACATACATACATATATATATATACTCACACATACATATATCTACATACATATATACTCACACTTACATATATATATCTACACATATATATATATACTCACACATACATATATATATCTACATACATATATATATATATACTCACACATACATATATATATCTACATACATATATATATACTCACACATACATATATATATCTACATACATAGATATATATACTCACACATACATATATATATCTACATACATAGATATATATATACTCACACATACATATATATATCTACATACATAGATATATATATACTCACACATACATATATATATCTACATACATAGATATATATATATTCACACATACATATATATATCTACATACATAGATATATATATACTCACACATACATATATATATCTACATACATAGATATATATATACTCACACATACATATATATATATCTACATACATATATATACATACATACATATACTCACACATACATATATATATATCTACATACATATATATATATATACTCACACATACATATATATATCTACATACATATATATATATATACTCACACATACATATATATATCTACATACATATATATACTCACACATACATATATATATCTACATACATATATATACTCACACATACATATATATATATCTACATACATATATATACTCACACATACATATATATATCTACATACATATATATACTCACACATACATATATATATCTACATACATATATATATACTCACACATACATATATATATCTACATACATATATATATACTCACACATACATATATATATATATATCTACATACATATATACTCACACATACATATATCTATCTACATACATATATATACTCACACATACATATATATATCTACATACATATATATACTCACACATACATATATATACTCACACATACATATATATATCTACATACATATATATACTCACACATACATATATATATATCTACATACATATATATACTCACACATACATATATATATCTACATACATATATATACTCACACATACATATATATATCTACATACATATATATACTCACACATACATATATATATCTACATACATATATATACTCACACATACATATATATATCTACATACATATATATACTCACACACACATACATATATATATCTACATACATATATATACTCACACATACATATATATATCTACATACATATATATACTCACACATACATATATATATCTACATACATATATATACTCACACATACATATATATATCTACATACATATATATACTCACACATACATATATATATCTACATACATACATATATATATATACTCACACATACATATATATATCTACATACATACATATATATATATATACTCACACATACATATATATATCTACATACATACATATATATATATATACTCACACATACATATATATATCTACATACATACATATATATATATATACTCACACATACATATATATATCTACATACAGACATATATATATCTACATACAGACATATATATATCTACATACATACATATATATATATACTCACAATATATATATCATATATATATATACTCACATACATATATATATATACTCACACATATATATATCTACATACATACATATATACTCACACATATATATATCTACATACATATATATTCACACATACATATATATATCTACATACATACATATATATATATATATATCTCACACATACATATATATATCTACATACATACATATATATATCTACATACATACATATATATATCTACATACATACATATATATATCTACATACATACATATATATACATACTACACACATACATATATCTACATACATACATACATATATATATCTACATACATACATACATATATATATCTACATACATACATACATATATATATCTACATACATACATACATATATATATCTACATACATACATACATATATATATCTACATACATACATACATATATATATCTACATACATATATATATATATATATATATATACTCACACATACATATATATATCTACATACATACATATATATATATATATATATATATATACTCACACATACATATATATATCTACATACATACATATATATATATATATATATATATAAGCTTGATTTAGCTTCGTTTAGACTGTTGGTCATTCATGGTCGATAGGTCCAAAACGTGCCAGATCAATTGGTGGCTTCCCTTATGTGGATAGAGCTTGCAGGTTTAAATCCTGTCGAATGCCACATATTTTCGTAACAAAAATTTATCGTAAATAATCAGGACGGTAGAAATAAATATATATACTGTTTGATTATAAAACAGAAGATCTACTTTAATACGAGTATCGAGTATCGATCAAAAATAATATTCAAACAAATCATTTCTTATAAATACATATATTTTTACACCCCCCCCCCACACATGTACATACATTATGATACATCTGTCGCATGACTCAGAGTTCATGCACTATGCAATCATCAGGTGCATATCATGAACTGACTATTCAGAATTTCAATTTCTGGTTCTTGTGATAACAGGTTAGTTATATACAATAATATAGAGAGTTTTTTTTTTTTTTTCATTTTATAATTTCAGTTAATTTAAACTAAATCTTGAAATTAAAAAGTAAAAACTCAAAAGTTGATTTAATATGGAGAATATTTTTAGGGCAACGGATAAAAAGTTTGCACATATGTATCAAGGGAGGATTAATTGTATTTAGCTTATGGAACAAAGAAATAACTGATATTAACAAAAGTAAAAAAAGGTCTGCATAGAAAAAGTCCATATTAATCTGGGTCGATATATTTGAGCAGATATTTATTTCTTTGTTTGTATGTAATCATCAATTCATTTCTTTTGTTTAGTAAATGATTGGATATCGTCTCAGAATGAGAAGTCGGGGACCTGAGTTCGAATTCCAGCTGAATTCCTTGCATTCACTTATGCGCAAATACCCTTAGGAAAGGTATTAATCCATCTATTCCTTCCAGTTATGGGTTAAATAACAGGACAGATTGGGTTCTATAGCCTTGGTTGGCAACCAGTCTACTGCAGAAAGGAATGGCAACCTACTTCTGCCCAGTCAGTCATGTCTCTTTAGAGACATCATCGCCCAAGCGTGAATCACGTATGGCACTTAACTTACTAAGTGTTTTTAAAAAAACCCGTTTTAGAAAAATTTCTAAAAAATTCAAAACTTAAAACTTATGAACTTAGCTCACTGGTGCCCCCTACATATAAATTTACTCGAGCCACAAGATTAGCAACTAGGTCCCACCCTTTTACTCTGAAACCAATAAATTGCAAACACTTATTTTACTCCTTCAGCTTCTTTTCTCGCACTTCTCGCCTGTGGAATTCCCTTCCGTTTACTTGCTTTCCTGACAGCTACAATCTCCAAGAATTTAAATGCAATGTCAATAGACATCTCCTATCTCACTAACCTGCATCCTCTCTCTCATGCTCCTTTCTCCATCCACTCCACTCTCGTCAGTATTCTCATCCTTCTCTTACCCTCTTCCTGACACCCCCTATAACCTGTCACTCTTTCTCATAACTTTCCTCCTATGTAACCCCCTGCAAAACAGTGGCAGTAAAATGCCTTGCTTGGGGTGATATGATTATAAATAAAACTTTCTATACTATTATAATGTGGGTATAAAGTGGGGGCTCAATTCAACATTACAATCAATATACAAACTGATCCCTCACTTTATGGCCACAGTCAACCTTCTCTTACCCACTTCCTGACATCCCTGGAACCTGTTACTCTTTCTCATAACTTTCCTCCTATGTAACCCCCTGCAAAATAGTGTCAGTAAAATGCCTTGCTTGGGGCGATATGATTATAAAAAACGGAGGCATAAATTACAAGTGTTCCTTTTCCTTTATAAAATTTAGTATTTATGTTGATATGCCAAGTAATGATTAGGTTTTTGTTGTTTTTTAATTGCCACAAATATTTTGAGAGGGCAGTGCTGTTATTGTATTCAATATTGCCAAACATCATTTAACGATGGTAGAATAAGGATTTCCATGGATTCTCATTGGAACCAAAATAGAATTTAACACCACCATCAGAATGGATGCTACCTTTATAAATTATCATTTCAGTCATGCACTGGCTGTTTAGGGGGCAGATCATATTTTATCGACAGTGGCATTTCTTTTTAGTAAAGTTATTTTTATTTAGTTGGACATGTGTTTGTTTAATATCAAATTGTATGGCGTGATATATATTTATTGATGTTTGTAATGCATCTTTAGCTAACCTTAACATTGTTTTTGTTAAAAATCTTTTTTAGTGAAGGAGAATGGTTGAAGTGTTTATGAATTAAATTTAGGAAAATTCTTTCAAAGTTTGTCTGAATAATACGACTTAAAGGTGGATTAAACCGTATGATGTTACATTGACTGTTTTTTGGCTTATTTTTAACTTCTTTGGGGTTTTTTTTATGTATTCTAAATTTACATTGTAGTAACTTTTTTCTAAGGCTTTTTAAATAACAAATTTTGTTATTGTAAAATATTTCTTTATTACTTGAATTTTTAAATAATCTAAATTGGACTGATTTAACTAAGTTGTCTAGAATTCTATAGTGGTAGTTAGATCCTTTGTTAACGTATTTATGGTTGTATGAGACTTTCATAAGTGATTTATGCTGGCTATTATTTAGATCAAAGGTTACATTGATGTCAGTGGTGGTCTTAATATTTAGTTGTTGTTCTTCTATGTGCCTTGTCCTTTCAGGACGTAGGTGATCATGGCCTTCCACGTCTCCCTATTTCTGGTAGTTCTTAGCATGCTTTCTACTGTAACATATTGCAGCCCAAATTCTGTCATCCACCTCCTCAGGCCTTTCAAATATGTTATCCGCTGCTTTCCTCAGTCTCTTTTTCCCTCTACCTGGCCCTGTTAGTATCAGGTTCTCCAAGCCCTCTTTCCACATTGCATTTCTCAGGAACTTCAGTTGTCTCTTCCTGATGCTCAATATTAATTTCCTTTTTGTTTCCATTCTTTCCAACACCTCGTCATTGCTCATATGCTCGGTCCATGATATCCACGGCATCCTTTTGTAGAACCACATTTCAGTTGCTTCAAGTTTTCCCTTCGTCTTTGTTGACATTGTCCAACATTCACTGCCATATTGAAGAACTGACATCACATAGCAATCCAGTACTCTCTTCTTTGTTTCTAGTGAAAGTTCCCTGTGTCTTACTATAATATAACCCCTACCAACATCCCACACACAACTTGCCAAATATAAGAAAAGAGGCTTTCCATTACTTTCCACAACACCTGATGAGCCATTGTCATTTCAATGTCGAAACAAAATGTACAATTTCTAGTGGATTAAAAAATTTGTACATGTTCTAAAATATAATTTATAATAAGTTATATATATATATATATATATAGATAGATAGATAGATAGATAGATCATTTAATACTTAGTTTTTTGTCATATTAGGGTTAGACCAGTACACATTTGTATTAAAAAGTGTTCAATACAATTATATTGTAGAACTTTTAAATATTTTCCATTTTTAAACAAGTTATTCCACTACCCAAATTTCTACCATGGGTGGTGCCTTAAGGCGATTTTTAATAAATGATTTTACCATTTACCATTTTTCTTTTTTAAAATGCTCTTGTAACAATGTTTTGAACGTTTACGTGGCAGGTAATTTATGAACATGTAATTTTTAAATTAAAAAAGATTATGGCATTTTCATCCATGGTTGTATGAACCTTAAAGGTATTTTTTAGTGTGGACACATTTAGTCATAATTTTTGTTCTTTCAGTTAAGTTTTTTTTTTTTTTGGGGAATATGATAATTTCTAATTATATATATATATATATACACACACACACACACAAACGTATATATGTAGCCAGTGTCTAGAAAGATATAAAATAGGAGTATTAATGAACTTAAATAGACCACATCAAAATTCTTTCTCCCAAAGAATATTTTTGTAAAAACTAAAAACACAGGAACAAACATTAGTCAACAATAATTTTCTCAACTACGTCTTTGATAAACAAATAAAATTATTCTTACAAAAAATACAGGACACTAGCATTAAAAATAACCCACAAAAAATATCAACATATTTTATTGCAACCAAATGCACATTAATTATCAACAGGATGAATTTTCTATATGGAAAAATTATTAAACGCTATATTTCTGCTGTAATTCCTCAAAAACATGTAAAATTATAAGATATTATAAAAAATGGAAAACAGCAAACCTTGTTGATTCTAATAATAACCTCATCAAATCTAAACTAGCAATGACTAATATAGTGTATCAATTTCAATGCCCTGTACAAGACTGTGTTTCTTGTCATAAATCAATTACCTACATTGGCCATACTACCACTTCCCTAAGTAGATGCCTATCTAGTAATAATACTGATAAAAAAACATTTATTAAATCATAACTTAACAGGAAACCTTAAAAAACATTTTTACTTGAAAATACAAAAATACTATTTAAATGACAATATCAAAAGGCACCTTGCTATAAGATAGGCACTATATACCAAACAGTTTTCTTCTACCATCAACCTTACACTATTGTGGAAATAAAGCTTTGAAAAAGTGTTTTAAAAAATAGACAGACGTTCATGTGATGTCCAGCTGTGCACATCACATGTGACAGCATTAAAGAACTCTCCTTTTAAAACAACACTGAAACACAAAAAATTACATTACAGTCAAACATGAAGGCATAACAACACCGAAAAATAGCATCCTTGAAAATGGACAGTGAAGAGGCTGAAAGCACTTGGAAAGTAAAAAATTATGGAACATTTTTATATTCCTTAGCTCCAGCAAAAAGGAAACATGTAAGAATACTGAGAAAATTAAATCAAATTTAATAAAATTTTTCTTGTCAGTCATTTTTAACAAAAATTGTTTAAATGAAAAATTGCTGCACAAATATATATAGTCATCTGCAGACAGATCTGTTTCGCTGTATCACAGCTCATCAGTATGGTTACACTCCGATTGCTTTTATCCCAGGATTGAAACCCGACCGAAGTGGCATCAGTCGGTGATTCTACCTCTGGGCTAACTTTTTAGCATGTATATTATTATTATACACACCCAATAGCCAGAGTGCTCTAATTCATTAGTGAATGAGCGATGTGTATATATATTTGTGCAGCAATTTTTCATTATATATATATATATATATATATATATATATATATATACATACACAGAGTGTGATGTATAAATTGTTGCCATTTTATATTTCCCATTTCGCACATGTGTGTTGTTTGTTTTTCATTTTGCCAACTGCACAGTATAATAGGGTCAGTTGGACACCATCTGAGAGAAAAAAAAACATGATGCAATTCACTCCATCACAAATTTGGAAACAGTATGCTGTACTGTTTGACATTCATGCTGGAAGCTCTAATACAAACATTATAGTGTTTGGGTGTCACTCTAAGAACCGTTCAGAGGATTTGGAAAAAGTTGGATAAGTCTAATGGTGATTACAAAGATACTGCAGCTCAGAAAACTCACAATGATCATTCTGATCAGAAAAGAACTCCCAAATTTGTCGGTGTGGGCCTCAGATTCAACACAAAGGCCTACAACAAGTGCCTTGAAGAGAGAGTGCTGCACTGGGTCAAAAGCATGGCTTTTGAAAGACCCGATGTGTAGCAACAGGACTCTTCACTATGTCACAAAAGCAGGAGAACGCAGCCAGCAATGTCAGACAATTTTTGCAACACATATCACCCCTTATGTCTTATCTCCCCACACTGCATCCTCACTTGGTTATTGTGTGGAGAGGGCATAGTTGAGCAAAAGACCAACAAAACTCCTTGTAACTTAAATGATGAACTGCAGGCAAGGATTATGGCAGCATTCACCAACATAAACAAGGAGACCGTCCAGATGTGTTTCAGAGGAACCTGAAGTTGTTTGGAGGCTGTGGTTGTAGCCAATGGCAATTTTATTGAATAAATTTACTCTTTAGTATTTCAAGATATTTTTGTGTAATTTTGGTAAATATATCTGTTAGAATGAGATGTCAGTGTTATTTTCATTTTTGTGTCATTTAGACGACAATTTATCTATCGCGCCTCGCTGAGCATTAATAGATATAGACATTGAGGACATAGGAATCAGTACTGCATGGTTGAAGCCAATGGTGATTTTATTGAAAAAATTTACTCTTTAGTACTATAATATATTTTTGTGTAATTTTGGTAAACATATCTGTTAAAATGGGACGTCAGTGTTATTTTCATTTTTGTGCAAATTAGACGACAATTCATCCATCGCACGCTGCAGAGCATTTATAGATATAGACATTGAGGACATAGGAATCAGTACAGCATGGTTGAGGCCAATGGCGATTTTATTGAATAAATTTACTCTTTAGTTTTTCAAGATATTTTTTTGTAATTTTATGGTAAATACGTCTGTTAAAATGAGATGTCAGTGTCATTTTCATTTTTGCATAATTTAAACAGTTTATACATCGCATCCTGTATATGGAAAAAGAGAGCTATTTTCAGAAATATTTTTAACTATTTTGCATTTATATCACAGCATAATTTTGAAACACACAAAACAGAATCATCAAATTAGACACAAATTTTGGTAATGATTTATTCTGCAAATTTCAGAGAAATGCCCTTGGGATAAATCGTCAGGCTTTCCAAACTGCCAAGTGTCCAGCTATATTAAGCATTGTTTTGTCATGAACACAAATGAGAGACTGAAAAAAAAGGAAATGTTTGTCAACGCAACAATTCACTCCCACTTTCCTTAATCATCATGCCAGACAATATGAATGAGTGACAAAAATACTGTCAAGTCTGTTTAAATATTAAATGTTCATCTACATACATGCACACACAAGGCTGCATATGTATGTGTGTGTATGTCTCTCTCTCTCTCTCTATATATATATATATATATTTACACTCTCACACCCTGATTGAGCACACTGGAAGAATGGTAGACTTTGGAAAACAGCAGCGACTCTGGCATGTACACATCACTCATTCAGTCATGGATTAGAGCACTCCGGCTATTGGGCGAGTATAATAACAATATACACGCTAAAAAGTCTGCCTTCTTCTACCGAACGCCCATAGCCCAGAGGTAGAATTGCCGACAGACGACAATTCGGTCCAGTTTCAATCCTGGGTTAAAAGCAATCAGAGTCTAACCGTACTGATGAGCTGTGATACAGCGAAACAGATCTGTCTGCAAATGACTAATATGTGTGCGTGTGTGTATATATATATTTATTATAAATTATGTTTTAGAACATGTACATAATTTTTTCTATAGATGTCCTCTTCTCTACAATCATATGGTTGTTTCAGTGTTTGGACTTAAACACATCATCGGGAGAAGTAAAGAGTAAGAGTTTGGAATCATTCTCTGTTTATATTTGGTTCGTTGTTGTCGTGGGGGTTGGTTGGGGTTATTGACGATTAAGTGAAAGTGTCTTTCGTTTTGACCGTTAGACTTTTGAAAACCCTGGTGTGTAAGTGTGAAATTGTTGATTAATGGTATTATCTGTTGGAAAGTACGTTTTATCAGTTGGGTATATCTTTTGGTTAGAATTTCTAAGAGAGTGGCATGTAAAGTGGTCAGTTTTATGGTTGGCTATCGTTTAATTGATTGATGTCAGGGGGACTTAATTCATGTATTTACTTTGATCCTGCATGTTGTTATCTTTTTAGACAGCATATTGATATAAATATTTGCCGTCAGTTTTGATAGCACAGACTCACTCACACGCACATACATATATATATATATATATATATATATATATATATATATATATATATATCCTAACAGTATGGCCCAGTGTTGCTTGGGTGTAATGAAAGCCTTAAAACTAATCCATGGTCCTGGAGCTCAGACTCTCTATATGTTGGCACGAAAGACTAAAAAGCAATAGTCGGATCCAGTCAAAGCGAAACCTTAAATTGAAAGAAAAATGAATGGATGTAAGTCAAATGTTGATTTTTAGTATCAATGTCATAAGTTTTCCATTGCAAACTGAATTTTGAAGGCTAAGTAAGTCCTCTGAGTAAATGGTATCATGGCTGAGACCAAGAACTACAATTATACCTACTTAGAGCAAAACCCGAAGCAAAAACTAAAACAAAAGGGCTGAAAACCTGATTTTGATCAGACCCGATAGGATATCAGGGTATTGATTTCCAATACCATAGTCAAATAAGTCATCCAAGAATAAATTAACCTAAGTAAGTTCATAAAAACTTACCGTACCCATCAGAAGTAAATGAGCCATATTGATGGCTGAATGTTGGTTTTTGATGAAATTCGAAAGAATATCAAAGGTATCAATTTCCGATATCGGGGAGAATGAGTCGTCAGTAAAGATCTACTAATGTTTGAGACTAAAAACTATAATTTTACCAAGTTAGAGCAAATTCTGCAGCAAGAACCACAATAAAAGGGCTGAAATCCTGATCTTGATCAGGCCTGATCAGATATCGGAGTATTGATTTCCAATATTAGTGGTGGGGATGGAATCCCAATCATAGTTTTGAAGAATTGTGCCCCTGAACTCTCCTCTATTCTTTCTAAGCTCTACAACCTCTGCCTATCTTCCTCCTGCTTTCCTGCCTGTTGGAAGTCTTCTTCTGTGGTTCCAATATTCAAGAACACTGGTGAACCATCGGACCCTGCAAATTACCGCCCCATCAGCCTTCTTCCAATCTTCGGCAAAGTGTTCAAAGCCATTATCAATGCCAAGGTCATTCAGCATCTCACAGCCCACAGGCTCCTCATGGACAAACAGTATGGCTCCCATTTCACAAGGTCCACTGCTGACATGCTAACGACCATCACCGAGTATATATACCAGGCTCTCGACAGAATGGTGAAGCCTGAACCGTCGCCTTGGATATCTCTAAAGCATTTGACAGAGTATGGCATGCCGGCCTTCTACGGAAACTGCAAAGCTATGGCATAACTGGACTTTTGTTGGACTTAATCCGGTCATTCCTCTCTAACTACTCACTGAAGGTGGTATTAAATGGACATGCCTCCCAGAACTACCCTACAAACGCGGGTGTCCCCCAAGGCTCTATCCTAGGTCCTATGCTCTTTCTAATCTATATCAATGATCTCCCCGATGACATAAGATCACAAGTAGGCATGTACGCCAATGATACCACAGTTTACTCTCGCCTCGATCAAAAATCTGGTGTTGGTGACAAGGCGAACCTCACTGCCGTGCTTGAGAAGGACCTCCAATCCGTGGTGGATTGGGGTAAGAAATGGCTCGTAAAATTCAATTCTTCCAAAACGAAGCTGCTATCAATTAACCACCACAGACAACCGCACCTCCCTTCCATTAGCATGGAACAGGGTTGACTCCCAGAGAGTAAATCACTACGCTTGCTTAGCCTGACACTCTCAGCAGACCTCAAGTGGAATGACTATGTTGAATCCCTTGCTAAATCCACAGCTATGAAAGTCGGCTCTCTGCAGAGCCCGGAAATTCTTTCCACCTGAATCTATCTTTCAATTATATAAATCCACCATCCGCCTATGTATTGAGTACTGCTGCCACATCTGGTCGGGTGCCCCTTCTATTCTCCTCAGGGTTCTTGACAAAATACAGCAAAGAATCTGAATGTCATTGATACGCCTGCAGTATCTCTCTCACCGGCATGACGTGGCTTCCCTGTGCCTCTTCTATAAATACTATCATGGCTTCTGCTCTGACGAACTTAAATCACTGGTGCCCCCTAGATGTGAATTTGCACGAGATACTAGATTGGCAACTAGATCCCACCCTTTTACAGTAAAACTGATGAAATGCAACCGCAATTTCTACTCCAACAGCTTCTTTCTTTGCACTTCCCACCTGTGGAATTCCCTACCACATGCTTGCTTCCTCGATGGCTACAACCTCCAGGAGTTTATATGTAAGGTCAATAGACACCTCCTAACACACTAACTCACACCCACTCTCTCCAACTCTCTCCCTATGTACATCCTAAGTCGTCTATCACCGTCCTTCTGACATTTCCTATACCCAATCCCTCTATGTAACCCCCTGCGCTATAGTGGCAGTGGAATGCCTTGCTTGGGGTGACACAATTAAAAAAAAAAAATGAGAACAAGTAAGTAGCCCATGACCTGACCGGAAGCCTAAAAAATATTTGTGTGAAGATTGGTGAGAATCAGATAAAAATTGTAGATTTGTATAAAAGAAATACAGACAGACAGACACACAAACATCTTGCCTGATATATATATATATATATATAAAAATAAAAAAAGGCAGACATGTTATTTCATGGTAAATCAAAAGTTTAGGCCTATTTCAGGTGAACCATCATCAGCTTCCGTCTTTATTCTACATAAGATTAAAATCTTCTGTACAATAAAGACGGAAGCTGATGATGATTCACCTGAAATAGGCCTATACTTCCGATTTACCATGAAATAATGTATCTGCCTAAATTTTTTCTTATATTTGCTCTATACGTATTTATATACATATATATTTAGAGCTCTCTTTGAGAGTTATCCTACCATTGTATGTACAGGATACTCCTTTGGATTCTTCTATATCTACACCACATGCTGATATATATATATATGTTTGTGTGTATGTGTGTGAACTTGACAAATCCAACGCGGCATGTTTTAAAATCAACTGACCTGCTCCAGTTTTCGCGCTACCCATTCCTTGATCTTTACGGCTTTTTCTTCCACCAGTTTGGCATCACGCTGTCTCTGTTGCTTCTGGAAAAAATACAAAATTGCCAGAAAAATATCACAGAAAAGAAGAGAATGTGAAACATGTTTGTAAAATCCATCAATAATTTTCACATGTTATCTCCTGACACACAAATAAAACACAAAATTTAAATGTAAAGTCTACAGTCATCTCCTGTTTCACTAAGTTGCATCCTCTTTTTCATGCCCCTTTCTCCATCCACCCCACTCTCATCAGTATTCTCATCCTTCTCTTACCCTCTTCTTGACACCCCCTGTAACCTGTCACTCTTTTTCATAACTTTCCTTCTACATAGCCCTCTGCACAACAATGGCAGTAATATGCTTTGCTTGGGGCAACACGATTATAAAAAAAAAAATCTATCTAAGTATTTTCCTATCTATCTATCTATCTATCTATTTAGTATTTTCCTATCTATCTATCAAATATTTTCCTATCTATCTAGTATTTTCCTATCTATCTATCTATCTATTTAGTATTTTCCTATCTATCTATCTAGTATTTTCCTATTTATCTATCTAGTATTTTCCTATCTATCTATATTTTCAAGAATTCAAATGTAAAATCAATAGTCATCTCCTCTCTCACTAACTTGCATCCTCTATCATGCTCCTTTCTCCATCCATCCCACTCTCATCAGTATTCTCGTCCTTCTCTTACCCTCTTCCTGACACCCCTGTAACCTGTCACTCTTTCTCTTAACTTTCCTCCTATGTAGCCTCTGCACAATGATTAAAAAAAAAAATGTTTATCTTTCAAATCAAGTAATGCAAGTAATGCAAGTATGTAGCCTCTGCACAATGATTAAAAAAAAAAATGTTTATCTTTCAAATCAAGTAATGCAACGCAATCTTCCTTTTTTATTTCCTTCTACTACAAACATTATTTTGTGGATACGCATCTTTCAGTAGATGCCCTCTTTGGGTTTTGCTTTTCTTGAACAGTATGACTTATGTCTTCCACCCTCTGTCAATTTCAAAAACTTACTGGATCTGAGTTTGAACTTGCATCCCTCTTTGTAAAAAAAACTAACATCCAATGCAGTAGATTTACACCAGTGGGTCACCATCTTTTCTTTTTACTCATGGACCATTTTTATTCTTAACATTTTTTGGTGAAATCCCATAACCATTTTATGAAAAGAAAGTTTTTTTTTTACTTTTGACTAACAGATAAGTTTAGGAATTGTATTATATAAAGCCAAGTTTCAATTCCAGTTGAATTCATTGCATTCACTTGCACACAAATACTCTTTGTGAAAAGTATTAATCTGTCTCTTCTCTCTTCAGCTATGGGTTAAATAGCAGGACAAAGTGGGTCCTATAGCCTTGATTGGCAATCAGTCTATCACAGAAAGCAATGGCAACCTAAGATCACCCAAGCATATATCATGTCACTTAACTGACTGAGTACAGAAATAGCAAATATATCTGCTTTATTTTGAAGTTAAACTAATTTAATGAAATTAAATTTGTATTTAACAGTTAAATTCAATGGAACATTTATGTACACTAGTCAAATAACTCATAATAAACCATTTTAAAATCTGTGAGTAATCAGTAAATTTAAGAAAAATGTAGTTTTATTCAATGAAACCCCTGTGGTTGATTCTGCTGAAAAGCTTAATGAAGTTAATCCTTCCATTATATATAATCCTCATACAATTTACGTATTAAATTTATTTTATCATGAATAGGTTTTTATTATAATTTATATTAATATTTTATTTTATTAATGTGTAAAATTAATATTACTATTTATTGTCAATATATTATATCGAACGATATACGTAATAAATTCTAATCTTTATATAATCCTTCCTTGATATATCCGTCTTGGTGTTCATTCAACTTTTACAACCGAAACATCTGGGAGAGGCAAAAGGGCGCTAACTTGCAGTGCTTGATCTCATTTTCCGATAGTTTTAGAGTTGTTTTTCTATTTTTCAAACCAGGTATTTTATTGCTTGTGTTTCTGATTTTGATATTGTACCAGTTCATGGCTGGATATTTTTGTCAATCATATTTTTGTTGTTCAAAATAATATATTACGATATTACTGTTCAGTATATATATATATATATATATATATATAATGGCTGAATACTCGTATTCAAAGATACCTGTCTACCAGGGCAACTAGCTAATCCCCATTGTCGACGCCTGCTCTAGCAAAATTTGCATTTGTCTAACACCCACAGAGCCCACCTATGGTTTATACTGCAACTATGCTGAGCAGACCTTAGTTACAGTTTCTGGGAGAGAGTGCATTATCTAGTGTGAACCTCAGTCGCATTGTCTTGTAACTTCGAGCTAGCCCAACCATTGATGACTCCTCAAAGAGAACCATTTCCCAATTTCACTTGCAAATCTTTGGTCAACCTGCGGTATGGTTTTCAGGTACTTTCCAAAGGTGCCACACACTGGGATTGCCTCATATTCAGACCGATAACATCAAGAAGTCACCTTCCTGACAAATTGACCACGATGAGATTCGAACACGAGCTTTCATGGTCAGAAAGCAAATGTTCTAACCACTTGGTCATGTACCCTTATATATAATTATATAGTTATGTATCAATTGTACATTGCGACATGGAAATTTCTGTTTCGAGATAGATTCTCATCATCAAACAATGTTGATGTTAGTTGTGCAGTAATAAAACTGAAGGGAAAGATAGGAAAAGGATAAGATCAGGTTCAAGGTAGGTCAACACCCTGACCATTAAGGAAGGAAAAGAAACAAGGGAAAAGTAAGATGAGTGGGGGAGGAAAAAAAGAGAAAAAATTGGTTAGTATGTATTCTTTGAGGTCAAATCCCAAAATGAATCTCCATTCTGATTAGCCACATGAAACACTTACATACATTCACAGCAGACCAAAGGTTTTTTCATTTAAATGTAAATCATCTGCACAACTAACATCAACATTGCCTGATGATGAGAATCTATCTTGAAACATAAAAATTTCCATGTCGCAATGTACAATTGATACATAACTATATAATTATATTAAGCACTGTTTATAATAAAATAAATACCAGAGCACTCAAAATAAAAAACACCTGAAGTCCTCTTCATCCGGAATTATATACATATTTTATTTTTCATCATATCACCCCAAGCAAGGCAGTAACGCCACTGATGCACAGGGAGCTACTTAAGAGTAAAAAGATTGGAAAAGAGAAAGCCGGAAACCACATCCTAAACAGGGAAAAAGGGATAAGCCTCTTCACCTGTTCAATAGACGTGGGTGGAGTGTGAACTGGGCGATAGTTTAGTCTATCTACTACAATTGAGAAAAAAAAAGAAAAAAAAGGAATGAGTGAGAAGATTAGAAAAGAGAAAGCCGGAAACCACATCCTAAACAGGGAACAAGGGATGAGTTTCTTCATCTGTTCAATAGATGTGGGTGGAGTGTGAACCCTGTGTGTGTATATGTTTGCGTATATAAAATAATGCATCTATGCAGTAGTAAGCTTTTATTCCAGTTATAAAGACAGTATAAAATCAATTTCCAACAGAAACTCATCAAAGTTATTCCATATTCTTTATTTGAGTTTTTCAAAAACCAAATTCTCTTCACGGTTGCACAATGATTTGGGAAAGAAACAAAGAAAAATGATACGACGAAGATAAATAAGAATTAAGAACAGGAAAACAAATGTCAAAAGTAAATAAAAAAAATAGTGTGAATATAAAATATTTGACATGAGAATTTTGGAATCTACAGCAAGACTGAAACAAGAAAATTGTCATGAATTAAAAAAATATGGCATCAATATTCAATCTCTGTAGACATTTTCAGAGTCTGTTCATGTCCAAAATAGGTGTTCAGCAAGACAGTTCAAAAGCCTCCTGTCACAATTGCAGCATCAGTTATTATTCAATTCTGTTTACCATTACTGTTTTACATGTCTGATGGGTTGGAATATATATATATATATATATATATATATATACGAGAAAAATCGTATAATAAAAATAATAAAAAAGTGCCCTAACGATAACAAAAACAATAAATTTTGTAGGGTATGTGACGAGGAGAAGCTAGCAATAGCTAAATTTGAACCTGCCAACAAACTTATTAACGCTAAAACAGAAATACTAAATAAGTGTAGAATCCACAAAACAAAATTTCTTGCTTAGTGTACCGGAATTTAATGTGATCCCCCCCCCCCCAAACTTTTTTTTTTTTTTTTTGTTCCTTCAAACACCCCCTTCCCCAAATGGGTTAGTCTTTAATAGATGTCTATTTATTTGATTAGTCCTTGGTCTGCCTTTGCCCTGACGAGCCGTTGTGCGAAACCACGGTAGGTCTTGGCGATCTTGCGATTTTTCTTGTGTGTTTTTGCTCTGCGTAACTGCCTCTTAGTTAATCCTTTTTGGTTAGTTTAGTATCGAGCACTTTTCTTTCTTTGTGGTTTGTTCCGTTTGAGGGTTTTTTTCTTTGCTGTGAAGTGGTGTATGTATTGTCGGTGCTCTGCAGTTTTCTTTTTTTTCCCCTCGTTGTCCAAAGCTTTATAGCCGAGGGCGATAACGGATTTAGATTCTGCCGCTTATTCGTGGTTCTTAAAAATTACTTGTGTAACATTTTAGGATTTGAATACGTACAGAGTCAATTTTATTATTATATATATATATATATATATATATATATGTGTGTGTGTGTGTGTGTGTGTGATACATTTACATAAAGTTGAACCTTTCATTTTCTTTAGTTGATATTAAAAAAATACATAAATATTTATTGATTATTAATTACCTATGTACCCTGACAGAACGTATGTTATGGTGCAGTGGATATCAGCTCAGAACAAGAAATCGGGGAGCTGTGCTCAAATTCCAGTTGAATTCATTGCATGCACTGACGCACAAATACTCTTGAGAAAGATATTAATCCATCTCTTCCTTCCAGTTATGGGTTAAATAATAAGACAGATTGGGTTCTATAGCCTTGGCTGGCAACAGATCTATTGTAGAAAGTAATGGCAACCTACTGCGAAATAATCTTCTGCCCAGTCAGTCATGTATTTTTGAGACATGATCACCCAAGCGTGTTTCACGTATGGCACTTAACTGACTGACCCTGACATAAAAATGATTGCAAAATATTTGAGAGGATTATTCATTATTATTATTATATATATTTTATATTTTATTATTACATATATTCTTTTTATATGAATTTGGTCTGATGAGCGGTGATAAGAGAGCCACGAAATATAATATTACGAATGGTTTTATAAAAACATCCAACTTTTGTTCTTGATTATAATACTCTGTTAAATTTTAACAATAAATTTTAACACTGAGTTCTCTTTGGATTTAATCTTCTATGGAATTTACCTTACCAAGTACCAAGAATATATATATATATATATATATATATATATATATATATATATATTTTTTTTTTTCCAGAAAAAGTTTAGATATTCTACAATTTCATGGGTAATACGTATTTCACCGCTGATCTTACAGCTCGTCAGACCCAAATGATACAACTTCAAAAAAATTATATTAAAATCTTAATGATACTACCTTGTCTATCATTTTAATTTCACAATTTGGGTCTGACAAGCTGTACGATCAGTGACGAAATACGTATTACCCATGAAATTGTAGAATACAAAAATTTTTTCTAAATTATATTACTCTGTCAAATTAAATAAATAAATTTAACATTGATTTCTTTTGAGTTGGTCTCTATCGGAATTTACCTGATTAATATACCAAGTATTCTACGTTTTTTATATATATATATATGTAATTTTTTTTTTCACTACTCAATGATATACTATTAAAGAGCAAAAATGCAGCAGAAGCTTTCATAACTAGCAGTAAAGAGAATGAACTGACCTGACATTGCCTCACTATCATCTCTCTAACGAACTGAGTCAAGACTACCTTGATATTGTCTCTTTCCATGACCATGGCAGAAGAGAAATATCTAAACTTATTTATAAATGGAACTTTGTCTGTGTGTGTGTGTCCGTTACCTATAGACTTTGAAACAGCTGAACAGTGGAATGCTTTTTACGTCATGAAAATTCGCCTTCGGATCTCTGTGTCGCACTTTCCGTCTTCTGTTATCACACTTCCCAGGTATTTAAATTTTTGTACCTGCTTGATTCTAGTATCCCCGACCTTTTACTTGTCAATAAACATGTGTAAAGTCCGTGTATACAGAGTTATGTGTATGTTAATTTCCAAATATGGAAACAACATTTTTACTGTGATCATAATTGATGTTATTAAGTGTAGGATTTCTCTTTTTTATTAGAAATGTCTCCATTATTTTTAATCTTCTTTTGCATGTGGATGATTCTGTTATGAATGTATTATCAACAAGAATATCACGAACAGGTCCTGGAATACCTCATTATGTGAATAAATGAGATCAGATGGAACTGTTGTAGGAAAGGTGCAATGTCAATCTTCTTGTCAATTTTATGGTGGTCTATCCAATGTAATTGTTTATGGATTTGAATAGTTGACAAACACAGAAAATTAAATTATCTATTATAAAAAATTAATAACTGCCAACTTCATCATCAATAATAATGCCTGCAAAATCTAAATTGCAGAGAACCTCTGTCGTTTACAAATTTCTATGTCCTTTGAAGAACCAGAGCAGATTGTTCTAGTTCCATGAACCACACCTCTTCCAGATGTCTCAGTATTAGTTATCTCCCTCTAATTCAACTCTTGAATCCAGGTATTGAACTCATAACTCTTTGGGACAAGTCACTGGTTTAAACCAATGCGTTTATCTGTTGGGCCAGTTAAATGTCATGATGAGGACAACAGTCCGAACAATGTCAGTAGCGTCATTAAACTGTTTTATTTAATAAAACCCTGTAACATCAAAGACAATGTCGTTTATTTTAAACTTTTAACCACAGAAAACATTACACCAATTCCAAACGACCGATATATAATCTTTGCTGAATTATCCATGATTGTAAAGAAGAAAATTTTACTTTCTGCTTTTTGGAAAGAATCATTGGCTAAATATTGTTTCATAGAATTTTTCAGGCAGTCAATTTGATATATGATCCCAACAATCACTTACAACGACAATGTGTATGCGTAACTTTTAAAATGGCAGGCAAAATAAATGAGGTTTGATTTTGAAAGTGAAATGGAGACAATGGGTCGCTTTGGTAAAGAGGAAATTCGTTGACCTTGTTCATTTGATTTTATTGTTAATCACTGATTTTTTTCTTCCTTTTCATTCATTTATCTTCAATTTTTGCTTTTTCAGTATTTGTCCTTTTTTATTGCTTGTCTTCTCATTTATTTTCATTTCTTTCTTTTTTTTTTCCTTCTTTGTCCTCTTCCATTTGTTTTTCTTTTCTCACGTTGTCTTTTCATGTTTTCTTTACTCTCTCCTTTTCTTTAGTCTTTTTCCCTTTTCTTCTTGTCTCACTCTTTCTTTTCCCTCATTTTTCGTTTTTTTAGTCTTTGTTTTCTTTTATCTCTCTCTCTCTCTCTCAATCTTTTCCTTAATTTCTCCTTTTTGTTTTCTCTTTGATTTCACATTTTATTCGACTTTTTTTGTATCTTTACTTTTTTTTAGATTTATTCTCTTTTTTCTTTCTCTCTATTTATTCCTTCTTTTTATTTATTCCTTTTTTCCATGATCCTTTTTTTCATTCACTCTATTAATCCATTCTTTCCATGATCCTTTTTTTCATTCACTCTATTAATTCATTCTTTCCATGATCATTTTTTTTCATTCAACCTATTAATTCCTTCTTTCCATGATCCTTTTTTCTTTCACTCTATTAATTCTTTCTTTCCATGATTCTTTTTTTTATTCACTCTATTAATTCTTTCTTTCCATGATTCTTTTTTTTATTCACTCTATTAATTCTTTCTTTCCATGATTCTTTTTTTCTTTCACTATTAATTCTTTCTTTCCATGATTCTTTTTTTCATTCACTCTATTAATTCTTTCTTTCCATGATTCTTTTTTTCATTCACTCTATGAATTCTTTCTTTCCATGATTCTTTTTTTCATTCACTCAATTCATTCTTTCCATGATTCTTTTTTCTTTCACTCTATTAATTCATTCTTCCCATGATTCTTTTTTCTTTCACTCTATTAATTCCTTCTTTCCATGATTCTTTTTTTCATTCACTCAATTAATTCATTCTTTCCATGATCCTTTTTTCTTTCACTCTATTAATTCCTTCTTTCCATGATCCTTTTTTCTTTCACTCAATTAATTCCTTCTTTCCATGATTCTTTTTTCTTTCACTCTATTAATTCTTTCTTTCCATGATTCTTTTTTTCATTCACTCTATTAATTCATTCTTTCCATGATTCTTTTTTTTATTCACTCTATTAATTCTTTCTTTCCATGATTCTTTTTTTCTTTCACTATTAATTCTTTCTTTCCATGATTCTTTTTTTCTTTCATTAAATTCTTTCTTTCCATGTTCTTTTTTTCTTACTTCTAATTAATTCTTTCTTTCCATGATTCTTTTTTTCATTCACTCTATGAATTCTTTCTTTCCATGATTCTTTTTTTCATTCACTCAATTCATTCTTTCCATGATTCTTTTTTCTTTCACTCTATTAATTCCTTCTTTCCATGATTCTTTTTTCTTTCACTCTATTAATTCCTTCTTTCCATGATTCTTTTTTTCTTTCACTCAATTAATTCCTTCTTTCCATGATTCTTTTTTTTATTCACTCTATTAATTCTTTCTTTCCATGATTCTTTTTTTCTTTCACTCTATTAATTCTTTCTTTCCATGATTCTTTTTTTCATTCACTCTATTAATTCTTTCTTTCCATGATTCTTTTTTCATTCACTCTATTGATTCTTTCTTTCATTCACTCTATTAATTCTTTCTTTCCATGATTCTTTTTTTCATTCACTCTATTAATTCTTTCTTTCCATGATTCTTTTTTTCATTCACTCTATTAATTCTTTCTTTCCATGATTCTTTTTTTCATTCACTCTATTAATTCTTTCTTTCCATGATTCTTTTTTTCATTCACTCTATTAATTCTTTCTTTCCATGATTCTTTTTTTCATTCACTCTATTAATTCTTTCTTTCCATGATTCTTTTTTCATTCACTCAATTCATTCTTTCCATGATCCTTTTTTCTTTCACTCTATTAATTCCTTCTTTCCATGATTCTTTTTTTCATTCACTCAATTAATTCCTTCTTTCCATGATTCTTTTTTTCTTTCATTCAATTAATTCTTTCTTTCCATGATCCTTTTTTCTTTCACTCAAGTAATTCCTTCTTTCTATGATTCTTTTTTTCTTTCACTCTATTAATTCATTCTTTCCATGATTCTTTTTTCTTTCTCTCCATTTATTTCTTCTTTCCATGATTCTCTTTTTCCTTCTCTCTGCTTAGAATGAAGCAGCGTCTAGCATCCCACAAGTTTGGCTCTAAAGATTACAGGAAGCTCTGCAAAAGTGTGCAAAGCAACAGCAAACCTTTGATTGCTTCACTACTCAATATGATGCACAGAGAACAAGGCTGAGTGCTTTGCTTGCAAATTCACTTACAGCTTCAGACTTGATTCATCTGGTGTACCCGCACCTAACTATCCTGCCGAGAACTGAGGCAATGGAGTGATGTATACATAACCCCCCCTTTCTGGTCTCTAACATTTATTTCTAAGTTTGACTCCCATAAAGCAAGTGGATGTCATAGAATTCCAGTCATCGTCCTTAAGAAATGTGACCTTGAAGTCTCTCTTTTCCTCGCTAAATTCTCTAACTATTGCCTTGCAGCGTCTTACTTCCCTGCTTGTTGGAATCTTTTTGTGCAGTTCCTATCTTAAAAAATTCTGGAGAGCCTTCTGACTTTTTTAACTATTGCCCTTTCAGTCTCTTTTCTGACAAGCAGTATGGCTTCCGTTTTGCCAGGTCTACTGCTGATGTGCTAACTACCACTACTGAATACATATATCAAGCCCTTGAAAAGAACAACAAAGCTAGGGCTGTGGTCCTGGATATCTTGAAAGCATTTGATAGGTTTGGCATGCTCGCCTTTGTGCAAGCTACAGGGTTATGATATAACTGGATGATTGTTCAATTTAATCCAATTGTTCCTGTGAAATCACAAAACGATGGTTGTTCTGAATAGGCACACTTTCAAATCCTTTCATGTGACCACAGTATTCCTAAAGACTCTATCCTAGGTCCTATGCTTTTCTTGATATTCATCAATGATCTTCGTGATGTAAACAATTTTGCATCTACGCAGATAAATCTGCCAGGGCTGACAAAGTAGACCTCGCTTCTGCTCTTGGGAAGGACTTCTAATCTATGATGGATTGGGGTAAGAAATGGCTCGTAAATTTTAATGCTTCCAAAATGAAGCTGCTTTTCTTTAACCACCATGGAGAAGCTTTCCTACCTTCCATTAATACAGACCATATTACTGAAAGTAATACACTGTGCCTCCTCAGCCTCACTCTTTCAGTCAATCTCAAATGGAATGAATAGACTGAAACATATGCGACATCTATTGCTAAATGTTATAACAGAAGATGGAAAGTGTGACACTGAGATCTGAAGACAAATTGGCATGGCAAAGGAAGTATTCCAGAAATTGAGTAAAGTATTAAGAAACAGGACAATTTTGCAAGAAACAAAGAGGAGAGTACTAGATTGCTATGTGAAGTCAATTCTTCAATATGGCAGTAAATGCTGGACAATATCATCAAAGATGAAGAAAAGTCTTGAAGCAGCTGAAATGTGGTTCTACAGAAGCATACTGGATATAAAGTGGGGGATCAATTTCATATTACAATCAATATATAAACTGACCCCTCACTTTGTGGTCACATCAGTTTCTATACATTTGTGTTCCTGAGATCCAAAAGCACAAGGATGCATTCCAGGAGCTGAGTAAAGTATTAAGAAACAGGACAATTTCACTAGAAACAAAGAGGAGAGTGCTAGATTGCTATGTGATGTCAATTCTTCAATATGGCAGTGAATGCTGGACAATATCATCAAAGATGAAGGAAAAATTTGAAGCAGCTGAAATGTGGTTCTACAGAAGGATTCTCTGGATATCATGGATCAAGCATGTGAGCAATGATGATGTTTTGGAAAAGATGGAAACAAAAATGAAATTAATATTGAGTATCAGTAAAAAACAGCTAAAGTTCCTGGGACATGCAATGAAGAAGGAAGGCTTGGAGAACCTGATACTAACAGGCCAGATAGAGGGAAAAAGAGACAGGGGAAAGTAAGGGATAACATATTTGAAGGATCTAATCAGGTGGATGATGGAATGAGGGTTGCATGGTGTAACAGAAAAAGGCATGCTAAAAGCCACCAGGGATAGGAAGACATGGAAAGCCATGATCGCCTACGTCCTGAAAGGACAAGGCACATAGAAGAAGAAGATTGCTAAAAAGGTTAAGTCACTGTGTTGGGCCAGAAAGTTTTTCTCATTAGAATCAATCTTGCACATTTATAAATCTAGCATTCATCCATGTATTGAATGCTGTTGCCATATCTGGTCAGGTGTTTCTGCCATTCATCTTGTGGTTCTCAACAAAGTCCAATGGAGGATCTACAATGTAATTGGTCCCAATTTGGCTACTCACCTTCAGTCACTTTCTCGCCAATGGAATGTGGCTTCCCTCTGTCTTTTCTACAAGTATTTTTACAGCTTCTGCTGACAAACTTTATTCCCTGATGCTCTGATCTCATGAATTTACCTATTGTCCTCATCTTTGTTGACATTTGTACAATGTTTCGGCCATTGTACACTCTGGCTTTCTCCAGGTGCTAGGAATTTCGAACATAACCCTTTATTACAATCACTAATCCTTAAGGACACATGGCCCAGTGGATATAGATTTTGGTTAGTTCCTGTGACTTGACCCAAAGAGTTATGAGTTCAATACCAGGCTACAGCAGTGGTGAACAAGTAACTTACAGGGTTAGAGGGAGATAACTCATGACTATGAAAAGAGGCATTACTACGCAAGGAATGGAGTTCATGTACCTCAATGATTGTAATAAAAAGCTCGGTTTGAAATTCCTAGCACCTGCAGAAGGCCGGAGTGTACAACGGCCAAAACATCAAACAAATGGCAACAAAGATGAGGACAACAGTCCAAATAATGTGAATACTTAAAAAAATATTCCGTCTTTCTACTATTCTTTTTTTATTTCACAGTACTCTTTATTCGTTCTCTCAACTATTATTTTTTTCTTTCACTCTCCTATATTTTTTCTTTCTATTTTTTCTTTCATACTAATGCATATTTTTTCTTTCTCTCTACTTTTTATTCCTTCTTTCCACTATTTTTCTTTTATACTTCTTGTAGAGGGGGCTAAGAAGTCCCTCAAACAAATAACAAAGAAAAAAAACACTACAAATAAAGTAAAATAAACTTTTGTTTATTTTTGTAAAAAAAATAAAAGAATTATTTTTTGTACAAAAATGAAATTGTCTGTAAAGCTGTAAAAAATGTAAGAAAGAAAGGAACTGGGAATGTGAGAGGAAAAGGTAGGAAGATGTGTGATGTGTAGTGAGCGAGATGACAGAAAGAGAGGGTGAAAGAACGTTCACTGATATGTGATACTGCCTGGTGTGTGAACAGCTGAATTCTGGTTGTGTGTGTGTGTGTGCTGCGGAGCTGTCTATGTGCCCTTTTGGTGTGAGCTGGTTGCTTCTCCCTCTGGTCTGTTGAGAGTTTCTACCTTCCTTTTATCTGGATGGTGAGGCTTCGGGGAGATCAAGAAATGTGTTTCTTATGTCGAGCCCTGATTGGTCAAAAAAAATCATATTTTTGATCACGTGGTGTGCTTTTCACTATGTCCAAGCTTTTGGGTGTGCCGTCCTTGTTTTTGACCCCACAGGGTGTGGTAAGGGGTGAATTCCCCCCCACCCCGCACAATTGTATTTTTTGAAATACATGCGGTGTGAATTAACTTTTATTGTGTGTGTGTGGAAAATAAAATAAGAAACAGCACATTTTTCATATTTTTTCTTTCTCTCGACTTTTTATTCCTTTTTTTCAAACATTTTCTTTCATACAACTTCATATTTTTCCTTTCTCTCTCTTTTTTATTCTTTCTTTCCACTATTTCTTCTTTCATATTACTGTATCTTTTTTCTTTCTCTCTACTATTCATTCCTTTCATCTTTCTCTCACCATCCATGTTATCCCCCGGCTTCCCCAACAGCATTGTATCCAAGCATAATGCCTTCTTCCCTATAACTTCTAACCTCTTTTCTTCTCCCAACTTTTTGCCATTCTTTGATAACTACAAAACTGGATGACCTGATCAAGATATACTATCAATGCTTCAAGTGGTCAGTGCTGCACCAAGTCCGACAAGACCAGACAAACCAAATCAAAGTGAAGCTCAATAAGCTGTCCTTCATTGTATTTTGGGGTGTTTTACTGTGATATGTATAAAAGAAATTCCTTTATTAAATTGAAATTATTTTTGGTTTAATAGAGACATTCATGAAGTTAATATTAGTCTGACACAATATTGAAAAAAAACAGTGAGAAAAAGATGGGATGCTGCATTAGCTTGATGAGCTACATTGTTGTCCTCATCTTTATTGTCATGTTTACAACATTTCAGCAATTGTATGCTCTGGACTTCTTCAGGTGCTGAAAATTTTAACCCGAACCCTTTTGTTTCAATCACTGCACAATATCATTCTCATTCCATATATGATGCGACTTCTGGATGTCATCTACTTATCTCCCTTTAACCCCACTCTCTAAGTTATTTATAATAATAAATACCTGTAGCCAGGAATTGAACTCACAACTCTTTGGGTCAATTAACTGAATCTAACCAGTGCTTTTAGGTCATGTGTTCTTGAGAACAATAAAAATAATGTAAATACTATCTCATCTCAGAAGTAAAGATATTACATATTTAATATGTTAAGCATAGCATGGCACAAAATCGATTAAATCACTTAAAATAATTATATTAGCAAAAAAGTAATTTTAAGTTTTTACAGACGTTTACTCCAAAAATTATTTCATCAACAAACCATTTAATTTTTATTCTAATTCTAATAATTGCCTTTTAAAACAATAAACATTACCGAGGAGTGAAGGTAGTTAAAAAAGTGGTGTCATGAGAAAAAACTGTCCTTTTAACACTATGTGGGCACATTTGTCCACAGTTTTTCTCTGTATCTGAGATGAGGTAGTATTTACATTATTCGGACTATTGTCCTCATCTTTGTTGCCATTTGTACGACGTTTAATAATAGATCATTCTATTTGTCTATATTTTTGAGATGAGGTAGTATTTACAGTATTTACATTATTCGGACTATTGTCCTCATCTTTGTTGCCATTTGTACGACGTTTAATAATAGATCATTCTATTTGTCTATATTTTTGAGATGAGGTAGTATTTACAGTATTTACATTATTCAGACTATTGTTCTCATCTTTGTTGCCATTTGTCTACATTTCTGAGATGAGGTAGTATTTACATTATTTGGACTATTGTCCTCATCTTTGTTGCTATCTATATTTCTGAGATGAGGTAGTATTTACATTATTTGGACTATTGTCCTCATCTTTGCTGTCATTTGTCTATATTTCTAAGATTAAATAGTATTTACAGTATTTACATTATTCAGACTATTGTCCTCATCTTTGTTGCTATTTGTATGATGTTTTGGCCATTTGTATGACGTTGCTCGGAATTTCGAACCAAACCCTTTATTACAATCACTGGGGTAAATGAACAGGAAGCCTCGATCGGAAGTCATGAGTTATCTCCCTCTAACCCTGTAAGTTATTTGATCATTGAACTCACAACTCTAAGAGTCAAGTCAGGAACTATTCAGTGTCTATATCCACTGGGCCGTGTGTCCTTAAGGACAAGAACAAATGAATTTTTGGGACTTATAAACCAAATGTTCAGTAACCCTTTTTATCAAAGTTCATATTGCAATTTTTTATGTTAATGGTTTTTATCTAGTATTTTTACCAGAGCTCATATTGCAATTTTTTTGACACTAATGATGAGGACAATAGTCCCAATAATGTAAATACTGTACATTTGTTCACAGTCTTTTATTTGAATTCTCAGTATAATTTTTTAAAAATTCATTTAACAAAAGCAATCTTAAACTATTTTTTCTAACCATGTCATTTCAAAATGAATGAGGTAAAGTCATAGATGTGTTTAAGGAGACTTGCTTTTCCTTACCTGTTCAACTAATTGTTTCTCCAGATCTGCAATATGTTTCTCCTTGCTCTCAAGCAAACCCTCCAGTTCCTGTATTCGGTTACTTAGGTCCTGGGGTTGACAGTTGATTGCTGCTAATCGCTGTTCCATAAGTTTTAACTGCAAAAATAAAAAAACAATTTTTTGTTTATAAATACAAATTTACAAATACTAACCAAATGTCTGTCCTATGAAAAGATAATTCTCTTTCCTCTCAAAAATGTTTGTGTCGAGAACATTTGACACCAAGATGTCTATTTTCTGAAGTTATTTTCATCATTATGCCATGACTACTTGAATTTCCTACTTTGAAAAGATCTCAATAGACCAGGAGACAAACATCAGAATAATTTATTGCTATTTATAATAATAATAAATTCAGTAAACCTGTTTCTTCACTTGTAGTGAAGTTTTTTAAAAAATAAAATTAAACAAATTTTTTTTTCATATTTTCATTTATGTTGGACTAATTTGTGACAATGAAAAATATTACATGACAACAAAGCTTATTATGCATGGTATGGATTTTCTAATTTACAAATTAATTTTGACAAGGCAGATAAATTTTTAAAAAAGCTTTATTAGCAGAAACATTGCTTATAAACTGTAATTTTTAAAATTTTAGTTAAAAATACAGAGGGAATATTAAAATTTGTTTGAAATTTTATATATATATATATAGTCATCTGCAGACAGATCTCTTTGGCTGTATCACAGCTCATCAGTACGGTTAGACTCCAATTGCTTTTAACCCAGGATTGAAACCCAACCGATTTGGCATCAGTCGGTGATTCTACCTTTGGGCTATGGGCGCTCGGCAGAAGAAGGCAGACATTTTAGCACATATATTATCATTATACATGCCCAATAGCCAGAGTGATCATTCATTATGAAATCTCTCGTCGATTTCTATGTATAAGTGTCTAACACAGACTGCCATACAAAGAATTGTTTAGAGTGGTCAAGGCTTGTGTAGCACCATCCACACTTTTTGGAACTGCTGATAACAAACCATCGGTGCAGAAATTAGCCACAGATCGCATGAACAGCAGACCTCAGTTATTTAACCCATAACTGGAGGGAAGGGACAGATTAATACCTTTCTCAAGGATACCAGCGCATAAGTGAATGCAGAGTGTTTGACTGAAATTGGAACTCGGCTCACCGATTTCCCCTTCCAAGCCGACATCCACTGCACCACAATGCACATCCATCCATAAACGCTTACAGCACCTGGTATTCCCAAGTGGTCACCCATCTAAGTACTGACCAGGCTCAATGTTGCTTCACTTCAATGATCAAACGGGAACCGGTGTATGCAACATGATATGACCGTAAAATATATGTGTGTGTGTGTAACTCCAAAAAGAAAGTGGCACGTATGTAAAATTCCAAGGGAAGACCTTTTATTATTGAAAATTAAATATTAAAATTGCACCGGCAGAGAAATCAATGTAAATAGAATATATTTATTTACAGAGTCAAATACAAGTATTTTTACAAATTAAACTTCAAAAATTACATAATTCAGTTGATCATTTTGGTGAAACTCTTTCACTTCATCAGTGATCTTTTGTATAAAAAGATACAAATTTATTTCGCCAAAATGGTCACCCGAATTATGTAGTTTTTTAAATTTTATTTGGAAAAAAAAATATATATATAAGTAAATTAATCTAGTGAGCCAACAAACCTACTAAGGTTTCACCTAAATGGATCATCAGGGAAGGCCAACCTTTCCTGATGATCTGTTTAGGTGAAACTTTGGTAGGTTTGTTGGCTCACTAGGTTAATTTACTTATTCTGCTCTGCTTACCTATTGAGCATTTTTTTGTTATTGATGACTCATCTTAGGTTTTTTCTTTGGGCTACGTACTGGCTTGGTCCAAATTGCTTTGGCTGATGTTCATGTGCTTAGCTCTTTCTTTTTTTGCAACCATTTTTTCCTTCCGCATATATATGCGGAGGGTTTTTCGAAACAAGTATAGTGATAAGTTTGCATATTATATATATATATATATATATATATATATACATTGTTGAATATAACAGACAATAAATGTCTATTATGTTAAATGATGAGCTGTTCTAAGCATCATATTCTAGCATTAATTTCAGGTGAAAATGAAAACAAAAATTATCCAACATTTGGATATTTTTTTTATTATCCTGATTCTAAGCTTTCTACTCACCTGAGCCATCTTCAGGGTGGCTACAGGGATGTTAACATAAAGACATCCACCATCAAAGATTATATTATCTTGTGTTAACATTGCTGTGCCATGTTAACATGGTAATGACTTGGAAGATGTGAGTTGATAGATAAGAACCAGCATAATAAAAAAATATCCAAATGTTAGAAAATTTTTGTCTTTATTTTCACCTGAAATTAAAGCCAAAATACGATGTTTAGAATGGCTCATCATTAAGCACTATAAACATTCATTGTCTGTTATATTTAACAAGATATGTTTAGATAATTATTTGCTGCCTCAATATTTATATGAATATATATATATATATAATTATCTGCTGCCTTTATATATATATATATATATATATATATATATATAGAGAGAGAGAGAGAGAGAGAGAGAGACTAAACATATACTGTTAAATATAAGAGACAATGAATGTCTATTATGTTTAATCATGAGCCATTCTAAATGTCATATTTTGGCTTTAATCTGAAGGTTCTTTTTGCTGTGTGTATATATTCAGATATTGGAGGCCATGTACATTAAATCCAAACTTAATAAAGTCACTTTTAAATCTGGTTATAACACATTACATTGCATTTCAATATATGGATCTGTTGTCATTTCGCGCTATCACGCAGTGTGAGATCATAGAACCGCATTGCAAATTTGCGAACTGCATTTTTTATTTTTGGTAACTATTGCCGTTGCCTAGCAGAGTTTTATGTCAACACAAAATAAAATCGTCGGTGATGGTGGATGTTATTGTGTTACCATCTTCGTTACCTCTCTGAAGATGGTTCATATGAGCCGAAAGCTTAGAAACAAATTAATAAAAAATTATCCAAATGTTGGAGAATTTTCATCTTTATTTTCAACTGAAATTAAAGCCAAAATACAATGTTTAGAATGGCTCATGATAAAGCATAATAGACATTCATTGTCTCTTATATTTAACAGTATATGTTTAGAAAATTATCTGCTGCCTCGATAGACTATATATATATAGACATAAATATAAAATACATTACATTTATTATATGCTTGTTGAGAGCACTCAATGTGGTGCAATGGTTAGCAAGATTTTCTAACTAAATCAATTTTGATTGAATAGTGAGTTTGATTCTCACTGGTTGCTCCATACTTTTGGCCTTGTGTCACATAAAAGCTGTGCTTAGAAAACCACCATTATATGCTAATAACACAGGCTGGACTATTTAATTCTAGTGATAAGACAGACAAAATTTAGCCTTAAAGCAAATTCATAAGATAAATTCAAAAATGCAAAAATAATCAATATGGACTTTTAAAATGTTATTAACTTGCCTCCTCGAAGAGGCCAATTGCTTTGACTGTCTGTTGAGACACAAGATCATCCCAGACCACAAGTAAAACTCATTCAATGCATTGCTAAGGTTGTTCATCATTCTTTAAACTACTCTAGAAAGTACCTGACTCCTGCCACGATCTATCATTACAAGAGTCAGATTAGACCGAAGATGAAGTATTGCTGCCATATTAGTGTCGGAGCTGCACAATCCTCATTTTCCAGCCTTGATAGAGCCCTTCTGCAATGCATCATCTTTAAAAGGGTTAGATTAGGTCAAGAATGGGGTACTGTTGCCATATCTGAGCCAGAACTGCCCAATCCTCACTTCGCAGCCTGGACAGATTTTTGGGTGATGACTTATTTTTCACCTAATCAACCTGTTGTGTTGTGACTGGTACTATGTGACATCTGGTTGCCCAGATGCATAAAAGACAATGTGCGTTTAGCACAGGCAGTGGTCATTATCACGAACTTCGTGAAGTAACACCTACTATTGTGAGAAACTCTAAATATTATATATACCTCTTGGTTGTACCACTCTGGTAATAAAGTAGTTTATGTATATTTCACTGTGTATCTCTTCATTCCACGATACAACATCCTCCTTTCCTTTTCAGATGCATCAGCAACATAAGTCCATCCTCACTCTTTGCTACTTCAATGGCAAATATGCTTTGGACATCAGCTCAGAATTTTACATCCCAGAGCCCCCCACCCACCATGCTATGTCCATATGGGTTCAACTTTGTGGATATGGCACCCTCATTACCAAGATATTCCTTTGGTTGAAAGGGCATTCCACTTTTTCCCAAAAACTGCCATTTGGGAAGCAAACTCCAACAGGGATGCTTTCCTGAACACTACAACCATTATCTATCTGCCATATCGTCATAATCTTTAGCTCTTATTTCCTTCTCTTACATTAATATCACACACTTCATTTCCTGTTTCAATTGATCACCAATGTCAAGCCTGGTCAGTATTTATTTTGTACTTGGGACTACCAGGTGCTGTAAGCATTGATATCCAAGTGGTGTAATGGATAATGGCTTGGAATTTTTAATTAGCTGAATTCTCATTTTCAGTTGGGTTCGTTATATTCACTTATGCACACATACCCTTTACTTTCCACTTTACATTCATATAACACATCTTATTTAGTAACACTCTATTTTGAGTGGCTCTTGGGCCATATTTTTGCTGGAAAACCTTTTAGAAATTATAAGCAGGCAAAATATCTTAGTCCAAACTTGTTCATCAGTTTTGTATTGAATGCAATGCAAAAATTTAAATTCCGGCTGGAAATGGTATCTTAAAATATACTGACTCAAAAAAAGAAGAATGATAAGTTTTATTTAAAAATCGAAGCAAGAAATAAGATATTTGGTGATGTTGGACACTGTATCAAAATTGGAACTGTACATTTGATATTTTTGTCCTATTAAATAGGATTCTAATTAAAGAAAATTTTTTTAAAAACTTGAAAATAAAGAAGAAAGAAAAAGTGTGATGGAATGAAAGAATATAAATAAAAAAAGTAAAAGCAAAGAAAAAATGAAGAAGAAAAAAAGTAAAAGAAAAAGGAAATTATAAAAGAAACAAAAAGAAAAGAAATGAAGAAAGAAAGAAATGAAAAATGAAAGGGAAGAAGAAAATGAAAATAGATAAGAAGGTAAGAAAAGAAAGAATATGAAAAAAGAAATAAAAGATGCAAATAAAAAAAGGAATGAATATAAAAAGAAGGAAAGAAAAAATGAACAATGTAAAAAAATTAAAGAAAACAAAAATTAATTATGTGAAAAAAGCAAAAAAAAAGGAAAAAAAGCAAAACAGAAAAATGTAGGTAAAAGGTCAGGAAGAATGAGAAAAGGAAAAAAGCAAAAAAAAAAAAAGAATGAAACATTCAAAAGAAAACAGAGATGAAGAAAGTAATATAAAAGAGAATGAATGCAAAGAAAGAATGAGAAACGAAGAAGGAAAAAAGAACAAAAGAACGTGAAGAAAAAAATAAATTAAAAATGTAAGAAAAAAAATAGAGCAAGCAAAGAAGAAGAGAAATGAAAGAAGATTGGGGGAAAAATAAAAAATCTGAAGAAATAATAAATGAAAGAAAGAAAAAAAAAGAAAATAAAATAAAAAAGAAAATATGATATGAAATTAGGGAGAGAAAAGATGGAAACTATGAACGAAGCAAAGAAGAAAATTGCATCCAAATAAGAAAACGGGTAGAAATATCTTGTTTCTTCTCATCTTTTGCTTTCATTTTCTTTTTCTAAATATCTCAGCAATGCTGGCTGCTTTATTCTAAGACTGTTAATGCATGAAAGACACTTCTTTGGTTTTGTATTTTTGGTGGAACCAAGGGTTTCTGTGGAGTTAAGCACAATTGATAGGAATATCTCTGAGAATGGAGACATGAAGATACATGAATGCAACAATCAAACTAAAAGCCATTCCCAGAACCTCGCATGAGCCAAATATAACTAAAAGAGAAAGAAAGATCTTTAAGTGCCTCTTTAGAGAATGGGGTATGTCACTGGGTACAGAATGTTTCACACATATAAGTGTATGCCATTATGAAGGATTTGAATTCAGGTATGTGCAATAGTGTGTGTGTGTGTGTGTGTGTGTATTTAAAAAGCAACCCTTGTTTTATAGATGTTACATTGAAGATGACTGACAAGGCATTGTGAATTGTGATTAAGCTTTTTATTATATTTTTCTTGCATTTGTACAAGTGATTTTTTTTTCTGGATGGAGAGTGTGTAAAACATGTCCGAATAATTCTGTGGACTTAAGTGATTTTGACTAATCTGTCAGTCATGATAAAGAATGTTTTACACTTCAACTGTGTGTATATATATATATATATGAATGAAGTGTGCAAGTACATATATATATGTACATATGGATGAAGTGTGTGTGTGCATATATATATATATATATATATATATATAAATATGATTATATATAGTTATATTCATCTCGAAAACTTTTGAACGAAGGAAAAAAATGATTTAAGAAAGAGATTAGGACATGAAAGTCTGTCAAAAGTGTTCGGACAGAAATCAGCACGAAGCCTAAAGAAAAAATGAAAAAAAACTGACACAAGTAACCATCTAACAAAATGTTCAATACAAAGGTAGAGCGAACTTAATAGAACCTAATGAGCCAGAAGAACCTACCTAGGTTTTTCCTAAATGGATCGTCAGGGAAAGCTGGCTAAAGAGGTAAAGAAAAAATGACATATAAAAAAGGAACTAAGACAACTCCCACCCCACGTGACCAGGAAATCAAAGAAACTACATATATATATATATATATATCAAATATAAGTGGTTTAAACTAATGGATATACATTCCACAGTTTAATATTTACTTTTTAGAAAGTGCCCAATACAGATGTAGACCATTTATAGATAAATAGTTGTTATTATTATTATTTTTGTAAAAGCATACTGCAACTCAAAAGCTATGAAGTTTCGATGCTCAATGCACCATCATCAGGCAGTGAAATGGGGTTCAATTACGTGGTCATATATATGTATTGATAATGAAATTCAAAATAAAAAAGCGTCACCATATTAGTTGAATGTAGTGGAGTGAGAGATTATTGTAATGAAAAGATTTGTGGGTGTAGACTAATTAATATTGAAACATTAAAGTGTAACAATGTGGCAGGAGAAAGGAACTGTCTGTTGTCTCCGTTTAACTAAGTTTTGAACTTTTAAGTAGCCAATATATTGTTTGAGATGCAACAAGATTTAAATCAAAACAATAAAATATTTGTCTTAAAGGGTGTTAATAATATAAAAACCCAATTTTAATATAAGGAAATAGATGTAAAGCAAAATTACTCAAAATTACTCAAAATTACCCAAAATTACCCAAAATTACTCAAAATTACCAAAAATTACTCAAAAATTACTCAAAAATTACTCAAAAATTACTCAAAAATTACTCAAAAATTTTTGAGTGAATTGCAGTGAAACTAAGCATAAACAGTAATGCAACAGTTAATTAAGATTAGGTTTAAGGTAAATATAATTAACTAAAAAAGTAGGGTTACAGATTATAGCACATAGTAATTTTGAGATGATTTTAGATATATTTAAGAATGTGAATAATCTTATGATGGCAGTAAGTTACTTTTTGGGAATTTAATTATTTGGATTTCTTCTTGTAAGCAAAGCAAACATTTTTCATGTAGTGATTTATATGTTCTAGCCTTTGTTAATATCTTCTATTTTACTGGAATTTTTTTATTTGCATCTTTTAATTGTCAGTAGTATTTGAAAAGTGAAATTAAGTTACTATAGATTTTATTATTAAGAGATAGTTTATGCTGATACAATTGTGACTTAAAATTGTTTTTAGTACTTCCAGTATAATGTTTGATGAGAGTTAGATTTTTTTTGTCGTGAAAATAATAGCTTGGCAGACTATAGAATCTACAAGGCATCTGTTTTGCAGAGGACATTTGTTTGGGTAACAACAATTGCAAGTATTAGTATTATCGTTGTTATTTATGATATGGTGGTTTTGATTGCTAATTTTGCTTTATTGTTTTAGGATTTTATTATTGTTTTATTATCATTTTAAGATTATCAGTGCAGCTTTAACTAAGTGTCAGTGTTTTCTTAAAAAATTTTCTGAGGGGGCATCATAAAACTGTGAAATCTGTAAAATTACTGCCAAAAAGAATAGTTGCATCATCAAATTCTTTTTCTGCTACACACACACAAAGATATATATATATATATTAAAAAATGTTCAGTTCATAATATGCACCTGATAACTGCATAAAACATGAAACTAAGTTGTGCCTAAAACATATATGTATATAATTATAATTTTCACTAGCCTTAATTGTTTGAAGAATAACGATCTTTTAGCAGGAATTGAACCTGCATACTCCCAACACTAGAGAGATGCCGTCTTTAGATCAGACATGTCTTACCAATCAACCCATGAAAGATTTCAAACTAGACAAGATTCAGTTTAACTTTTATATAGTTATTTTCCAGATAAGAAGCATCAGTCAGGGTATATATATATATATATATATACATACATACATACACGCACACTACCGGCCATAATTATTAGGCCACCCCAGTTTTTAAAAGAAATGATTTCATAATATTTTTAAGTGGATAATTCTAAATGAAGATAGAATGGTTCTTGTTTTTATTATTACTTTGAAAAATTTTACAAGGCAAAAGAGCAAAGATGAAGCACCCTAAATTTTCTTCATTCTTTTATTAATGAAACTGCAATATAGATCATTATTAAATATTTATAAATTCATTTGTTGCACATGTTATTGTGCAGTATTAACAAAAGAACCATTCTATTTTCATTTACAATTATTCACTTGGCAATAAATACTAAAAACATACTATGAAATACATCATTTTTTTAGAACACTTGGGTAGCCTAATAATTATGGCTGGTAGTGTGTGTGTGTATAAATATATATATATATATAGAGAGAGAGAGAGAGAGAAAGAGAGAGCAAATCTACAGGGTGCGATGGGTAAATTGTCACAAAATGCCTTGTAAAATTTTGCAAAGTAATAATAACAAAAGAACCATTTTCATTTACCATTATTAACTTGGCAATAAATACTAAAAAATAGTATGAAATACATCATTTCTTTTAAAACACTGGAGTGGCCTAATAATTATGGCCAGTAGTGTGTGTGTATATATATATATATATATATATATATATATATATATATAAAAACACACACACACAGATTTTCCACTCAAATGCAAGTATCTATTTATAAATAATGGTGTTAAACAAATAAAAATTCAAATATGCAGGCTAATGCCAGTTTTGTGATTTTCTATATAATTCCATAATATATATATATATATATATATATATATATATGTGTGTGTGTGTGTGCTCTTTTTTCTTTTTTGTAATCATATAGGGGGTGTCAGGAAGTGGGTAAGAGAAGGATGACTAACCACAAAGTGAGGGATCATTTTATATATTGATTGTAATGTAGAATTGATCCCCCACTTTATAACCACATATTAGTATAAAACTTTTTTTTTATAATCATATCACCCCAAGCAAGGCATTTTACTGACACTGTTTTGCAGGGTGTTACATAGGAGGAAAGTTATAAGAAAGAGTGACAGGTTATAGAGGGTGTCAGGAAGTGGGTAAGAGAAGGATGAGAATACTGATGAGAGTGGAGTGGACGGAGAAAGGAGCATGAGAGAGAGAATGCAGGTTAGTGAGATAGATGATGATTATTAACTTTACATTTAAATTCTTGGAGATTATAGCTGTTGGAAAAATAAGTAAATGGAAGGGAAGTCCACAGGCGGGATGTGCGAGAAATATATATATTTCTTCGTATGCATGAATGCATTAGTTAGGACATTGAAGAGACCTTGGTTTGAATCTCTCATGATGATGAGCAATTTTTTTAGGATGGTAACTTCTTCATGTTATCAGACTGGGTAGGCAAACCCAATGTACAGCATCATTGGAAACCGAACAATATATTGACCCAAGCCTTGTGAGTGACAATGAAACAATTTGGAGGCCATCAATGGTTGTCGCCGCATGAAGTCACCAGTCATTGTGGCTGAAGACTATGTTCAAACTATTTATCATGCCAGATGAGGCACTCTTTCCTCTGGTAACTAAAGTGTCATATGTGATACACACTTAGGCAATCATGTCTCAAAAGAAACATGACTGACTGGGCAGAAGATTTTCTTGCAGCAGGTTGCTATTACTTTATGTAGTAAACTGGTGGCAAACCAATGCTAAAGAACCTAATCTATTCTGCTATTTAACCCATAGCTGGAGGGATAAAATAGTGATTAATAACTTTCTGAAGGATATTTGCGTAAAAGTAAATGCAATGCATTCAACTGGAATTCGAACATGGCTCTACAATTTCTCGTTCTGATATCCATTAAATCACAATTCAAATTCTCAACCCAACACTCGGCATAACTGCAGTATAAAACACAGGTGAGCTTTCTGTCAAAGAAACACAAATGTGCCTGGGCAAGAATCTGCCAAAGGGATTTGCTAGTTGAGTTAGCATGTGGATGTGTTCAGAAATGAATAACTGGCCACCATATTTTTATAATATATGTGTGCATTTGTTTAAACAAGCAGAATCAATATCAAAGATATAATTTCATTTCTGTACAGTTAAGCGTTACTTACAGGGAGGCATATTTCCATGTAACATGAAGCAGTGAATCAGAATTGTATTCTAGTGGTTAAATGAGAAAAATTTCAAAATTAAATTACTTTCTTAGTGAAGTGAGGTGACAAAATAAATCTGATATGTAAATAGGCATGGCAAATTCCGTTCTATTGAGTGAATAATTTTTAGGCTGTATGCTGACCTTCAAGGAGAATTCTGATACCCCGACCTCTTAATTGCATGTTTAAAAGAAAAAACAAAAAATAGGAGAAGGAGAAGCAAAGAAAATAAGTAAGGAAGAGAAATGGAGAAAGAATGAAATCTTCAGAAAGGAAGGAAAAAACAGAGAAAGAAAAAAGAATGTGAAAAAAATGAAGAAGACTCAAATGAAAATGTGTGATAGAGAAAAGAAATGAAAAAAGAAGATGGCAAGGGCAGAAGAAAAATGAAAAGAAAAATGAAAGAAAAAGGAAAAAAGAAAGAGAGTAAAAGGAAGAACAAGAAAGGAAAAAAATAAAGAAAAAAGAAAGAAGAATGAAAATAAGTGACAAAAAATGAAAGAAAAAGGAATGGAAAAGAAAAGAAAGAAATGAAAAAAAAAGGGGGTAAACTGAAAGAGAAAGAAATGAAGGAAAAGAGAAAAAGAAAATAAGGAAAAAAAAATGAAAGGAAGGAAAAAAAGAAAAAATAAGGAGAAAGAAAGGAATGAAGGAAGAAAAGGAAGGAAAAAGAGAGATAGAAAGAAGAAAAGGAAGAGATGAAAGAAAGAACGAAAGAAAAGGAGTTAAAAATAAGAAAGAAGGAGCCAAATGGTGAATGAAAATCTGACAAATCAGAAATAAATTTCTAACTCCACCCAAATGTCCTAAGTCTTATACACTTTCTCTGATAATCAAAACATTATATATATATATATATATATATATATATATATATATAAGTCTGAAAACCAATTTTTTATAAAAAATACATAATTTTTATCATTCCTTCCTTGGGGATAAGTTTGATTTTCAGTTGCTGTCTGCTATTGAGAAACATTTTTTAAAATTTCACAAGAGTTGGCACCATTCACAGAAAAGTGAGCAAGAGAACTAAAGAAATACAAACAAGTATAACAACATTGCCACTAAAGGTTTTCTCACAATGATTTTCATATAAAGATGATGATTTAAACATCCATTTCATCTTTAATATCATTTGATCGGCTGATGCTTAGCCAAAGGCATTCTCACTTAGACACTTCTTATACGAACTCTGAAACGGTTCCATCATCAGAACCTATTCCTGATGGTTGCTAATTAGAGTATCCATTCAATGTAAAATATAACCCCAACCTTGGAGTGAAAATTGTCTTATTCATACAAAAATGTCCACACTCATTAAACACAATACCATTTCTTGTTTTTAATCATTTCACCCCAAGCAAGGTGGTACCACCACTGATGTGCAGGGGGCTACATAAAAGAATTAAAGTTTTAGGTAGGAGGAGAATGAAGAGAAAGACATCCCTGTTTAGGATGTGGTTTCCGGCTTTCTCTTTTCCAATCTTCTCACTTTGGTTTCTTTTTTTTTTTTGCAATTGGAGTAGATAGATCTATCTATTGCCCGATTCACACTCCTCCCACATCTATTGAACAGGTTAAGAGGCTCATCCCTTGTTCCCTGTTTAGGATGTGATTTCCAGCTTTCTCTTTTCCAATCTTTTCACTATCATGTAGCCCCCTGCACATCAGTGGCGTTACCGCCTTGCTCGGGGTGATATGATTAAAAAAAAAAAAGAGACAAACCAACTACAGGGGGTGAAACAGAAAGGGCAAGAGAAGGATGTGAACACAGGAGTGAAGACAGTTACGAAGGTAGAAAAAAAGAAAAAACCAAAATACACAGGGTGATGCGGAAAGGGCTGGGGTTAAGTGGATAAGAGATGAGTATTGACTTTGCATTTAAAGAGGATGTAGCTGTCAGGAAAGCAAGTATATGGAAGGGAGTTCCACAGGTGTGAGAAAAAAAGCTGCTGGTGTAGAATTGTCACTTGCATTTGGTTGCTCTCACTGTAAAAGGGTAGGACCTTGTTGCCAATCAGGTTGTCCAAGTAAATTCTTGTGGAGAGGGCACCAGTGACCCAAGTTTGTCAGAGCAGAAGCCATGAAAATATTAATAGAAGAGACGGAAGGAAGCCACATCTTGCCAGTGAGAAAGTGGCTGGAGTCGAACTGCCAGGTCGGGACCAATCACATTACAGGTTCTCCATTGGAGCCTGTCAAGAAAACTGACTAGATATGACAGCAGTATTCCATAGGAGATTGTTGATGCAAAATGAAGAATTCAGTGAAATTAAACAATGTTTGTCCATCATATCTTAACGATTGAATGAACGGCATTATGATTTCATGTTAACAAGCTTTACCAAAAACACAAGAATATAAAACCCAAAAACACTTGAATTCATTGCTGACATCTAACAAACCATTTGCTATACAGCAAGGTACTCAAAAAGTTCTTCACTAAACTTAGTGTATGACAAGTGTAGTGAACCCATGAGAGATTGAACCCATAACTGTTATTCAACGTATTCATAGCGACCGAACATATATCAAACAACAACATCTCGTAACATTATCACCAACAAACATGCCGTGTGCATTTCAAATTCAGAATTGTTGTCTTCGCCCGCAACATCACCAAATTACGCTTCTTGGAGGCAATCGAAATAAGAAATCGAAAACCAACCATCAACCCCAAAGAAGAATCTAACGAATTAACTCATCTGCTCTTTACTTAACCCGTCCTTCAACCGGTTTCCTCACAAAAAATTCTATTTTATAATTTTACAACTACAATTTATTTCTTCCACGTCTCATTTTACCACAATGTCTATAGCATAAGAATATATCTAAACTAATATAATAAATGGAACTTTGTCTGTGTGAGTGTGTGTCCGTTACCTATAGACTCCGAAACGGCTGAACCAAGTTTCTTAAAAATTTACACATACTATAAGTGTCTGCGAGTGTTTTAACTAGGTTTTGTGTCGAGTTACTCCCGATAAATATCGAAAATCGATAATCGAAAAAAAGGGTGATAGAAGGAGTGGTCCGACTTTAATCAAATTCGATACACTCATAGACAAACACATAAGAAACGATATTCAGAAGTTTCAAGGTTGCAGTTCTTACAATAGTGCAGAAAATCGATAATATACATACATACATATATATATATATATATATATATTTCCAACAATTATACTCAGTCAGTTAGTTAAGTGCCATACGTGATATACACTTTGGGCGATCATCTTTCATAAGAGACATCACTAACCAGGCAGAAGATTATCCTGCAGTAGGTTTCCATTGCTTTCTCCGGTTGACTGGTTGCCAGTCAAGGCTATAGAACCAATCTGTTTTATTATTTAACCCATAGCTGGAGGGAAGAGATGGATTAATACTTTTTCTAAGGGTATTTGTGTGTAAGTGAATGAAAGGAATTCAAGTGGAATTCGAACTCGGCCCCTCGATTTGTCATTCAGAATCGATAACCAATGCACCAAAATGCACATTCACAGTGCCTTTACTATATGCATTATTTTTGCATTTGCTTCTTAAATCTTCTGGTATATGAGCATTATATTTTGTTACTGATTGTCTCAAATTTATGAACCAATTTCTGAGAAATTTCCAAAATTTCGCCTGCATTTCAAATTCGAGATTGTTGCCCCCGCCAGCGACATCTTCAAACTAAGGTTCTTTGAGGCAATCGAAATAAGAAATCGAAAAGCAACCATCAACCCCAAAGAAGAATCTAACGAATTAACTCATCTGCTATTTACTTAGCCCGTCCTTCAATCGGTCTCCTCACCGACAACTCTCTTTTATAATTTCATAATTTTACAACTTTAACTTAATTTCTACACCCCTCATTTTACCACAAAAACTATAGCATAAGAATATATATTATATAAATACACACACATACCCAATTTTTCCCGCCACACAAGCCCAATGAATAATGTACAACACCCTCCAGTCAGTCCACCATGAAAAACAAAATATAAATTTTTTTTTAATCCTCTCCCCCTACACCGGGGAAAATAGAAAGAAAAAATATATATTTATGTATACAACTATTATAATATATACATATATATTACAGAAATCAACAAATTTTAACAAAACTTGGTTATAAGCAACCGACAATTTGAAGTGAATTGTTTGAACATTATTATTTTTTTTTATCGATACTCATATTTAAGTAGATATTCTGTTTTTAATAAAACAGTGTTATATATTTATATCTACCGGCCTGATTATTTACGATAAATTTTTATTACGAAAATGTGTGCCATTCAGCAGGATTCAAACCTGCAACCCCTATCTATATGGCATACATATTCGTAATAAAAGTTTATCGTAAATAATCAGGCCAGTAGATATAAATATATAATACTGTTTCATTAAAAACAGAATATCTACTTAAATACGAGTATCAGTAAAAAAAAATAATGTTCAAACAATTCATTTCAAATATATATATATATATATATATATATAATATATGAATAAATATATATAGATAATTCCCCCTCCCCCTCTTGGCAGTTTTCTAACACCAATTTTGCTATAAATATGGCGAACTATCACTCGAGAGCTTCAGCCAACAACTTGACGAGGGTGTAGGGTGCCGAAAATTCGTTCCAACTTCACTGACAGCTAAAGGCTCAACAACAATTGACAAATAACCCAAAAATTCATTACTGTTATAATCTTTCTAAAACCAGATGTTCTTCTGATTCATGTGATACAAATTTCCACCACTGGCAGGATGTAAACACACTGAAACCCAAGGCTGAACTAAAGACTTTGTCAGCTGTGCATAGGCTCTGCACATAGCTTCCATTTCACTTACATACTCAAAGAAAAATACAATCCAGAATGTTCACCAATAGCAACCACTCCTTTGTAAAAAGACAAAGAAAAATTGACGCTGATCTGAGCCTAAGAAAATGATATAAAAACCCCATCAAAGGGATTTTTTTAAACAGTTATCTGGTACACCAGCCACATTTCACAAGGCTCATTGACAGCGACCTCCAAGCTCCAATGATATCCACTAAAGGCCATCACCATAATAATTCAGAGCTCAATCTCCCACTGTACGAAGGATTTATGACTACTTATCTCTTTCTTTTAATTGGAGACATCCACAACAATTGTTGTATTTTTTTCATTAATACAATTATTTATTTCCTAAACCTCCATTGTTTCTTCCTTGTTCTACCACCATATACTTAATATAACAACTGGTGTCAAAAGTGTGCAACCAGAACAACAAGTTTATTAACCATGAAATGCTAGAATTAATCAAACAGCTATGAGCAACCATTTCCAAACTGAAAAACAGACCAGAAATCTATAAGCTAACAGCAGGCCAGAATCACTGACAACCTTAAAAAAAAAACTTCGGAAAATGCTAACCCCTCAACACCTCTGCCTCTGTTAGGATCACTCATGTCCCAGACCATGAGTATTTACAAACTGCTCATGCGACCAAAATCCCTATAATATATAAAACGTGTCTATCCAGATGACACCATCAACCAGTTCATAACCGATTTAAACAAGGCATACACAATCTACATAAAACCGAAGCTCACACATCTGAGGATGGAAACTTCTTTTATGTGCCCTGTCCATTCAGGATGTAGGCGATCATGACTTTCCACATCTCCCTATTCCTGGTGATTCTTAGTACGCTTTCTCCTGTTGCACCACCCAAACCAGCCACTAGCTCAAACCCATAAATCTAGAATATTAATGTATAGAAACTAGCATGGCCATAAAATAAGGGATCAGTTTATATATTGATAATAATAGAGATTTGATCCCCCACTTTATATCCACATTATAATTTCTTATAAACAGCTGGCATATATATTCTTCTTCTATGTGGCCTGTCCCCTCCGCACGTAGGTGATCATGGCTTTCCACATCTCCCTATCCCTGGTGGCTTTTAGCAAGCCTTCTTCTGTTACACCACCCAAACCCTGCTCTGCCATCCAAATGATTAGGTCCTTTAAATATGTTATCCACTGCTTTCCCCTCTCTCTTTTTCTCTCTATCTGGTCTGTGAGTATCAGGTTCTCCAAGCCCTCTTTCCACATTGCATGTCCCAGAAACTTCAGCTGTCTCTTCCTGATGCTCAGTATTAATTTCCTTTTCGTTTCCATCATTTCCAAAACAACATCATTGCTCACATGCTTGATCCATGATATTCGCAGCATCATTCTGTAGAACCACATTTCAGTTGCTTCAAGTTTTTCCTTCATCTTCAAAGATCTTGTCCAAAATTCATTGACATATTGAAGAACCAACATCACATAGCAATTCAGCACTCTCCTCTTTGATTCTATCGAAATTGTCCTGTTTCTGTCAATATGCCTCATAAAAGATAAAATAGTTTTGTTCTTGTTCTAATACTTTTGCACAGTACTGTGTATATATATATATATATATATATATATATATATATATATATGACTCGGCTCTACAATTTTTCATTTTGATCATGCATCCATTACATCACCAGCCAGCACCAGCACGGAGCACATCTAAGCTTACAGCAGTTGGTATTCTCAAATAATCAACCATCCATGTACTAGCCATGTTCGACATTACTTAATCATATTTGATGAGAACTGATATGACAAAATGATAATCCAATATGTTTTGAACAAAACATACAGACAAATAATTAAAAATGATTAATTAAAAAATGCAGTTGAGTCAATTGAAAGTTCTTATGACAGAGAATATATGTTAAGGCATGATCTAGATGCCTGCTTTCGTTTTGTTGATCAAATATAAATAACCTTAAATCTGAACTCGGAAAACATGACATATTATGAAGAGTTTTATGTAACAACTTGAAATTATTGTTTCTGTTAACATTACTGCAAGGAGTTTCAAGACTCCGAAAAAGATTAATGAACTTAAAAGCAAATACAATTCGAGACTTGTAAGCCTCAAGATAAATACACTTTTTCCTTTTTTTTATACATGCCAAAATCTTTGAAATTCTTTATCTGTCTTAAGGTTAAAAAGGTAAACCTAGATTTTCCAGCCTGAAGTTGTTACAAGTCAGGTCCAGAATGAGTTGCTGCCTGTCAACTATCACATTTCCGCTGGTATCTCTGATTTGTCTTGGATTTACAGTCAAAGGAAACAGATCTTGTTAATGGTATTTGCAGATGTGATGGAAGGCCTGGGTTTGTGTGAAAAATAGAGTTTAAGGAAAAATGAAAAGATGTGCGCTTTGGGAAAATAAAATTGAAGAATGAAGGAGAGAAGATCAAGTAAGAAATGATGCAAAGACAATGAGAAGGAAAGAAAAAGAGAAAGAAAAGAAAGAGATTGAAGAGAGAAAAAGAAAAGAAAGAGATTGAAGAGAGAAAAAGAAAAAAGAGAAAAGAAAGAGAGATTGAAGAAAGAAAAAGAGAAAAGAAAGAAAAAGATTGAAGAAAGAAAAAGAATAAAGAGAAAAAAATGAGATTGAAAAGAGAAGAGGAAAAAAGAGAAAAGAAAGAGATTGAATAGAGAAAAAGAGAAAAGAAAGAAAGAGATTGAATAGAGAAAAAGAGAAAAGAAAGAAGGAAAGAGACTGAAGAGAAAAAAGAGAAAAGAAAGAAATTGAAGAGAGAAAAAGAAAAAAGAGAAAAGGAGAATGGGTAATGGGATATTGCAAGAGAAAAAGAACAAAAAAAGACAAATACAATGAGAAAAAGAAAAGAAAGAAAAAATAAAATAAAAACAAAAAAGAAGGACTAAACAAGAGAGAATGAAAAAAAAAGAGAATGAAAAAGATGAAATAATGACAAAAGACTGAATGAGAAAAGAATAAAAACATGCATATGGGTACAAGGGGCAGGAAATTGTGGAGAGCCATGAATGCCTAGCATTTTAATAGCAATAATTTTCTTAAGAAATGTGTTATGTTGCATGAATATGAACGTAAATATACTGTGTAAGACTCAAAAATTAGTGCACTTTCTATACACTTTCACCCTATAAATTAATTTCTCTTTCAATTAAAATTGCTTTTTTACTAATTTATTTAAACCAATATCCTCCTCTTCATTGTAACAAATATGTCAAGCATTTTAATGAAGAATTTTTTTTTTATAATCATATCACCCAAAGCAAGGCATTTTACTGCCACTGTTTTGCAGGGGGTTACATAGGAGGAAAGTTATGAAAAAGAGTGACAGGTTATAGGGGTGTCAGGAAGTGGGTAAGAGAAGGATGAGAATACTGATGATTGTTTTTTTTATAATCATATCACCCCAGACAAGGTATTTTACTGCCGTTTTTTTGCTGGGGGTTACATAGAAGGAAAGTTATGAGAAAGAGTGACAGGTTATGGAAGGTGTCAGGAAGTGGGTAAGAGACAAAGCATTTTATTGCCACTGTTTTGCAGAGGTTTACATTGGAAGAAAGTCATGAGAAAAAGTGATAGGTTATAGGGGGTCTTAGGAAGTGGGTAAGAGAAGGATGATTGTGGCCATAAAATGAGGGATCATTTTATATATTGATTGTAATGTAGAATTGATCCCCCAATTCATATCTACATTATGGTAGGATAGAATTTTTTTTTATAATCATATTGCCTCAAGCAAGGCATTTTACTGCCACTTTTTTGCAGGGGTTACATAGGAGGAAAGAAAAAGAGTGACAGGTTATGGGGGTGTCATGAAGTGGATAAGAGACAGATGAGAATACTGATGAGAGAGAGGATACAGATTAGTGAGATAGGAGATGACTATTGACTTTACATTTAAATTCTTGAAGATTGAGGCTGTCAGGAAAGCAAGTAAATGGAAGGAAATTTCACAGGCAGGAAGTGCAAGATAAGAATTGAATATGAATGCAGTAAAATTACAAAAAAATTCTTCAACATGTTAATGAATCTGACAGGAACACTGTTTTGAAAAAGGAGGAAGATATTTTGTGAAGCACATACAACAATTAAAAATATGGGTAAATTGTTAATTGAAGAACCAAGTTCCAATTCCAGTTGGGTTTATTATATTCTTACCCACAAATGCTCTTGGAAAAGCTATGAATTCACTTTTGCTTTCTCCAGCTATCGTTTAATTAGTAAAATTTGTATTGCTAAAACATTATCTAAAAACAATTCTTACAATCTAAAAATATTTCCTGGCTTTAAATAACCTACATGGGTTGATGAGCCATAGAAAATAAAAATGAATTAATGAAATACTGATTAGCTACACATGCATGTCTTTTGGATTTATTTACAGTCTCTGGGACATAAATGTATAGAAAATAATGTGGCCAAAAAATGAGAGATTATTTTGAATACTGCTTGTAATTTAAAATTGATCCCCCACTTTATATGCACATAATCTCTTGTTTATCAAATTCTGACTAGGTATGAATCCACTCCATCCTTACCCCCCGAGCTATGTATCACTAAATCATTATTATCTAAAAAAAAAAAAAAAAAAAAAAAAAAAGAAAAGAAATTCTTACAATCTAATAATATTTTCTGGCTTTAAATAACTTGCAATGGCTTGATAAATTCTAGAAAAAGAATCGACCAATCAATTTATGGAGGGAGGGGGCATGTGTCTATAAAAATCACCCCCTCCACCAGCACAAGGAAATGAGGACAAAATTCCAAAGAGCTGTGAAAAAAATTGTTAAAGATTCAGATAACTAAAAGCATAAAAAGTTGTACGTAGCACCTCACAAACTAGCACAAATTCAATCTTGATCTATTGGCCTAAACACATACCCATTATTACCAGGCTCAGTTACATCGTCAAGAAAACTGCAATCAATAATTGATACTGTCATGGTGGCATCACCCATTCAACGGATTGAACTCTTCCTACAACTACATATACTTCCCCTCACAAGAGGAGATCAGAGCTCAGAGAGAGAGAGAGAGAGTGCAAATCAGCATAAAGCAGAAGAGGAATAGGCAGAGATAACCAGGACTGCTACCGTACGACCATTGCAAGTCCAAGTTCTAGTATGACTTCCCAACCAGTATTTATCGTTCGACTAACAGAGTTTCAAGTATTTGTATTTTCCTGTGTTTAATATATATATCATTATTTCTTATTTTGGTTGTTGTATTATTTCTTGCTGGACTCTTAACCAGGTCCATGACAGATACAGATGTGACCATCACTACAAAAGAATACAAAAGAAACTGATCAGGTAATATCAAGTCAAACTGCTGATAGGAGTAGCATCCAACAGAAAAGTGGGAGCAGAATTTAAATCCTCGTCTGAAATTTTCTCAACCTTCTGCTAGGAGTTCAGTAACTTCTGTTAATATTTCATAGATGTAATCATCATGTACAGAATTGGATAATTTGAAAGATACAAGCAACCAATTTCAGATTGATATTTTTTTAATCTAGCAGTGTAGGTATCAGGCTATATTCAAAGCAAGCCAAAAATAACTGAAGTCCCACTTCCAAGCAATTTGTCATCTAAGTAATATATTGATACTATCACAAAACATCATAATCAATGAATATATCTTGATACCTGAAGCAATATACAGATCGAACACTACATGAAAATTGGTTTTGGTTCCTTAAGTAAAAACACTTTATCAAATTTTGGTTGATTCTAAAATGCAATAATCAGGGAATTATTCTGCTTTCAGTTGCAGGTAAAATTCTTGCGGAAATTTTTCTGAATAGATTAATATCAACTGTTGCCTATGGATACCTTCCTGAGAGTCAATATGGTTTCAAGGCTCAGAATTGGCTGACTGTGTTTTTTGTCCTGAAACAGATCCACGAGAAAGATCAATAACAGAACAAAGCTTGATGAAAATATTTAACTCTGCTCAGAACACAAGAAAATCATGACCAAGTAACACCAAGTAACACCAACCAAGCCAAGCATTACAGCGGACGAAATAAGATGTCCTGCATTACTTCTTTACACTAATTTCTTACGGTCTTCTCCGAGACAGCTTCGGAGAGATCAATATGTTTGGGAAATAAAAGATGGAAAGCGTATCATCAAAGCTGTCATTCTGACTATTCTTGTCTACGGCATCAAATTCTGAGTCAAATTACCATTATCTTCTATGCCTACTTTCAACGGTATGACAATTCACTAATGAAGAGACTCATACCAAAGATCCTCAAGATTGTAAAAATGAGAAACGTGTATGCCGCATTCAACAAAATACACCTATGCTGATTATGTCACATGTCAAGGATGGAAGGCATTTATTGACAAAATCTTTTGTTGCTTGGTGACTTATCCACAGGTTGGCGAGAGAGAGAAAGAATCACCATGAAAGAGGTACAAGGAACCATTGAATACATTATTCACCTTTGTTTGAAAAACCAATAGTCAATAACACAAGTCACTGAAAGAAAAATATGGTGATAATCTTACAGACTCAATTTTTTCCAAATAACTGAACAACCAGAGTCGAAAAGATAAAACAGATCTAGAAAACCTGAGTTTTAGAAGAAAAAAAAAAGAAAAATCTCTATCATACTTCTCAAGCCTAACAATACAGCCATTGTGATTGGACATGTTTGATCCATACTGGCGTCAACAGAACAACAGCAGCTTAGACTAGAAGTCAAATGCGAAAACCAGAAACAAACACATGAGCAAATTAATAAATCTTTTCAATAACAATGTTAAAGAAAAGTATTTTTTTAATGTATGAATGCATAGGTGCATATATTTATATATACAAATATGGATGGCAAACTGAAAAAAAATCTTCTACATTACATATTTTATCCTTAGCAGGTTCTTCTCCAATTTGAAGAGGAAGTTCATAATATAAAAGATTTTTAAAATTTTGTCATTCAAGTTTTCACCATATATATATATATTTTCTATATACACACATATACGTGGTTTAAATGAGTGAATATACATTCCACAGTGTGATATTTACTTTTAAAAGGTGCTCAGTGCAACACTGAGATCTGAAGGCAAATTGGCATGATGCTATCCCGCAGTGTGATGTCATAAAACTGCATCGCAAACTTAAGAACTGCGTTCATTATTTTTAGTAACTATTGCCGTTGCCAAGCGGAGTTTTATGTCAACACAAAATAAAATCGTTGGTGATGGTGGATTTTATAATATTTCAGTTTGAACTACCTCTCTGAAAATGGCTCATGTTAGCCGAAAGCTTAGAAGAAAACTAATAAATAATTATCCAAATGTTGGAGAATTTTTGTCTTTATTTTCAACTGAAATTAAAGCAAAAATACGACATTTAGAACGGCTCATGATTAAACATAATAGACATTCATTGTCTCTTATATTTAACAGCATATGTTTAGAATATATATATATATATCGCCAACTGATGCCAATTCGGTCGGGTTTCAATCCTGGGTTAAAAAGCAATCAGAGTCTAACCGTACTGATGAGCTGTGATACAGTGAAACCGATCTGTCTGCAGATGACTATATATATATATATATATATATATATATATATATATATTACATTTGGGCAGCAATCTTTCTTTCAAAGATGTTTCATTAAAAGCAACCAACAAAATAAATTTTATAAATTTTTTTATTTAATTTTTCCAGTATTCTTACATGTTTCCTTTTTACTGGAGATAAGGAATGTAAAAATGTCCCATAATTTTTTAATTTTCAAGGGCTTTTATCCACTTTTCTGGCCATTTTCAAGGATTTTATTTTTCAAATGTTGCTATTTTATCCCAATAGTTTAACTGTAACATAATTTTTGTGCTTTTGAAGAGGAGCGTTCCTTAAAGACATTGCATGAGAATCTGTCAATTTTACAAAAAAATTTTCAATACTCCATTTGGTTGATGGTAGGAGAAAATTGTTTGATATATAGGGCCTCTCTTTTAGTGAGGTGTTTTGATATTGTGATTTAAATAGTATTTTTAACCAAAATCCTTTGCTTGGAATGAAATGATTAAGAAAAAAAAAGCTGTTCATTAAAATAAAAATCTACAAAGGGTAATCTTCTCTTGAGTGATAAGAAATATGCTAATGGAGAAAGTCATTGATCTTCAAACCATTATAGAGATGAAATTTAACCTGATCTTAAACAGAACTGCCAACTTGAACCTTTGAGAATAAATTTCAGACATTAATATGGATTTACTGCACACATTCTTTGTCATGGTAGAGGGCCTACTTGTCCCATTGATCCCAAGAGTGAAGTCATCTGGAGTTCCAAATTCTGTAGGGCCACAGAAAGCAGCAAGTTTGAAAAAAAAGAAACAGACTGAATGCAACCAAAGAATGGAAGTTAGTGTGTTAGGAGGTGTCTACTGACCTTACGTTTAAACTCCTGGAGATTGTAGCCATTGGGGAAGCAGTCATGTGGAAGAGAATTCCACAGGCGGGAAGTGCGAGAAAAGAAACTGTTGGAGTAGAAGTTGCAGTTGCATTTTATTGGTTTCACTGTAAAAGGGTGGGACCTAGTTGCTAATCTAATATCTTGTGCAAATTCGAACCTAGGAGGCACCAGTGATCTAAGTTCATCGGAGCAGAAGCTGTGAAAGTATTTATAGAAGAGACACAGGGAAGCCACGTCACGCTGGTGACAGACTGCAGGCGGTCTGCTAAGTCGGTATCGATCACATTACAGACCCTCCGCTGTACCTTGTCTAGAAGCCCAAGGAGAATAGCAGGGGCACCTGACCCGATATGGCAACAGTATTCAATGCACGGGCGGATGGTAGATTTATAAATGTACAGGATAGATTCAGACAGAAAAAACCTCCGGGCACTGCACAGAGAATCGACTTTCATAGCAGCGGATTTAGCAATGGATTCAATATAGTCATTCCACTTGAGGTCCGCTGAGAGTGTGAGACCAAGGAGGCATAGTGTTTTACTCTCTGGGAGGCAAGCCTGCTCCATGCTAATGGGAGGTAAGTGCGATTGTCTATGATGATTAATTGATAGTAGCTTTGTTTTAGAAGATTTAAAATTTATGAGCCATTTCTTACCCCAGTCCACTACAGATTGGAGGTCCTTTCCAAGCTCGGCTGCAAGGTTAGCTTTGTCGCCCGCACCAGATTTTTGGTTGAGGCGAGAATAAACTGTGGTGTCATCGGTGTACATACCGACTTGGGATCTTATGGTATCAGGGAGATCATTAATGTAGATCAGAAAGACCGTAGGACCTAGGATAGAGCCTTGAGGGACACCAGCGCTCGTATGGTAGTTCTGGGAGGCATGTTCGTTTAATACCACTTTCAATGTGCGGTTAGATAGGAATGACTGGATTAGTTCAAACAATTGTCCAGCTATACCATAGCTCCTCAGTTTGCATAGAAGGTCAGCATGCCAAACTCTGTTGAATGCTTTAGAGATATCCAAGGCAACTGTTCGGGCTTCACCATTCCTATCGAGTGCCTGATATATGTACTTGGTGATGGTCGTTAGCATATCAGCAGCAGACCTGGTGAAGCGGAAACCATACTGTTTGTCTGAGAGGAGCCCGTGGGCCGTGAGATACTGGACGACCTTGGCGTTGATAATGGCTTCGAACACTTTGCTGAAGATCGGAAGACGGCTGACTGTGTGTTTTAGTTGCATGCTCTGTGAAATCATCAGTATTTGTCTCTGTCTGTCACTTATTTCATCTCAACTGGCACCTTGTAGGATAGGGGCTGGAAAAATGTTCATACTATTTTGATTTTCTTTCTCATCTTGGCTATAAGCTTTTTCTTTCATTTGATTCTACCTTGTGTCATTTCTTATGTAGTCGATATAGAATAGGTCTTGGATTATTTGGGAGCATTGTTATTTAACTTGTAGCTAGAGAGATGCATTATATTAAAAAGTAATTAGTTGGGGATCAGTTTATTACTTCATAACAATAGAAAACCAATTCCCCACTTCATGCCCAGTAGAAGCTTGAACTGTTTCCAACTATTATATTCAGTCAGTTAAGTACCATATGTGATACATGCTTTGGGTGATCATGTCTCGAAAGTGACAGAACTGACTGGGCAGAAGATCATCTCGCAGTAGGTTGCCATTGCTTTCTGCGGTAGACTGGCTGCCAGCCAAGGCTATAGAACCCAATCTGTCCTGTTATTTAATCCTTAACTAGAGAGAAAAGATATAAATAGTATAAATATATACTAGCAGTATAGCCTGGCATTGCTCAGGTGTCATGAAAGCTTTAAAACTAATCCATGGTCCTGGAGCTCAGACTCTTTGGACGTTGGCACGAAAGACTAAAAAGCAATAGTTGCTTCCATTTAAAGCGAAACCATAGACTGAAAGAAAAATGAATGGATGTAAGTCAAATTTTGATTTCCTCGTATCGATATCAAATAAGTTTTTTCGTCGTAAACTGGATTTTGAAGGCTAAATAAGTCCTCCGAGCAAATGGTATCATGAATGATAATAAGAACTACAAACTAAGACTAAGAACTACAATTATACCTAATTAGAGCCAAACCTGAAGCAAAAACTAAAATAAAAGGGCTGAAAAAATACAGACATACAGGCAGATAAACAGACACATGCACACAAACATCTTGCCTTTTTTATATATATATATATATATATATATATTATCGATTTTCTGCACTAGTGAAAGAACTGCAACCTAGAAACTTCTGGATATCGTTTCCTATGTCTTTGTCTATGAGTGTGTCAAATTTGATTAAAATCGGAGCACTCCTTCTATGACCCGATTTTTTTGATTATCAATTTTCGATATTTATCAGGAGCACCTTGACACAAAACCTAGCTAAGAATACTTGCAGATGCTTATAGTACAACTGTGTAAATTTTCAAGAAAATTGGTTCAGCTGTTTTGGAGTCTATAGGTAACAGACACACACAGACAAAGTTCCATTTATAAGTAAGTTTAGATTAGATATATATTTTCTATTAAAAATTACCAATCATAGATATAAATATATATAATAAAAGTACTAACATGATATATTTATAGTAAAATTACAAAATTCCTTCAAAGATGTCAAAAAATTGAATTTTACCAATAAATAACCCATGAGGATTTGATATGTTGCTAAATACAAAAATCAAACATATATATCTGAAAGACGATACAAGGAAACATATTTTTGTGAAATGTTTTGCTTCTTTTGGAATGTTATCAAAAACAGAATGCAGAAACCATTTTTGTTGCCATTTGTAACATTTCGGCTGTTGTACGCTCCAACCTTCTTCAGGTGCTTGGAATTTCAAACCAATCCCTTTATTACAATACCTCAAGAAGGCCAGAGTGTACAATGGTCAAAATGTTGTACAAATGGTAACAAAGATGAGGACAATAGTCCGAATAATGTAAATACTTTAAATAATACCTCATCTTAGAAATATAGACAAATACACAAAGTAAGCATGCATAACAAGAGACATGCACCTGAAGAAGGTGGGATCGTACAACAGCCGAAACGTCGTACAAATGGCAACCAAGATGAGGACAATAGCCCGAATAATGTAAATACTGTAAATACTACATCATCTCAGAAATATAGACAAATAGAATGATCTATTATTAAATGTCGTACAAATGGCAACAAAGATGAGGACAATAGCCCGAATAATGTAAATACTGTGAATACTACATCATCTCAGAAATATAGACAAATAGAATGATCTATTATTAAATGTCGTACAAATGGCAACAAAGATGAGGACAATAGTCCGAATAATGTAAATACTGTAAATACTACATCATCTCAGAAATATAGACAGATAGAATGATCTATTATTAAACGTCGTACAAATGGCAACAAAGATGAGGATAATAGTCCGAATAATGTAAATACTGTAAATACTACATCATCTCAGAAATATAGACAGATAGAATGATCTATTATTAAACGTCGTACAAATGGCAACAAAGATGAGGATAATAGTCCGAATAATGTAAATACTGTAAATACTACCTCATCTCAGAAATATAGACAGATAGAATGATCTATTATTAAACGTCGTACAAATGGCAACAAAGATGAGGATAATATTTCGAATAATGTAAATACTGTAAATACTACCTCATATCAAAAATACAGACAATTAAAGAATGTAGAAATGTATTGTAAAATGAAAAACCTATACAGAAAATGCATGACCAAAATAAGTGGCTGGGTTAGGATTTTAAATATTTGTTTTGATGCTGCACGTTGGGATTTCTTCTTAGTTTATAACATAGGCTGCTTCTCATGAGACCCCTTTTGTAGACACATGACCATGAACTACATGTATCCAATTCAATGCTACTGGTTCCAATTCTTTCGGTATGACAGCAAAAATCTCTCCCTCTCCAAATTCAGAGACAAAACATACAGATGCATGCTGGGATTTCTTCTTAGTCAACAAGATAGGCCACTTTTTGGTATCATCCGTCCTTTCTTGTTTTCATGTCAGAACGTAGCGTTCACTTGTCTGTGTTCTTTTTGTGTTAAAACCATTCTTAATTGGGGATCTTTTTGTCCTCATTGACTTTGTCTTGCATGTATTGTTTGTTTAATATTATTTTTAGACTCTTCTCTCCTTTGTTTTGTTATTGACAAACTTTGTCAATTCTGTTTCTCGCACATTCCTACCAATTGCATTTAAACATGACCAATTATGCTACAAATTATCAGCTCAGAAATAGACTGTTTCAATGGTGACAAGTCCAAATATAAACAACAAGAATTAAAATTTCTAGGATAGATGAAAATCCAAAAACTACGCGAAACAATCTTGGTACTATATGGTTATCTTGATGATGAAGAATACGGCAAGAAGAATTCCATGAATATTTGCTGAATTAATTCATCTTCTTGATGACCAAAGTCTGTCTGCTATGATAGAAGCCCATCACAATGGAAGAAAATCTTTCAAGAACACTGAAAATAATTTCCTTGTCTACTGAATTAACGTCTCTACACAAAGCAAATGCCGAAAATATTGCTGATTATATTATCAGAGTTGAAAATGCTGCAACTTTATTAAAAACCTCTGGAGTAGTAATTAGCGATAGTTTGCCGATATTCATGATCCTAAAAGGTCTCCTTTCTGAATTTAAATTGTTTTCAACTGTTACTGCTCAGAAATCTGAACAGGTAACTTTTAGTAAATTTAAAATAGCAATGGGAAGCTTTGAAACAACTTAAAAGATGATTGACGAGAATGACAGTAAAAATACTGTTATGGCACTCAGAAGGTAAAGGCCAAGACCAAAGCCACGCCCTAATAATCTTCCTACCTGATTTAAATGTGGTGAACCAGGACATAAAAGCCCTGACTGCCAAAGTAAAATTGGCAATTCTATTTGTTGGCTATTTCTGTCAATTACATTTAAGCATGGCCAATTTCTCTCCAATTTATAAACCTTTCTGCAGGTATGAAATACATTGCAAATATTTTCCTATTTTGTCTGGTCAGGTATTCACGAGAGAAAATGGCGTTTTAAAACATGTATAAAATATTTAATGCTATGTCTTCAAACTCTGTGAAACCATATAAATGACAACACTTATATAAGACACAATTAAATATACAACGCAGATATTACAGCATATTTTTGAACAAAGCCAATACTTTAAGCTAAAGGAACGAGATAACCAACCCCTGAAAAAATAATAAACAAAACTCTTATGATAACACAATAGACCTTGATACACATAATGCACCATGCACAGTTGACCAGCATATATATATATATATATATATAAATAGTCAAACCAAATAAACAACACACACAACCTGAAGATTGTACTCAAGCATGAAACAGACTGTTACTGCTTGGTGTTGACCCCAGCATCTTGACCTGGTATCATGACTTCAGTCATTTTCTTAGTGACATGAAAGGCTTTCCTCTGCTTTTCTATTTCCCTGGAAATTGTTAAAACAAAGTCTAGTGCTGGATTGGCAACTAGGTCTCACCGTTTTTACTGTTCAAATAGCTAGATGTAACCGTAAGTTCTATTCTTGCATTTTTCACCTGTGGAACTCTCTTCTAGTTTCTTGTTTCCTTGCCACCTACAATCTTCAAAGTTTTTAATACAATGCTAATCGCCATCTTCTGTCTTTCTGAACCCTGTTCTTTTATTGTCATTTATCCAGTCTTCTCTTTCGCTCACAGTAACCCCTTCTGTCTTAGTGGTATTTTCACCTTGCTGAATTTTAACTGACATTTGTTGTATTCCATTCCCTCTCTCTCATATACATATATATATTTAGTGTATCGAGGCAGGAAATAATTTTCTAAACATATACTGTCAAATATAAGAGACAATGAATGTCTATTATGTTTAATCATGAGCCGTTCTAAACATCGTATTCTGGCTTTAATTTCAGTTGAAAATAAAGATGAAAATTCTCCAACATTTGAATAATTTTTTATTAATTTGTTTCTAAGCTTTCGGCTCACATGAGCCATCTTCAGAGAGGTCACCTAGACGGTAACACAATAACATCTACCATCACCGACAATTTTATTTTGTGTTGACATAAACTTAGAAACAAAGTAATAAAAAATTATCCAAATGTTGGAGAATTTTCGTCTTTATTTTCAACTGAAATTAAAGCCAAAATACGTTTAGAATGGCTCATGATTAAACATAATAGACATTCATTGTCTCTTATATTTAACAGTATATGTTTAGAAAAAATAATATATATATATATATATATATATATATATAGCAGCAGTATAGCCTGGCATTGCTCAGGTGTCATGAAAGCTTTAAAACTAATCCATGGTCCTGGAGCTCAGACTCTTTGGACGTTGGCACGAAAGACTAAAAAGCAATAATTGTTTCCAGTTAAAGCAAAACCGTAGACTGAAAGAAAAATGAATGGATGTAAGTCAAATTTTGATTTCCTGGTATCAATATCAAATAAGTTTTTTTCATTGTAAACTGAATTTTGAAGGCTAAATAAGTCCTCTGAGTAAATGGTATCATGGCTGAGACAAGGAACTACAATTATACCTACTTAGAGCCAAACCCAAAGCAAAAACTAAAATAAAAGGGATGAAAAAATCCAGACATACAGGCAGATAAACAGACACACACAAACATCTTGCTTACATATATATATATATATATATGTGCTTTATATATATATAATCAATTTTATGCACTATTGCAAGAACTGCAACCTTGAAACTTCTGAATATCATTTCTTATGTCTTTGTCTATGAGTGTATCAAATTTGATTAAAATTGGACCACTCTTTCCATAACCCAATTTTTTCAATTATCGGTTTTCGATATTTATCGGGGCTACCTCGACACAAAAACTAGCTAAGAACACTCACAGATGCTTATAGTACAACTGTGTAAATTTTTAAGAAAATCAGTTTAGCCATTTTGGAGTCTATAGGTAACGGGCACACACAGACACGCACACAGATAAAGTTCCATTTATAAATAAGTTTAGATGTTTATATAATATGATATAATAATAATATTATGATATAATAAAATTAAAATATATATATATAGATATATATATATGTGTGTGTGTGTGTATTTATATAAATAAATATATATATATATATATACTTTATTATTTATTAAATTTATAGCTGGAAGGCCGATACCCTGATGGTGTGTGCTGAGTATCTGCAGCACAATATCCATGCTAATGGAGATAGTAATACAAATAAGACAAACGCTATTAAGACAGATCAACAAATAGTAGTAAAAGAAGGGATCATGTCGCTAGAGTTGCAGTGAGCACATTCCGATATAATCATCAGTGACACTCAGGATTATTTACAGCCTCTCAATGGGGTCAAGATCATGAAGTAGATGCGGCACAAGGCCAATTATCGTGGGTTAAACCGAGTCTGTAAGACCGGACAAAAATTTTTGCTTGCTTTTATTATATTATACAATTATTATAATTATATAATACCACTAGAATTATATATATATATATATATATATGATTCTAGTGGTAAATGTTTTAGTCTGAAAAAGTTCTTCCTTTCTTTGACATTTAATTACCCACATTTGCATTTATCGCTGTTTGTTTAGTTTTAGTTTTTTCTACACACATGCAACAAATATTTGTACATTTAACTCTGGAACTAAATTTAGTTTCTCGAGAGATGTAAAAAAAAAAAAGACCATCAAATTTAGCCCACAGACAGAAAGAATAGAAAGACAAATATGAAAACCAGATCTGGGAAGCCTTAAAGACGAAAAAGAATCCAGATTTAATCCACACAAAAAAAAACAAAAAAAAAAAATGTAAAAGAAAAAAATGTCAGGAAAAGAAATTATTTTCAGAATCTACATCCCTACTAAAGGACCCCCCACCCATTCAGCAAAAACATAAAATGCTGGTACGATCATTTATACCCCTAATACCCTGAGTACATTTACTTTTGCTAATATAACAAAAACTCAAGGTGCTGGTGAAAAAAGGAATCTTTTTTTCTTTTCCTGTTTGTGGTACCTTCAGTCTTCCAGTTACCAAAGTATTACAATTTACTTTCTTTCAGTGTCTAGAGTAGTATCAATTTTCATTTCAAATATTAACAGTTCATTCCAGCTGCACACGTGTGCAATTTTTCCCACTTTTCATGCAATAAATTAACTCAATTATTTCAATTAATCAATAAAGAAATAACACATTTTAAGGATTTTTCTAAAATGACATGTTGGAATTATATGATTTTGTTTTGTAGGATTTTACAAGAACGGAAAGGTACTAACTAAAAGATTAAATAACAGTCTATATTTCTAAGATGAAGTCTTGTAACTATTTACACTATTTGCATTGTTCAAACTACTGTCCTCATCTTCTCTATTCACAAAATAGGGCCCATTGGGTAAACGCGTTGGTTGAAGTAAACCAGTGATTTGACCCAAACAGTAGTGAGTTCAATACCTGGCTACAACAGAGGTGAACAAAAACTTGGAGAGTTGAGTTACTAGAGGAAAAAAACTGAAACTAAGATATTAAAAAAGTCATGGCATGTGGAACTAGAACAATCCACCCCAAAGGACTAAATAAAAACTTTGGTTTGAAATTCAAATGTATATCACCTGAAGAAGAGTTGAGTTACTAAAGAGAAATAACTGAAACTGAGATATCCAGAAAAGGCATGTCATGTGGAACTAGAACAATCTACCCCAAAGGACTAAATAAAGGCTTTGGTTTGAAATTCAAATGTATATCACCTGAAGAAGAGTTGAGTTACTAAAGGGAAGTAACCAGTGTTTATATATACTGGAACCACAGATGAGGACTTCCAGAAGGCATGAAAGCAAGAAACAGAGAGGCAGTAGTTATAGAGTTTGGAGAGAACAGAGGAAAGTTCGGGGGAACATTTCTTCTAGACAAGGATTGAGATTCTGTCACCACCGTTCACTTTATGGTGGTCAAGCTTTTAAATTATGTTAGAGACCACCTAGGGGGTAATGTGGATGTCGTTCAGTTGGGCCTCAGTTCTAGGTGGGAAGTTGGGTACAGATACTCCAGACGAGTCCAATGTTGAGTTGGTGGAGAATCTGCGAGCGAAGCACTCAGCCTTGTCTGTAGTAAAGGTAAAAACCTCAAATTCGTTGATTAGAGGGTGGGCTGGGGGTTTGTTATTGTTTAGTACACTTTTACAGAGCCTCCGGTAGTCTTTGGAACCAAAATTATGGGATGCTATGTGCTGCTTCATTCTGGCTGCAAACAGCAGCTTAGTAGCTTCAAGTCCCTTCTTGCACTCATTACTCAGGCACATTTGTGTTTTTTCAACACCCAGATAGCCCACAAGGAGCTTACACTACAACTATGCTGAGCAGACCTTAATTACAGTTTCTGGGAGAAAGCATGTTATCTATCATGAACAAAAGTTTGAACAAGGCTTGGGTGCTCAAACACTCAGTCATGATGACTTGTGACTTCATGCTAGCACAAACACTGACAGCTTCCTGAAAGGTCCAATCTACCTAATTTCATTCACACGGCTTAGGCCAACACCCAGTATAGTTTTCAGGCACTTCCCAAAGCAATACCCTACAATGTAAAAATTATCCATGGTACATGACAACAACTCCAATAAACATGGAAGTGAGGGTGTATGAGATATAGAATCCATGGTCTATATCAGATCAGGACAATCTTCAGAAGTGGTTCTACACTTCACAGGTACCTCTCTCAAGTAAGACCCCCAACAGAGGGGAACATGACTAAGGCTTATGTGTACGCCATTCCATGTAGCTGTGTAAAAAAATATAAAGGAGAAACAGGCTGCCCCCTAAAGCTAAGTGATCAAAGAACATTGCAAGGCCATAACACAAGGGGAAATAGGAAAAATCAGGAGTAGCTGACCACATATGGAGAGAGAAAAGAGAGAACCGCCCTCTATGGGATAAAGTTGAAATAATAGACAAAAAACGCCACTGGAAACTATGTAAACTTAAGGAATCAGCACATATGCTAGGCTACAAAAATCTCCTAAGCCGACCAAGCATAGAAATCCCTATGGAATGAAGTTGAAATAATAGAGAATGCCACTGGAAACTACGTAAACTTAAGGAATCAGCACATATGCTAGGCTACAAAAATCTCCTAAGCCGACCAGGCATAGAAATCCCTATGGGATGAAGTTGAAATAATAGATAGAGAATGCCGCTGGAAACTATGTAAACTTAAGGAATCAGCACATATGCTAGGCTACAAAAATCTCCTTAGCTGACCAAGCATAGAGATAAACATAATGTGGGAACCAGTAATACGAAGAGCCACAGAAAATTATTAGCGTCACAATTGCTATATGGGCTCTGGTAAAAAATACTAGAGAAAACCATTAGCATTGAAAATTGCAGTATGAACTCTGGTAAAAAATGGTTACTGATTATTAAGTTTAATTCAGTTGTTCTTAAGGACACGTGGCTCAGTGGATATAGACATTGGTTAGTTCCATTGACCTGACCCAAAGAGTTCTGAGTTCAATACAAGGCTACAGCAGTGATGAAAAAGTAACTTAGACTCAGGTTAGAGGGAGATAACTCATGACTACCAAAGAGGCTTCACACAAACGAATGAGAATGTCAAAGGTGCTACACTCTGTGATCGCCTGTTCAGACTGATAACATCACGAAGTCACCTTCTTAACAAATTGTTCATGGTGAGATTTGAACCTCGGTTTCACTGTCAGAAAGCAAAGAAACATTCTAACCACTCAGCCATGAACACATTTTCAGTAGATATCCACTGGATAACACATGTCTTGCCCAAAATGTAATACATCGTATTCAAATGATAAAATCTACCTCTTCATGTTCACTTGCTTTTCATATGAACTATTTGATATGAATTAATATCCAGATATATAGACATTTTCTTCCATAGTAAATTCTTCAACAAATAAAATAAGAATTACTTAACACTCTCAAGACGTGTTCCTTTATCCAAAATCCATCATAAAGATGTCTCAAAACGTTTCTTGAATATTATGCAGGGTTCAATAGTACTGAAAAGCTTGTAGTTATAAAGGAATGATCATAACAGATTCCGATTAAAATGGTTTCAGGCAAATATCACTTGGACTGCATACTTAAGCTATATTGACAATGCCAAATTCTCCATATCTGAGAATATCTTTGACTTGATGCTCATAATGCAGGAGTGCTTGCAACTACCATTGATCCCTTTTAATGACTTTGGTAAATTCCACAACCAAAATAGTCGAATAACGGGTGGCAATAAAGTCGCTATTGGGCAGTTAAGTGTGAAACATGACACATGCTTGGATGACTATGCAGAATTTATCTCATGGTAGGTTGCCATTACTTTCTGCAATAGACTGGTTGCTAACCAAAGCTATAGAACCCAATCTGTCATGCTGTTTAACCCATAGCTGAAGGGAGAAGCAGTGGACTAATATCTTTCCCAAGGGTATTTGCACATAGGTGAATGCAAGGAATTCAATTGGAATTTGAACTCGGCTCTCCGATTTCTCATTCCAAGCTGATATCCACTGTACCACAATGCACTACAGTTACTTATAATAAAAAAGCAAAGCAAAATCAGATAAAACACACAATTTTTGAAATCCTATCTTTCTTTTTGTACTGGCGACTACAAAGACAACACACAACTTTACCTCTCACTACAGAAGTTTTATGTCAGAAGTGTTATTGATTCCGTAAATTTAATTAAGCATGTTGCATAAATTTTTAATAATTTCAGAAAACAAATCTCCTTTTCTTGCAGTTCAAACAGTATCGGTAATTAATTTACTGTTATTTACCATAGAATTTTATTCTTATTAGGCAGAATTAACCAGAACCATTTTAATAATAAATTTCTGGACCATTGATTGCATTGCCTTAATTGTTATTGTAAGTTTCTGTATAGTCACTTTATTGCTACCCTTCATATATTTTGCCTTTGTGTGTGTGTGTGTGTGTGTATATATATATATATCATGCCAGTTTATTGAGTACCCTAGGAAAATCTATTGCTTATAATTATTATTTTTAGTCCATTTGTTCATTGCTTTTTTTTTTTTTTATGCATAATTTGTTGCTCTGAACTTTTTTCACTGTTTAATCTTAGTTATTTCCTGCATTAATTTGTTTGGGAGATTAAGCATCATTTCTACAATTATTATTCAGGTGGCACCAGACACTTCCTGCCTCACCATGTCAATGGATCAGGAGTGAAAATGCAGCTTCTGCCCCTATGTTTCTGTTTCTGATTTAAATATCTCAAGTTTTAAGACAGCTAATGTGATATTTGGATGTGTGTGGATGATGCAGTGGATATCAGCTCAGAATGAGAAATTAAATTGCGGAGTTTAAATTCCAGTTGAGTTCCTTGCATTCACTTACACACAAATACCCTTGGGAAAGGTATTAATCTCTCTCTTACCTTCAGCTATGGGTTTTGATTCTATAGCCTTGGTTGGCAACCAGTCTACCACAGAAAGTAATAGCAGCCTACCATGGGAAAATATTCTGCCTTGTCAAAAATAAAACAAACTTTTTCCACATTCTTGTTTCTAATTAAATGAATTATCCAAAGAAAAATGATGGCAAAATGTTGCAGTTTCAACTTGATGTCTTTTGTTCATGTTGTTCATTTGTTTACGTACATTGTTTGGCTGAGAGTGCTGGAAAATTTATCAGAAGAGAGGTTTATGGTTCACTAAGCTTTCGCTGGTCTGAAAAGTAGATTATGATTAGATTTAGAAAATATGAAAGAAAAGTAAAACATGAAAATGAAAATGAGGCTGGATAAAGTTGACATGGTTCATGAGCACAAGCAAACAATGTGGGCCAACTGTTATGTTTATCCTGAATTCATATTTCTTTTTCTAGCCTCTACATCAACTCTTAAAACTAATTAATCTACCTCTTCTCAATCTCTCTCATATAACTGAACATTTTTACTGTTATATTCTACTGGATATCAGACTGGAAATAGAATTCCTTAATACCTCAGAAATGTTATATATATATATATATATATATATATATATATACTAGCGGTGTAGCCTGGTGTAGCTTGAGTGTAATGAAAACTTTAAAACTAATCCATGGTCCTGGAGCTCAGACTCAGCCTAAAGAATGTTTGTGTGAAGTTTGGATAAAAATTGTGGATTTGTATAAAATACATACAGACAGATAAACAGACACACACACACAAACATCTTGCCATATATATATATATATATATATATATATATATATATATATATATATAACCAATTTTCTGCACTATTGTAAGAACTACAACCTTGAAACTTCTGAATATTGTTTCTCATGTCTTTGTCTTTGAGTGTATGAAATTCGATTAAAATCAGACCACTCCTTTTACCACCCGATTTTTTCGATTATCAATATTTATCGGGGATACCTTGACACAAAACCTAGCTAAGAGCACTCACAAACGCTTATAGTACAACTGTGTAAGTTATCAAGAAAATTGGTTCAGCCGTTTCATAGTCTATAGGTAACAGACACACACAAAAACATACACACAAAGTTCTATTTATAAATAAGTTTAGGTAGATGCATATACATACATATGCGTCAATGCACACAGATGTAAATGCATACACACATGCACATATATGCATCAATGCTTACACACATGCACATATATGCATCAATGCTTACACACATGCACATATATACATAAATTCATGCACACACATAAATGCATACACACACACACACACACATATATGTATGTGTGTGTGTGTGTGTGTGTGAATGCTCAAACAGAGGAACAGATGACATTTGCTTGCTGTCTAGGTCGTTCAGTTGGAACTAATCTGTTATTTCTGAACCTTTCCAAAAATAGCTTTTGGTGTCCAGGCCATTCTGAAAAGAGCCAAGTGGCTCAAGCGAATCCACCATTTGTAAAATGCAGAGACGTAGGGTGGTGGGCTATCAGGAAAACAAACAAAACTTTGGGAAATGGAAAGTTCCAAGAACAAACATCAGGGGGACATAAACAAACACATACACACACTGGATGCCTGTCTACTCCAGTGTCTCCTCGTGAGTTTGCTTTCTGCAGATTAACATGATTAAAGACGGCTGCAGGAATAAGTTTATTCTGTTCTTGAACTAAGCCTCACCAAGAACCTGCGTGCATATTTACAAGTATGTGTGTGTTTGAAGAAATATTTGCACACACCTGACCGACACTGTTTACTGTTGCTTCTTTGATGTCCTTAACCTTCAGAAGTCGAATAAGGGAAAGTGTTATTGTTTTCATGGTAGAGATTATTTAACTTTAAACATTATTTTTAGCGGATACTCATATCTGAATTGAAAATCCACTTATCTATCAAACAGTATATTCATCTATTTTTGTCTATGGGCCTGAAGATTTGAGAAAGCTTGTTAAAGAACAATATACATTCGTCAGCAGAATTTAAACCACTAACAACTTGGGCAGAGGAAAACTGTCATTAGATCTTAAGTGAGTCGTCCATGAAGAAGCATTGCCATCAAGCAAGGTCTAAACAGTGCCTTAAAGAGAAATCCTAAACACTAAAAACAGTCAGATTAATAATAAAAATTCATTACTCCTTTAGAAACTATCTTTATGTTTGGATACAAAATGAAGCAAATGTAATAATTTCAAGGAAACTATGAGAAGAATTTCACTTAAAGACATTGTTGGATGTAATGACAGTTCCCCTCTGTACAGGAGGATGCTGGTTCAAATCCTTCTGAGGAGTGTATATTGTTCTTTGATAAGATTTCTTGAATATTCAGGCTGATATACAAAAATAAATGTATTGTTTAAAAAATAAACAGAGCATCAACTCAAATATGACTATCCACTAACATAATGAGTAAAGTGATAAATATCTGTTGGATTTATAAATAAAAATTCCTTACTTTATTAAAAAACACACATATATATATATATATATATATATATATATATATCACTTGGGGGTGTACTAAAAGAATTTTTAAATACTGCTGGTTGTTGTGGAGTAGTTTTCACACTGAAGGTTATAATTGTGCTATGTCGATTGCTAATCGACTTAACACATCCAAAGTGTTTGGAATTTGGTAATCTTCCACTGAAAGCTGACTCCTTAGTATTTGACTAACTGCTGACTAATATCAACTGCCTAGTAGTTCAACTGAACTCCAATAGAACTCTAAAGAACTCATATGAACTTCTCTAGAACTTCCTGTTAACTCTTATTAATATAGGAGGGAGAGTTCATTATCTGAGGAATAGATGTGTTTGCCTATAACAATGGTATAATCACAGGTCTACATTCAAACTAAAAAGCCTTAAAAAATTATACCAAACTGGCTAACTTCATGTGGAAATTAAAGAAAAAACAGCAAAGACCCTGATATAACATGGAGTATATTTAAAAAAAAGACTGACTTTACAGTGGTGATGATATTTTCAGATTGTACCAGGAAGTAAAGTTAGTCATAATATTATTTCTAGAACGAGAAAAGTTACTCAATGAAAAACCAGAAGTAATGTATGGATGGAAACACATCAGAAAATAGATTTTAGGATCAGACAAACTCAGGTTAAAGTGTTTTAATTCCTTATTTTTATTTTAGATATTTTGGTGGGGCAGATCAACCAGTTGTCGTTTTTATCAGGTGATTTTTTTTTCACCTTACAAAACCAACAAGAATGAAAGTATGGTAGCATAACCAGCTGATATTATATATATATATATATATATATATATATATATATACACATACATACACACATACACACTGGGGGTCCATAAAGTCCATGTGCACTTTAAAAAATTTAAAACTTTATTTGTATTTTTGATAGAAATAATCTGTAAAAAATGTTGTAAAGTTTAATGTACCTCGTTTTAAGTCTAGTTATTGAATAATTCTTAACCATAAAATTTGCAGCAATTTTTAGATAAGTAAAAAAAATATTATTATTAAAATCGTATTACCCTTTGTATTGCTAATGACAGACGACATGTATAAACTTAAATGAAATTTCAATAAAACCTTAAAAAATATAAATTTACTTCTTTGTAATCCATTTTAAAAATTATTTCTATCGTAAATACAAATAAAGTTATAATTTTATTTTTAAAGTGCACATAAACTTTATGGACACTTTAAAAATAAAATTATAACTTTATTTGTATTTACGATAGAAATAATTTTTATATTTTATATATATATATATATATATATATATATATATAAAATAAAAATAAAAATTATTTCTATCGTAAATACAAATAAAGTTATAATTTTATTTTTAAAAATAAAATTATAACTTTATATATATATATATATATATATATATATATATATATTATTTCTAAAATCGTAAAAATTACAAATAAAGTTAAATAATTTTAAATTTTTAAAGTTATAATTTTAAATTTTTAAATGGACACCCTTTATACTATATATATATATATATATATATATGTATATATATATATATATATATGTGTATGTATATATATATATATATATATATACACACACACACACATATATATATATATATCTCTTTCAATGAATAATATAAACATAACATGTCTATTTATTTTTATACTAATCCTTTCAGCTTGTTGACATTAAGATGAGTTCCATCTTAACATGATGAAACTGTTTAAAGAACTGCAAAGGCTACGCATAAAAAGTGACATAATTTACCGATATTATTCAATGAATTATATTTGCATGAAGATATGTTGCTTATAGATGAAAATAAATAAAGAAGAGGGAAACTATATTTTACCTGCCTACAACAGATAGGTAAAATATAACTTTCCTCTTCATGATGGACTTTACCAAGACAAAGACTTGAAATTAATATTATCTGAAATAAGATATCTATAAAGAAATATGGTTGGCTAGTAGAAAAAATGCTCAGAAATATTTGTAAGACCAAGTGAAAATATTAAACATTTAAAAACGTCATAGGTTATGTTTAAAGAAAATTTTTTATATGTGCAGTATAACACTATGGTATGTTAAAAAAGAGATGGAAATTAACCATTTTTTTTTTTTAATTTTTATATTTTTATTGTATAAGTTTGTCTGGGAAAATATTCTTACCATTAAGAAAGGTGAGATTGAGAAAAACCTGGGCATAGATTAATATTTGGTAATATTCGATGGCAGAGTATTTGTGAACTTTTAAAAATATTATTTTGATAATATTTGGGAAGTTCTCAAGATGAAAATCATCTAACATGTATTCAATTGTTTAAGTAGAATAGCAATATCATATTTTTATGATTTCCAAACTCTCCAAAAAGTTTAATTTTAGGATTAAAGGACCCATAAAGGCGTTGATGTGCCATTAAACAATCAGTTGAGATTCTGGACAAAATTCAAAGAAGGATCTTCAATGTAATTGATCCTGACCTGTCATGACAACTTTTGCTCTGCAACTGTTCTGATGAGCTTTCTTCTTTGGTAACTCAAATGTATGAATTTAAGCATACTACTAGACTGACTGAATATCAGCTCGGAACGAGAAACCGGGGAACCGAGTTCGAATTCCAGCTGAATCCATTGTATTCACTTATGCACAAATACCCTTGGGAAAGGTATTAATCCGTCTCTTCCTTCCAGTTATGGGTTAAATAGCAGGACAGATTGGGTTCTATAGCCTTAGTCGGCAACCAGTCTACCGCAGAAAGCAATGGCAAACTACTACAGGATAATCTTCTGCCCAGTCAGTCATGTCTCTTTTGAGACATGATCGGCCAACCATGTATCACGTATGGCACTTAAACTGACTGACTAGACTGGCAATTAGGTCTCACCATTTTACTGTTAGACTAAATAGATACAACCATATATTCTATTCTAATAGTTTATTTTCTTACAAAGAAAGCAAAATAAGTGAATGAAGTTCCAATTCCTGCAGAAATGTTTAGGAAAGTGATCATCTCCTCTCCTCCATAGAGCAGATTAGCTTCTGTAGCCTCGGGTGGCATCCAATCGAGGAGAAGGACAAACCATAGAGAAGGCAGTAGGTAATCACTTCAATATTCTCCCCAAGATGTTCAAGATAATAAAGAAAAAGAAGACAGTGTATAGTCATGATCTTCTATGTTAGCTAGTAACTTATCAGAAATTGAACCTGAGACCTTCTCATAGCAAATTGTAAGTTGGTTTAATTTAAGACTGTTTCAGCCAATCAGAGGCAGGCTTGGGATTGTAGCAGGCACTACTTAAGACACACAAATTTGGTCAGTAGTAAAAAAAAAAAGTCATTTACATCGAGAGCTGCTATCAGCCTGAGCTATTGGATTAACTGTGGCAGTGCTAATTTCACACCCTAGATCTTAAAATGGACATGGAATATCTCCATATATTGTATACTTTGTAAAATAATATACACTCACTGGTCACTTAAGTAATAAAAGTTAATTTATTTAATTAAGTAAAGTGTGCTGCATTAAGTACACATGAAAAAAATTATCTTTGATGCAAATTTGTAATAATTTGATAACATGGCCGCGGTTTAATGGTGGCCTTCTCAATTCATTTCATGTATCGTTATCAGGGAAAAAAAAGCGGGGATTTAAATGGCTTTGAATAAGTTATGGACGCTGTTGAGACACTGGCAGGGGTGTGTATTTCAAAAACTGTTGATCTTCTAAGATTTTAGCCTAAAACTATATTTTACGAAAAATGATCAAAAAGAAAAATAAATCCACTGAATCACAATTTTGTTGGCAGAAATCCCTTGTTGATAAAAAATGGTCAGACACTTTCAAGCTGAACGAAAAGCAGTAGTGGCATTATTAACACACTTGAAACAGATGGGCTATAGAGACAGAAGACCATACAAAGTGTCTCACCTGCCAGGTAAGAACAAAAAACTTAGGCTACAATTTAGTAAGGATCACAAAATCAAACACTAGAAGATGGGGGAAACACTACCTGGTCTGAAGCATCTGCAACCTTCACATGACAGGACGAGAATTTATTATAACCTTCATAGAAGTGTGGCTGCATTGTCTTGTGTCAATGGTTCAAGCTGGTAGTACATGTAATATAATGGTATAGGGAATATTTTTCTTGGTATGCTTCAAAACACCAATAAAATTTTGGCTCACCATTTCCCTTAATGTAGGAATACAGTACACAAATACTCTTGTGACCACTTCCAACAAGACAATGCTAAGTATCAGAAACCAAAAATAATAGAAAATTGGTTTATGGAAAAATGCAATAAATTCTCTATATTAAAGTGACCTTCATTTGGGATGTGATGCAACGATTCAAAACCTGAATAAGCAGCCAACCAATCCAGAAATTTATTGAATCCATGCCAAGAAGATGAAAGTTTTACTAATTAATCCATAGCTGGGGAGAAGAAGGTGATTCATACTTAAGAATTTGACAAACAAGATATACTGTGGATATAAAATGGTGGGGAGGGGGCAATTCTACATTTTAAAAAAAAAAATCAATATATAAAATGACCCCCCACTTTATGACCACAGTAGTTTCTATCCATTTATATTCCAGGGAATATAAGTAAACTTAAAAGACATGCCTGTTTAGCTAATCAGTATTGGATTGTTTCACTTTTCTACTTCTCACAAATCATATGTTGAAGAGAAATAGAAAAGAAAAATATATATATATAGAGAAAGAGACATTTAAAGAATAAAAAATATATACGAATTTATTCAAGCCACAAGATTAGCAACTATGTCCCACCCTTTTACTGTGAAACCAATAAATTTTAAACGCAAATTCTACTCCATCAGCTTCTTTTCTTGCACTTCCTGCCTGTGGAATTCCCTTCCATTTTCTTGCTTCCCCAACAGCTACAATCTCCAAGAATTTATATGCAAAGTCAACAGTCATCTCCTATCTCACTAACCTGCATCCTCTCCCTCATGCTCCTTTCTCTGTCCACTCCATTCTCATCAGTATTTTCATCCTTCTCTTACCCACTTCCTGTCATCCCCTATGACCTGTCCCTCTTTCTCATAACTTTCCTCCTATCTAATCCCCTGCAAAACAGTGGCAGTAAAATGTCTTGCTTGAGGTGATATGATTATAAAAAAAAACAAAAAATGCCTTTTGCAGGTTATTTAAATCCATAATATATTATTAATTTTTAAGAATTTTTGTTAATTAATAATGATTTGGCGATACAAGTCTTACTAATTATCCCATAGCAAGGGGAAAATAGGTGGATACATACCTTTCACAAGCGTATTTGCATGTAAGCAAATAAAACAAAACCAACTGAAACTCAACTCCCATATTAAAAATTTCAAGGCATTATCAATTACACCACCCACACACCTAAGCTTACAGCAAGTAGCATTACCAAGCAGTCACCTATCTAAGTACTGACTAGGCTTAATATTGCTTGACTTTGATGATCATATAGGGACTAGTTTTTTAAAACGATGTGGACATAACAAAAAATTTAAAAAGCTTCTAAAAGGAAAAAACTAAATAAGTGAGTATTTACTTGAAAAATCTCTTAAGACTCTGAAACAAGACTGAAAATTCTGACGAGAATAAAAACCAAAAAAAACATTATACAAATATGACAAAGGAAAACATCTTATCTTATGTTATTTTTATTATATCTTTTAGCAAATTTACAGGTAAAGTGATGATCAAAAGACAATGGCAACAATTTGGTAACAAAAGTAAAAGCAATTCAACAATTCAGATAGAAGGACAAAATGTATAGTTATTAAAATATATTAATAAGAATAAAGAAAATACCTGAAAAAATATCAATGTATAATAGTAACAACACTTCATCTCCAAACATTGTGATAAAGACAACAAAGATAAGGAAACTGGTCCAAAAGAATCAATGTATAATAGTAACAACACTTCATCACCAAACATTGTGATAAAGACAACAAAGATAAGGAAACTGGTCCAAAAGAATCAATGTATAATAGTAACAACACTTCATCACCAAACATTGTGATAAAGACAACAAAGATAAGGAAACTGGTCCAAAAGAATCAATGTATAATAGTAACAACACTTCATCTCCAAACCTTGTGATAAAGACAACAAAGATAAGGAAACTGGTCGAAAAGAATCAATGTATAATAGTAACAACACTTCATCTCCAAACATTGTGATAAAGACAACAAAGATAAGGAAACTGGTCCAAAAGAATCAATGTATAATAGTAAAAACATTTCATCTCCAAACATTGTGATAAAGACAACAAAGATAAGGAAACTGGTCCAAAAGAATCAATGTATAATAGTAAAAACATTTCATCTCCAAACCTTGTGATGAAGACAACAAAGATAAGGAAACTGGTCGAAAAGAATCAATGTATAATAGTAACAACACTTCATCTCCAAACACTGTGATAAAGACAACAAAGATAAGGAAACTGGTCCAAAAGAATCAATGTATAATAGTAACAACACTTCATCTCCAAACCTTGTGATAAAGACAACAAAGATAAGGAAACTGGTAAAAAAAAATCCATTTATCATAGCAAAGCCTCTTAAAAAAAATAATACCTCATTCATGAATTCAGTATTTCAGTGGAAAAAAAAAACAAAAAGAAAATATTATCTGAAATTTTCAACAACCTAAAAAAGAGAATTTTCATTTTTCAGAAAACGTATTTTTCATCTTGTCACTCAATTTGTTGCTCATAGACTTCTTTCATTTTCATATTTTTTATTGAGAAAATTCTTTTCAACCAAAAATATTTGATTGCTTTCAGTTAACTTCAAGTCTTCGATTTGCGTTCTTGAATTTTTGGGCTTGGACATTCTTTAGTCATTCTTAATAAATCATCCATGCCATACAATGTGGCTTTGAAGCCGCAAATATAGTTAAACCTGCACACGATATTTCCTCGGGAAGAATATCTACAAATATATGAACACGTTACATACATTGTACTATAGACAAGTACAAATTATTCCTGACTTTATTGGAACCCAATGGTTTGCTGTTTTTGTTTGTGAGTGCAAACAATTTTTTCTGTTGCTATGGTGCTTTATTTATCAATATTTATGGCTAGCAGAATTGGTGTCTTTTACCGACATATTGGAGGAAGGAAATCTTTATGAACCTCACTGGGAGGTAAGTAGGAACAAATATCGCAAAAAATGATGGGGCTTAGTCTTTGATGTGCAATCATAAATTTGATGTTGAATTTGAAATGTAGAAAATAAACTCAAGTATAATATATTTTTATATGAACAAACAAATAAGACATTTTTTTCTGTGCAATCGCAAGCAATTGCTATAAAGTCTAAAACAATTTTACAACCAACGAGAGAAATAAACAATTTTGAGAAAAGGCTGAGATTACTGCTGCTTTAGTCACTGCTACGACGATTGTGTTTCTTCTTCTTCTTCTTCATCATCATCAAATGCAGCCACGTGATGCTGCCTGGAACTGATAAGACTGCAGATTTAAAAATGGCTAGAGTTACAGTCTTGGAGAGTACTAGTGGCAGGAATGCCACATTGCGAGATCTGTACCATAGCAGAAAGGCATAATTCCCTGAATTGTTTTTCTTTTTTTGGTAGGAGGTAGTAGATGCAGTTTTAAAGCCATTACACACAACAATATCTCCCCCATATATATATATATATATATATATAGGAAAAACTACTAAAAAGTTGTAAGCTAAAAATGTATTTTTTGACAGTATTTATTCATTTCTATTATTATAAATATAATAATATAATAAATAAATACTGTAAAAAAAAAATACATTTTAACTTACAACTTTTTAGTAGTTTTTCCTATACATATTAAGACAGTATACATGAATTATCATTATTATATATATATATATATATATATACTTATAAAATATAAGGTATGCGATATTTATGACTGAAAATGGTCAATATTAAGAACAGAGCATATGTAAATCTGGAAGTGGACATGAAAGTCAACACCCAGAGGTGACAATCTGTTTTGTGTTTAATGCAATTGTCATTGCCTGACAATTGCACTGATAATAAAGCAGAATGTCGACTCTGGGTGCTTAATTCAATGACCACTTTATATATATATATATATATATATATATGTAAAGAAAGTGGTTGAAATCCACACAGTGGGTTGAGCCAAACATTGTGAAAGAAATTAGGTAGATTAGACCCTTTGAAAGCCATCAATGGTTGTGCTAGCATGAAGTCACAAGTCATTGTGACCGAGAGTTTGAGTGTGCTGACTTTGTTCAGATTGTTGATCATGCAAGATAACACACTTTCTCCCAGAAACAGTAACTAACATCTGCTAAGCAGAGTTGCAGAATAATCCACAGGTGGGCTCTGTGGGTAGTGAACAAATACAAACTGTGCCTGAGCAGGCGTCTGCAACAGGGATTAGCTAGCCACCCTGGCAGACATGTATCCTCAGATATGAATGGCTAGTCATAAAAAAATAATTCTTAATACAGCACTATCATTGGTCTTTAACCAAACTTGTGTGTGTGTGTGTGTGTGTGTGTGTGTGCTATATATAACCACTACCAAACATGGATAAAAATGCCTACAAGATGCATGCACACACACACACACACACACACACACACATGCACAATCATCTTAATCAGGGAGACAAACTACAAGGTAACGAAAAAAGTTTTGTCCGTTTTTAAAGGAAAAAAAGAAAACACTTCACAGTATGTGTAACTTATATGTAGTCTTCAAAATAATCACCATCAGCATCCAGCACCTTCTGCCAACATGTCTCCAGCTGTTCAATGCCCTTGCGGTAGAACTCGGGGGGGGTTTTGATGCAAAAAAATCCATGAGGGCTTTGCGCAAGTCTACTTCATTGGTGAAAAATTTCCCATGAAGATGATTATCCAAGGAGTGGAAGAGGTGGCAATCGGATGGAGCAAGGTCAGGTGAATAAGGTGGATGGCACAAAGTCTCCTACCCAAATTGTTGCATGGTATCCCTGACCACTTGCATGACATGCGGCCTAATATTGCCATGTAGGAAAAGCACACCTTTGCGATTCCTTCTAGTGCTGGCTGTGTCTGGTGCAATGCCTGTTGCACACATTTTAATTGCTGCGAGTATAGGTCTCTAGTGACCGCTTGGGTTGTTGGTAGCAGTTCATAATGAACCACTTGATGACTTGTCCACCAGACACAAAGCATAATCTTGTGTGGGTGCGTAGGTGGTCTTGCGGTGTGAAGGACAGCATCCTGAGAAGACAACCAATGTCTGGAATGCTTGAGAGTTTTGTACAGAGCCTATTTTTCATTACTGGTAAGCACTCAATTGGATAAGGATGTGGTACGATGACAAGAAAGCAGCGATACGCAAACTGCAACTCATTGTCCCTTGTGGACCTCTAACAGCGTTTGCGGAACCCACTTGCTCAGTTTGTACGTCTTACCTAGGCGGTGCAAGTGAAGTCTAACTCTTTCATCGGAAACATTGAACGGTCTTGCGAGTTTGCCACACGTTAGACTACTGTCCTCTTCAATGGCCGCCTTCAGAACTCTGTCATTCAAGACCTGTGATCATCCACTCCAAGGCTCATCATAAAGAGACAAATCTCCTGACTTGAATTTTCAAAACTAACACTTCGCAATATGTTCATCCACAGCACTATCCCCAAACGCTTGACATATGCAGTGACTTCATGCAGCTGCTGATAAGTCCACTTTAAAGTCATAAAGCAAACAGCCCCGAACAAGATCTATAGACACTTCCTTCCTTCTCACAGCTGTCCGTCTTATAACTGATGGCCGGGCATGGTGCGTGTGTTTTTTATAACATCTTATGTTCCTACTTAAAGCTGTCCGAATTTGAAAACAATTGCTACATGCATTTCGGATATATTTCAACTTCATTTAATGACTAATCAAAAAACAGATGGAACTTTTGGGTTGCCTTGTAGAATTATAATAAACACACACATGTGAATTATACACACAAGACATGCAAGTGGGGCATGCTATGTAGACTTTAACAAACCATTCACATTCTGTTTGTATTCCTTTCAGCAGATTTAAGTTACCCTCAAGGATCTTCTTCCCAAAAACCACTGTCTTATGGAACTGACTCCTAAGAGGTTGCTTCCAAGAGGCTATGACTTGCCATACCCTACACATTTTAGTGAAACATTCTCATTCCCTTTGTATTTCATTGGTGGGATGTCAGTTCCACTCAAGCAACTTCTTCCCAGAAACCACTGTCTTCCCAATAGAATGTTTCCCCCCAATCACTACAAGCTTAAACTGTTCAAATCTAGAGTCAACTGTTACGTTACATATATTTGTTCGCTTTTCATTTCACTCCAAACATGGCAGGGCCACCAGTTGTGTGCAGGTTTACAGTGAGAGAAAGACTGGGTACAGCGGGTATTGAAGAAAGCATAAAAAAATGGATGGGATTCAAGGAGATAGAGGATAGCAGTTGACATTGCATTTGAAGTTTTGAACTCTTAAACACACATTCCAAATAAAATCTTTACACAGAACTTTCAAACATAAATCTTACTTCAAAATAACAAAATTAATGTCATTCTTCTCATTTAATAAATTCACACTTCCAAAAACAAACGAGACCCTTTTATCTTTTGTTCAACCTTGTTATTCTTTCAAACGTGGTGGCCTCAATTACATTTGACACAAGACCATATAGCAAGCTTAGCCAACAATTCCTACAAATGCACCTTCATAAAAAGACAAAATGTTAAAGAACTAACAAAAAATATTGTGGGGGCGGGGGACAAAAAATATTTCTTTCATGTATGTTAGATCTCTTAATTTTTTAGAGGGTAAATGTGGAAAGCCATGATTGCCTATGTCCTGAAGGGACAGGGCACATAAAAGAAGAATATATATGCCAGCATTTATAAGAAATTCTAATGTGGTTATAAAGTGGGGGATCAAATCTATATTATAATCAATATATAAACTGATCCCTCATTTTGTGGCCATGCTAGTTTTTATACTTTTATATTCTAGATTTATGGTCTTGAGCTACTGGATAGCAGAGAAGGGTTTGGGTGGTGTAACAGGAGAAAACATAGGAAGAGCCACCAAGGATACGGAGATGTGGAGGGCCATGATCGCCTACATCCTGAAAAGACAGGACACATAGAAGAAGAAATTCTGCTTTATCTAATGTGTTGAAAATAGATCTAAAAAAAAAAAAAAAAACAGAAAATGCTTACCCAAAGTCTATATTAATTGAGATAAATGAAACTTTTGTAGTCCTTATAGCTTTAATGAAAATAGCAAATGATCTAAAATGCCAATTTATCTTCTTGAAATCTCACTTAATGATTTATATTCTATATCAACTCAGGTGATCTCAAGAATTTGATTACTTTGCCTTCATTTCTTAACATTTGACTTGTCAGATTCAGTTAAGGTTCTGTCAGGAATTGGAAGACAAGGCCTCATGCTGGATGGGATGGTTATCTGATAAAGATATTCTGAAAGGAGAACACTGGCCTTCAGAATTTTGCTATTAAACAACATAAATTGGAAGAAAAGTCAAGGAAACAGAATAAAAGAGTTCAAAGAATGAGTTAAACTTAACAATAATTTATTTAGAAAAACCAAAAAAGAGAGGAGATAAATTTCTTTTTCTACTACAAAGAAAATTGGGTTGCTGTGTCCTTTTTTTTTTTTTTAAATCTTATGTGCAGGGGGCTACCTAATAGTGAAAAGATTAGAAAAGTAGAAAGCCGGAAACCACATCCTAAACAGGGAACAAGAGATGAGCCTCTACACCTGATCAATAGACGTGGGTGGAGTGTGAACCGGGTGATAGATAGATCTATCTACTCCAATTGAAAAAAAAAAAAAAGAAACCAAAGTGAGAAGATTGGAAAAGAGAAAGCCGGAAACCACATCCTAAACAGGGAAGAAGGGATGAGCCTCTTAACCTGTTCAATAGACGTGGCTGGAGTGTGAACCGAGCGATAGATAGATCTATCTACTCCAATTGAAAAAAAAGAAACCAAAGTGAGAAGATTGGAAAAGAGAAAGCCGGAAACCACATCCTAAACAGGGAACAAGGGATGAGCCTCTTAACCTGTTCAATAGACGTGGGTGGAGTGTGAACCGGGTGATAGATAGATCTATCTACTCCAATTGAAAAACAAAAACAAAGTGAGAAGATTGGAAAAGAGAAAGCCGGAAACCACATCCTAAACAGGGAACAAGGGATGAACCTCTTAACCTGTTCAATAGAAGAAGATTTTTCTCTTCAGAATCCGTCTTGCAAATCTACTATTCATCAAGACATACTGCTGCCATATATTGTCTGATGCCTCTGCTATTCATCTCAAGGTTCTTGACAAAATCCCAAAGAAATATCCGTAATGTGATCAATCCTGACCTGGCATCTTCACTTCAGTCACATTCTCACAAACATGACATGGCTTTCCCTTTTGACTTTTCTACAAATATTGTCACAGCTTCTGTTCTGACAGGCTTTTTTTCCTGGTGCTCGAAACACATAAATTTAAGCATTCTACTAGATTGGCATCTAGGTCCCACTCTTTTTTTTTTTTTAATCATATCACCCCGAGCAAACCTGTAACATCACTGATGTGCAAGGGGCTACATAGGAGTGAAAAGATTGGAAAAGAGAAAACCGGAAACCGCATCCTAAACAGGAAACAAGGGATGAGCCTCTTCACCTGTTCAATAGACGTGGGTGGAGTGTGAACCGGGAGATAGTTTTACTTCTTAACTAGCTAAATCCAACAATCGCTTCTACTCCAAATGTTTAATTTCTCGCACTTCTTGTCTGTGGATCTCCTTTCTGCTTATTTGCTTCCCTATCAACAATGTCAATCACCATCTTCTGTCTTCTTGAATTTTGTTCATCTTTCGTCCTTTCCTCAATCTTCTCTCAGACTCTTCCTCACTTTCACCCTCTTAACCCCTGCGTACCAGCAGCATTGTTGCTTTGAGGTGAAATGATTAACAAAATTTAAATGCAATGCCAATCCTGATCTTCTATCTTCTTGAATCTCATTCATCATTTGTTTTTTTCTTAATCCTCCCGATACGCAGTTTTTTCTTTCACTTTCCCTCCCTGCAAACCCCTGAATATTAGTGACATTTTCATCTTGCTTGGGGTGAAATTATTAAAAAAAAAATAAATAAAAATAAATAAATAAAAAAATAATACCATCATGACAACTAAAAACTGACTCTCGCCAAACAGGCAGATGGGGAGAGGGAATATTAAAAGACAGAAATTGTGAAGAGCTGTCATTGCCCAAGTTCCGAAGAGATAATGCGAAGAAGAAAATAATATAAAATTAAGCACCTGTTAGTCTACTATAGACTCAGAAATTACTGAATGGATTTCAACCAAACTAGGCATGCTGATAGGATTGGAGATCTAAATTTAACATTAGTCAGCAACGACGGTTATGAAAAGGATCCATTTCTAATTGAAGGGAGACATTTATTCCCTTATAAAAATATAGAGACAAGGGAAGTAAATTCATTTTTGATAGTAAATTAATGAATGGTTATTTCATTTAGAAATGTTAATAATCTATATGAATAAAGTGAAGTGTCTCTCTGTTTGTCTTTAATTTAGACAAAATTAGTGCTCAAGCAATGACTGGTACCACTGTTAGTCATTAATAAAATTTAAACAAATACCTAATAAGATCTTCAGTTTGTGAAATGTGTTTTGAATGTATTGATACATTCAGGCCAGGGAAAAATTTTGTCTTATTGGTGATGTCACCAGAAATAATAAATACCATAACGCCTGTTTAAAAAAATACAATTTACAAAATTACTAACAACCAAGTGTTTTTGTTGCTTGATTTTAATAATATGCATAAGATTGAAATTGCACAATCACAAACATCTTTTCGGCTAACTTGTAGCATATCTGTAAAAAAAATTATATTCCTAACTCAGCAGTCACTAAAGATAAATTATTGATTTTTTGGTCCACAAATTGTCAAGAAAAAATTTTTCGGCTAAATTTTTCAATCCAAGTTTTTATATTTTCGGAGACCTGACCCAAATAGAACAAATTTTTGTCACGTTTCCTAATTTTGTGGCGAAACTGATAAAAGGCATGACAAAAGACAGATTTGTTTTACAATCATTTCACCCCAATCAAGGCAAAATCACCACTTGTCTGCAAGAAAATTAAAGTGTGAGAAAAAACAGGGTACAGGTGATGTCGAAGAAAGGATAAGAGATGGATGGATAGGATTTAATGAGATAGAAGATAGCAATTGATGTTGCATTTTAACTTTTGGAGATTGTAGCTATCAAGGGAAGCAAACAGTTGGAAGGGAGTTCCACAAATGGGAAGTGCAAGAAAAGAAACTCTTAGAGTAGAAGAGGCACAAAAGACTAAAAAGCAGTAGTTGTTTCCAGTTAAAGCGAAACCATAGACTGAAAGAAAAATGAATGGATGTAAGTCAAATTTTCATTTCCTGGTATCGATATCAAATAAGTTTTTTTTGTCATAAACTGAATTTTGAAGGCTAAATAAGTCCTCTGAGTAAATGATATCATGGCTGAGATTAAGAACTACAATTATATCTACTTATAGCCAAATCCGAAGCAAAAACTAAAATAAAAGGGCTGGAAAAAATACAGACATACATGCAAATAAACAGACACAAACATACAAACATCTTGCTATATATATATATATATTATCAATTTTCTGCACTATTGTAAGAACTGCAACCTTGAAACTTGTGAATATCGTTTCTTATGTCTTTGTCTATGAGTGTATCAAATTTGATTAAAATCGGACCCCTCCTTCTATAACCTGATTTTTTTGATTATCAATTTTTGATATTTATCGAGAGTACCTTGACACAAAACCTAGCTAAGAACACTTGCAGACACTCATAGCATAACTGTGTAAATTTTCAAGAAAATCGGTTCAGCCGTTTCAGTAACAGACACACACACACACAGACAAAGTTCCATTTATAAATAAGTTAAGATAATTTATGTCAGACCTTATCAACTGTGGTTCAGTATTGTAACCATTGAATTGCCCCCCCCCCCCCGACGGAATATCATCAATAAAAGAAAAATGTTAGTAGAAAAATGGCCAAAACAATAAGTGCAGATAACTCTATCAAAATTCCTTATCAAGAAAGATCACCCTTTATAAAATGATTAAGGTTATACAGAAGAAGAGAATGGATCAAATTTCATTTCCCTTTTTAATTGTGCATTCAAAACCCCCAAGAGTGACATTATAGTGAAACTTATCTCTTCCTCTCATTCACACAAGAATCATTGTATTGAGATGTTGCTTTCTGAGAATCTCTGGGGCAAACAATATGAGGAGCATCTGTTTTCAAAAAAAAAAAGCCATTAGTCTTTATCTAAATGGGTGCAAGCGGCTATAATTGATTAGTTATTAAATCAATGAACTCAAGAGAAAATAAAAGAGAGTTGAATGCTTTGCAGATATCTGGCTTGTTGAATTATGGGTAGTTTATATTTGAGTTCATGCTTTCATTAAAGAGTTTTGAAGAGTAAAAGCAAAGACCTGCAAAATATCAAAGAAAAAAAGGCAGTTAAGAAATTAAGATAATCAGAGAAAAAAATAGTTAATCAATATTTGACTGGAGAAGAGGCACGAAAAAAATAGAGACTCTTTCGTTAATGAATTTGGGAGACGAACACAAAACAATAAAATATTAGGCTGAGTCATAAATAATTTCTGTTTTGGGGAACCAGTTCTAATGGCGAATGTTTTATTATAACTACTTATGTGGTATTTAAGAAAAAATTGGAGCACTATAAAATACTTTAGTTTTTACCAGAAAGGCTTGTGTTTGCAGTGGATTAAAGAAAAAAAAGTTATTTTTGTCTCTGGCAATGCAAGGCTGTATTCAGCTCAATTAATAAACGAAAATGTGGATTATGGCCATATCACATTGAAATGCCAGTTCTCAGATGATCAAGGTTAAGCTGAGCACCTTGTTTTGTACCTGGATGTGTGACTGCTTAGGAATTCTAGGTGCTATTAAGTTTAGATGTATGGGTGGTGTAATTGATAACAGCTCTGAATTGGAAGCTGGAGAGCTGAGTTCGAATTCCAGTTCTCATCGCTTACATGCAAGTACCACTGGGAAAGTTATGAATTCAGTTTTTTCCCCCAACTATAGGTTAACTAGTAGAATGTGTATTAGTAAATCACCATTATCTCGAAAAAAATCTTGCAATTTAGAACTACGTTCTGGCTTTAAATAACCTTCAAAAAGTTAAGAAGCCATAGAAAAATCAATCAATCAATCAATCAGAAGAAGTTTTTGATTTTGTTGGTCTAATCAAACCCATGATGTGTGTTGTGGTGCAATGGATATTGACTCATAATGACAAATCAGGGAGCCGAGTTTGAATTCAATTTGAATTCCTTGCTTTCACTTATGCACAAAGACCCTTGGAAAAGTTATTAATCCGTCTCTTTCCTCCAGCTCTGGGTTTAATAACAGAACAGATTGGGTTTGATAGCCTTGGTTTTCAACCAGTCTACTGCAGAAAGCAATGGCAACCTACTGAGGGAAAATTTTCTGCCCAATCAGTCATGTCTCGAAAGAGACATGATCGCCCAAGCGTGTATCACATATGGCAATTAACTGATTGACTGAATCAAATCCATCCACCATATTAACCTTGCAATAACCAATTATTGTCTTTTTCAATTGATACAAAAGGCTTTGATGGAGAAAACTTTCTTTAATGAAAACCAGATTCAAGAGATTGTCAGATAATTTTCCCCATCAAAGCCAATCATATTTGACTAAAAACGTTATTAAAGAGCTACCTGTTAAGTGTCAACAACTCATTGCAACTAACGGTGAATTTATAAGTGAATAAAAATAAAATGTAATTTTATTTCAGTTTTTGAATAATGAAGTTAATAAACATACAATTGAAATGATTTATGATTCAAACTAACAGAAAAATGAAATCAGATCTTTTATGTCCGATGTTCTTTCAGGACGTAGACGATCATGGCCCTCCACATCTCCCTATCCCTGGTGACTCTTAGCACACTTTCTCTTGTTACATCACCCTAACTCCGCTCTGCCATCCACTAGCTCAAGCCCATAAATCTAGAATATAACTGTATAGCAACTAGCATAGCCACAAAATGAGGGATCAGTTTATATATTGATTATAATATAAAACTTGATCCCCCATTTTATGTCCAAACATAATTTCTTATAAACAATTGGCATATATATTCTTCTTCTATGTACCCTGTCCTTTCAGGACATAGGGGATCATGACCCTCCACGTCTCCCTATCCCTGGTTGCTCTTAGTACACTTTCTCCTGTTACACCATGCAACCCCCGTTCTGTGATCCACAAGCTCAAGCCCATAAATCTAGAATATAACTGTATAGAAACTAGCATGGTCACAAAATAAGGAATCAGTTTATATATTGATTATAATATAGATTAAATCCCCCACTTTATATCCACATTATAATTTTTTTTATAAACAGCTGGCATATATATTCTTGTATGTACCCTGTCCTTTCAGGACGTAGGCAATCATGGCTTTCCACGTCTCCCTATCCCTGGTGGCTCTTTCTCCTGTTACACCACCCAAACCCCACTCTGCCATCCACTAGCTCAAGCCCATAAATATCAACTATAAATGTGAGAAACTAGCATGGCCACAAAAATATTATCATATATTGTTTTTCAGATATTAAGTCCATCAGAAGAGCTAAAATTAAGTTTATATTTTTGTCTTTTCATATATATATATATATATATATATATATAATGCCATGTCCCTTTATGATGCCAGTAGGCATGGCTTTCTTCAGTTTTTATTTTTTCTTGATTATCTATCAAAAAACCTGACAAAGGTGAAAGTTTTTCCCTGTTGCATTCTCCACACTTCAAGTCTTTCAGATACATTTGTTCTTTTTTCCATTGTTATTTGAATTAACAAGCAAAATATATTTACCATAGTATATATATATATATATATATATATATATATATATTTACCATAGTGATTAAGATTCTTGGCTCTCACCGAGGCAGCTTGAGTTTGATTATCATCATGGAAACCAGAAACCCTGAGGACAAATCTGAAGCTGATGTCTCTCAGACAATTCTACGTTATGTTTAACTTCATTCTGGCAACTACTGTGACAACACACCGGTGCCAAGCTGCATTGGTTTCTAACTTTCTCTTGGACAACATCAGTGGGCATGGGAAGGGAAGACATGCTGCATATGCAACCACCAATCTCTTATAAAACATTGTTAGGCCTTTGCCCTGAAGAGGATACCTAAGCGTCACCTCACCATAATGGCAAATGTCTACTGATGGGAGGATTCTAAAGGCTCTTCTGTAAGGGGAAACTGGTCACAGGCAAGTGGGAACATCTTCACTTCCAAAGTGTCTGCAGAAGTGATATTTAGAGGTGGAAAGACATCGCCAAAATCTCTCACACTAGAAACACAATTTACACCAAGAGCTTGAGTGAAGAAAGAAGAAACAGGCTTTCTGCTTGGGTCAAGAGGTGCTTGAAGGAAAGAAAAACAACACTGAGAAAGAGCATTTTCAAATGCATTTGTTGTAATCTGTCATTTCCATGTGGGTCTGTACAGCCATAACAGATGTCGTGCCACCATCAGGAGCTGAGGCATAGCTCTTTGGGTACAGATCCATGGCCTCTCAAGACTGATAAATGCCACATATATAATTTAGGCATTTTCTTGTAAGGAAACATTTGCTATTCATTTTTATAGTTGTATTCTTCTACGACTTTTGTTTCTCAATTTTGAAATTTGATAGAATTTTCCCTCTCGTCAGAGATGTGATGAGAAAGTGCCAAGTTGATATATATGAGCATTTTTGACAATGCTCACTCCCACATTTTAATTTAACCAAAAATCCTATTTAAGAGCTTAGTTGTGAAGTTCTACTACACTATATTCTCTAGGTTTATCACCTTCAGATCATCTTTTTTTATTCATTTTCCAACAGTTTGCAAAACATTTCATTCAACAATAACGTGGAGTTGAAAACATAGCTCAATGAAGTCAGAATCAATTCAGTGATTTTTACCATCAAGGCATTAACAAACGAGTGGAACATTGAAAAGAAGCCAGAATATATCAGTGAGTGATTTGTAAAAATTCTTAAAGAATAAAATAATAGAATTTAAATAAATGTAAAAAATTCAACAACCCAATAAAACAGGTATTTGTATTTCAGACAAAATTAATCTTTTTTTTATCGTATTTGAAAGAAATTTTAATTTATTTTTTTTATTCTTTCTTAAACATGATAGTCGACTAAAAATTAAATCTCAATTCAGGTGACAAATGACACAAATAGGATTCAATCTGCTGATTCTGTAATTATTTTTTGAAGTTTTTCTTTATTTTTCTCCTTCTGTCACTTTTTTAACAACTTTGGTTGTCAGCAACAAGCACAGCACAGGATGTGAACTACAAATCAAAGACACGAAAATCAAGCAAATACGAAAATTTAAATATCTAGGTAAATATCTAGAGGACAAACAATGTGGTACAGAAATTTGGAAGTGCATTGATCAGCAAAAAACGCCTTCCAAAAACTAAGCGAAGTATCAAGAAACAAGAAAATTCAATTAAAAACGAAGAAAAAATGCTTGACTCTTACGCAACATCAGTACACCTATATGGCAAATTCTGAAACATCACAAATATATCAACAAAGATGAGGAAAAATGTCCAAACAATATAAACACAGGGTGTCCAAAAAAAATGTATAATTTTATTGATTTTTTTTTTACTGCATTTTTGACTATATTTTAAATAATTTTAAATAGCCAATAATTAAACTGTTTGTGTGTATTTTGCAGAGTCAATCCCTGAACATAATAATGACAGTCAATGTGTATATATTTTTGGGGGACATCCTGTAGTTTAAAAAAAAAAAACATTTACTATCTCTTACTTGCTTGAAGTATAAATTTCAAAAATACTTAATGAGGAAAGAAGGTTTGAAAAATTTGACATTCACAGGACATATTGAGAGACAAGCTTGTCTAAATAGTTTTCAAAACAGAGACGAGGAGAGAAAGACAAACATTACAAACAGCTACAAAGATTAAATTGTGGAGAGTAATCATGTGTGTTGTGGTACAGTGGATATCAGCTTGGAATGAGAAATCGGGGAGCTGAGTTCAAATTCCAGTTGAATTCATTGCATTCACTTATGCACAAATATCCTTGGGAAAGGTATTAAATCGGTCTCTTCCTTCCTGTTATGAGTTAAATAACAGGACAGATTGGATTCTGGAGTCTTGGCTGGCATCCAATCTACTGCAGAAAGCAATGGCAACCTACTGCAGGATAATGTTCTGCCAAGTCAGTCATGTCTCTTTTGAGAGATGATCGCCCAAGCGTGTTTCATGTATGGTACTTAAATGACTGACTGAATATTTTTTAGTGAAGAAAAAACCAGTTGAAGCATAATTAAAACTTGTACTGGGCATAAAGTGGGGGACCGGTTTTCTATTGTTATAAAGTAATAAACTGATCCCCCACTAATTACTACTTAATAATATAATACATCTTTTCCCCTTCTAGCTATGTGTCAAATAACAGGACAGATTAGGTTCTATAGCCTTGGCTGGCATCCAATCTACCACACAAAGCAATGGCAACCTACTGCAGGATAATCTTCTGCCCAGTCAGAATGATCACCCAAGTGTGTTTCACGTATGGCACTTTACTGACTGAATCATGAGCCATATTCTGAAGAGACATAGCACACAGAAGTACATTTCCCTTCCTATCAAAGGATCTACATATCATGTGTGCATTACTTTTCAAACATCTTCAGCCAAAAAGTCCACTGACAGTTTATTTTTGTCATTAACAATTTTGCACGACATTAACAGTCAGCACTAAACTTAATCTTGATGGAATAAATAACACTTAAAATATTCTTATAAGAGAAATTCCTCATAAAAAAAACACAAACAAAAAAAAAACACAAACAAAAAAAAACACAAACAAAAAAAAAACACAAACAAAAAAAAAACACATTTATACTTTAGAACAGAGATTGGCAACCTTTTGGCAAGTGAGGACCAAAAAGCTATATAGAATCATTGAGGAGGGCCAAACAGCTATGGCTCCAGTGTCATGAAGAAGAACCATGTTATTAAATATTTGAATAAATTTTATATGTGCTTGAAGAAAGCAAGGATTTAATATAATTTAATATCTGACAGAAATTTTGTTAAAAAAATATTACATCTTAAAAATAAATGTTTCATAAATCAGTATTGTAAAACAATTCCATTAAAATTGGTTGAAAACACTATTTTATATTCATTTAAAAGTGCCCACTCACAAAAGCAATTTCATAGAAAAAGTGAAAGTGAGGCTGTACACTAATTTTGGCAATTTCTACAAATAAAAAATATAAGTAAAACACATTCTCCAGGTAAAAGGAAAATTTTTTTAATTTCCATGCAATATATTCAGACTATCAACTTTCACTTTGGTTTGGTTTACCTATATTTAAATTGTGTCCTTAGCAAGGTAGCGGGCCAGACAAGAGTCACTCGAGAGCCAGATGTGATCTGTGGGCCAGGGGTTGCTGACCGCTACTTTAGAAAATGGTTTCAATATTTCGTGTATTCTTACCCTTTGATTTCAAATCATCTTTTATCACAGATCTAAAAATATTTACTGGCATCAGCTTTAGATATAAACAACACAATCTGTAGCAGGAGCAGGCAGAATGAGGGCCAGATGAGACTTTTTGGAACAGGCTGTGGGCCGGAGTTATAAACAAAACATCCCCAGGTGAATACTGTATTATAGAAGGCATATATATATATATATATATATATATTACAGAAATTAATGAAGATTAATAAAATGCTCTTTAAACAACTGACAATTTGAAATGATTTGTTTGAACATTAATTTTGATCGATACTCGTATTTAAGTAGATATTCTGTTTATAATCAAACAGTATATATATATATATATATATATATATATATATATATATTTCTATCGGCCTGATTATGTACAATAAATTTTTGTTACAAAGATGTGTCATTTGACAGGATTCAAACCTGTGTCTCCTATCAACATAGGAGAAGCCATCAACTGATCTAGCATGTCGTAGACCTCTCGACCACGAATCACTAATAGTCTAAATAAAGTCAAGCCTATATAACACAATTTTCTATTCATTATAATAACCATATCTTCTCTGAAATGTATCGTAATGTCAACAAATGTAAACATGTTACAGAAATTAACGAAGATTAATGGTCTTTAAACAACCAACAATTTGAAATGATTTATTTGAACATTATTTTTGATCAATTTTTGTTTAAAGACCATTTTGTTAATCTTACTAATATCTTAATAATATTACAACTACTAATGGAAATAAAACAAGAGAAATTAGGATGAAAGAAATACTTGTTTGAACTTCTATCATCTGAAATGGGACTGTCATGGTTTAAACTGCAGAGAAGCCATTACAGAAAAAAATACTTCCGAGAAAACGCGTACTATTTATATCTTTCTGAGAGTTTATTCTTGATTTTGAATACTTTCTGTTTATTAACGACTGTTGATTAATTGTCTGAGTCGTTGATTGAGCGATTGTTTATGTAGGGATAATTTATGTTCTTATCTTTAATTGTTGTTAAACTAGATAGGGAGTCTCAGAATATTATAAACTTTCTAACTTTGGAATTTTCTATCATTTTACGTGCTATTTTAATGGCTTGTATTTTAGCAGTATAGATGGATGCATTATTTGGTAATCTGATTTGTTTATGAATTGGTCTGTTTGTGGCTGATACACCTATTCTATATAGGATTTTTTATCCATCTGTATAGAATGGTTTATAACCACAATATTTGTCTCTTACTTCTCTGTCCATAATTTTGTTGATTGTTTCTTTTTTCCTTTATGTCAATGTTAGGTCTAGGTGAGGTTCGGAGATTGTCCATAGAGCTATCTTATTTATTGTGACTGGTACTACATTATCAGGATCTTTGTTTATTTGTTCTAGAACTTTGTTTGTTCAAAGTTTAAGTGAAGGAATGGCTGTTGGTTTCTTTCTATAAAACTACATATGATGAGGTTCGTATGTTTTTTGGTAGCCTTAGTTATTTGGATTGGATTGTAGTTTTAGTGCGTACTGGAAGGATAATTTTTTCCATCTCAGAGATATATTTGATTCATTGGCTTCTATATAGAGACTTTGCATGGGTTAGACAATGTCAGTCTTTGATTTTGTATGATGGGTGGCACTGAAAAAATGCCTCTCTAGTGTAATTTTGATCTGATGCCTGATCTATATATTCTGAGTGTGACTTTTTGGGTGGCACCCTAATTCAGTTTTGATATTACTTTTAAAAGCTTCAAAGCCCGTTGATATTTTTATTGAAGTCAATCAATGTGCCCTTTGAAGTTAAGTGTATTACCTAGTATGATTTATATATATTTACTGGACTATGGGAATTAAGCGTCCATATAATTTCAATTCTGGATTGAGGTGGTAACCCCTTTTTTGCAGAAAGGCATAGTCAGTTTTTGTTTTGCAGAAACATTTTTATTTGTCTATATTTGCACATATCTTTCAATAGAAGGTATGTTCGGTGATGAGTGTGATATTAAAAGATCATCTATAGATAAGAATTTTTCAACTCCTGTATTAATGGTTTTAATAATACAGTGGAACCTCGACTTATGAAATTAATTCATTCTGGAAGCCATTTTGTAACGTGAAAATTCCCTAAGCTTTTTACCCTATAAATGCCCTAATTGGTTCCAAGCCTCCACCTCAAACCCCTCAAAATCTCATGCATTGGGCTACAGCTTTCTCCAAGCCGCATTAAGGGTACGTCTGGTCACCTCCTGCCAAGCCATGTTGATTATCTTGAGGCAAACAACAATAGTGAAGTGCTGCTTCCAAAACTCACGAAGTGTAAGGTGTTTTCAGTGATGTCGAAACACCTCTGGAACAGGTGTTTCATGTAGAGTTTCTTGAAGTTCGAAATGACTTGTTGGTCCATGGGCTGGAGAATAGGGGTGGTGTTAGGTGGGAGGTACAGCACCTTAATAAATGAGAACTCCTCCAGTATAGCATCTTCGGGACCGGGCAGGTGGGCATGGACATTATTGAGAATGAGGAGCCAATGAGATGGACTCTGGGAGCTACAAGTAGCAGCGCATATTTGAAATTTTTGCCTTTCGTATTCTGAAATTTCTTTCATAATAAGAAGCAATATTTTTTTGAAGAGGTGTTTCATAACCTGAAAATTTCATATGTATAGTCTTTCCTAAGTAGAGGTTCCACTGTACTATTTATTTTGAGAATAAATAATGTAATTGTTAAAATGCTACCTTGAGGTACTCCTGCTTCCCACTTGTGTGTGCCTGATATTGTATTTCTATTTTGTACTTCGATTGTTCAGTTTGATAGGAAGTTTTCGATGAATAAAGCCATTCTTTTTTTTATTATCATCATGTGCATTTCTTTTAAGATACTGTTATGTGTTAAGTGTAATAAAAAGAAAAAAAAAAGATGATGAATTTGATTGACCGAAACTCAGAGATAAATCAAACAAATATTTAATTTACCAAAACATCAAATAAAAAAATTTACAAATATACAGTTTTTTCATTCAAAAAGAAAAACAGAGTTTACTACTGGTTGGTGAAGTGTTACGAAGGAGTAGTAAGGTGTCAAATATCTTTACCCAATTAAGATAGCAAAGAAGCTTAAGTGCTATACTTTTTGGAAATCCTCAGATGTGTATATAAATAATTATTAGTTTGACCAATGAAAGAGTCAGAAATATCTATTTACCCATATAGTTCCATGAGGTTCTCTTTCAGTTTTATTTGGTCGGCAACTTTTAGTAGAGATTCTTTTGGCTGGATGCACAGATCCACAAATCGGGCCAGAGTTGATTATGTCAGCAAATCCTGTTAACAATTGACTACTCTCTTCCCAAAACCTATTTTTATAGGGGCTAACACCTAACTTGCATATTCTAGAATCCTTTAAAATTCTCTAGATTTTACTCAAATTTTCTCAGACATTCTAGCATCTTCCAAACTTTGTATTTCTAATTTTTTTATTTTTACAACTACTTAATGAATTAAAACGTTTTCGTAATAACAAGTCGGACTCAAATGAATCCCTTACTACAACTTTTTTGACATTATTAATATTATTCTTTTATATACAAATGCATCCTCGTAACAATGCCATACTTAATGGTGTCATAGGCTTTTTCAAAATCAAAGAATATTGATACCACATGATGATCCCCAAAAAAAGCCATTAGAAATGAAGGATTCTAACCATGCAAGTTATTGGTTCCTTGGTTTTTCCAGAATCCACTTTGTTTGCTTGATAAGAGATTATTTCTCTCCGGGTACCACATTAGTTGAGCAATTACTTCTCTCCATCGTCTTGTAAATGCAAATTGTTAGTGCAATGGGTCAGTAGTTTATTGGGTTGATATGGTCTTTGCTGTGTTTAGGAATTGCAATGCTGACAAAAATTTTGTAAATTTGTTTGAGCAGCATATATTATTGAAGATCTGGAGAAGTATTAAAAGAAATTTTTCTGGCAGGTGTTTTAGAAATTAATAATGAATTTCACCTGGATCAGTTCCAGAGATTTTGTTTTTGTTTACGGAGTCTTTTAGTTCTGTCATAGTCAAGAAAACATTGTATTCTTCTTTACTGTTTGAAGTAAACGTAAGTTTTTCTTGTTCCATAATGTTTTTATATTTTTGAAATTTAGAAGTATAGTTATTTGCTGAGGAAATTCTTTGAAATTCTATTGCCTTTAGATTAGCTATTTCTTTATTTTTCAAGGCATTTATCTTCATTTGTTTTGCTTAATTAGACTGTTTATAGTTTGCGATGTTTTCCTATTAAATTTCCTTATTATTTACCATGTTATATTTATTGGGATTTTGTTGTTTAATCTGGAGATGTAGTTTTGCCAAGATTCTCTTTTGGATTCGTTAATTATACAGCATCGTTTTGCTTGAGCTTGCTTGTACTTTTATAGGATTAACTTTAACATATTTTTCCTGGTTTTAACTACTTGTTATAGTGGAACATCCTAGCATACCCCATAATGGAATGATCTAGTTTATAAAGGACAGTGACAAGCTGGACGAGAAGCGAACCGAGAAGCATACGTCATAGGCGAAGGCATTCTCTACTTGATAGATTATTTTGCTCCTATTCATTGATTGCTATTGTATACCTTATGGTTTATTGTACCTTCGTATAATAAATCCCTGCTATCTATTTTCCATCTTAAGTATCATTCTTACACTTATTTTTCACTGATATTCCTTTCTGGGATATATCACTACTCTACATTCTGCTGCAAACCAGGGTTTTGTTTTGTTATGTAGTTTAAAGGAAGATTTGGGGATTGTTTTTCTTGCTATTTGTGCTTGTAACAGAGACTATTGGTTCTGGTTTATTGAGAATTTCATGTTGATTTGAGATGAACAGAGTTCACTGAATTTTAAACAGTTTTGTGTAATTACTATTTTGGGTTTTTTTCTTCCGGTATAAGTTTAATTATTTAAGAAAATATGTGAATAGTCATTACCCCATTCATCAACATGAACTTTTAACTGAAAGCCCATAAACATTGATGGGGAGCCTATGGTTAGGTTGATAGCTGACGTTGATCTAGTACCTGGGTGTAGGTATGTGTGTATTTGGTGATTAAGGATAAATAGATCCGATGATGATTCTAATAAAGATTTGAAGATTATACCTGTTTGATTATGGTTCCTAAAGCAGCACATTTTGTTGCGTACATTAAAATTTTCCAGGAGTAGAAAGAGGTGGGGGGGGGTAGCCAATTAGCCTTTCTATTTCAGTCTGGATTTTGGAAGAATATAAATTCAACAATTGACAAATTGAACAAATGGTTACTGTTTGATGAATTGAAGATTTTACTGCCATGGTCGGTAGATTTACGTTTAATTCTAGTCTCTCATTTTGTATTGATTTTTTAACCAATATTGAAGTCTCCTCACTTAGCCTATTCTCTATTGTTTATTGGGGTGGATAGATCTATTGCCCAGTTCACACTCCACCCACGTCTACTGAACAGGTTAAGAGGCTCATCCCTTGTTCCCTGTTTAGGATGTGGTTTCTGGCTTTATCTTTTCCAATCTTCTCACTATTACGTAGCTCCCTGCACATCAGTGGCGTTACCGCCTTGCTCGGGGTGATACGATTAAAAAATATATATATATATTTGTTTTGTGATAAGTTTCATACTTTTTAAAGATGTCATTTTTTTTTTTTTAGAAAGGTCTCTTGCAAGCATACTATGATTGTAATCTGTAAGGGGTTGTTTGATTTCCTTATAGTTTGGTCTAACACCTCTACAGTTACATTGTATGAGGCTCGGGTTTGTTTGTCCATTTGAGTGGTAATTATTTTATTTTAGTGAGTGGATTTTAAAAATAACTATTCTTTAGATGAAGAAAAACTTGAAGCAACTAAAATGTGGTTCTACAGAAGGATACTGCAAATATCATGGATCGAGCATGTGAGCAATGATGAGGTCTTGGAAATGATGGAAATAAAAAGGAAATTAATACTGAGCATCAAGAAGAGACAGATAAAGTTTCTAGGACATGCAATGAGGAAGGAGGACTTGGAGAACCTGATACTAACAGGCCAGATAGAGGGGAAAATGCACTAACTCGCATCCATTCTTTCAAACACTCTTCCCATCTACCCAACCCCCAGCCTCAGTATCCTTACCCATCTATCACCCTCCTTCTGACATTTCCTATATCTAACCACTCTTTCTCTTCACTTTCCCCTCTATAGCCCCATGCACAATAGTGGCAGTGGAATGCTTTGCTTGGAGTGAAATGATTAAAAAAAAAAAATGGTGGATGATGGAACAGGAGTTGCATGGTGTAACAGGAGAAAGCGTGCTAAGAGCCACCAGGGATAGGGAGGCGTGGAAAGACATGATCGCCTACATCCTGAAAGGAGAAGGCACATAGAAGAAGAATATATATGCCAGCTGTTTATAAGAAATTATAATGTGGATATAAAGTGGGGGATCAAATCTTTATTATAATCAATATATAAACTGATCCCTCATTTTGTGGCCATGCTAGTTTCTAGTTTCATTTATATTCTAGATTTATGGGCTTAGCTAGTGGATGACAGAATGGGGGTTTCATGGTGTAACAGGAGATAGCGTGCTAAGAGCCACCAGGGATAGGAAAACGTGAAAAGCCATGATCGCCTACGTCCTGAAGAGTCAGGACTTGGTCGGGGTGATACAATTAAAAAAAATAACAAAACAAAACATTAATTTATTATCTTTTAGACCAGTTTCATTTTATTACAATTTTCATCTTTGATTTCCAGTTGTTAAACTCACAACAAAAGCTTAAGAGGAGGAGCAACTGAAAAGAGCAGCTGAAAGACGACAAAGACGAACGAACCAATTTCAAAGAAACAATATATAAATCAGAGTTGTTATATCACAAAAATTCTTGCAAAATTATAATATCTAAAATACTTGACAATATTTTCTTTAACTCTAAAATGAAATCAAGTGAAAGCTTTAAGAATAACAATATTTTTTAATCTGTTTTGAAAGAACTGCCAAAATAGATTTTCAAAGATTTTCTGTTTGTCATGAAGAATTTTTGAAAAATAACTTCACCCTGAAGCAAGCCAATAAGACCACTAAGACAAAATGGGTTGCTGAGAGTTAAGAAAATTAAGTAAATGTTGCGGATAAAAATGGATTATAAGGACAAGATTCTAGGAGACAAAAGATAATGATTGACCCTGAGTTAAAATTTTGGAAGTTTATAGTTGACAAGATGTGCATTGTGGCACAATGGATATCGACTGGGAACGACAAATCGGGGAGCCAAGTTCGAATTCCAGTTGAATTCCTTGCATTCACTGATGCATAAATACCCTTGGGAAAGGTAATAATCCATCTCTTCCCTCCATTTATAGGTTAAATAAGAGAACTGATTAAGTTCTATAGCCTTGACTGGCAAGCAGTCTACAGCAGAAAACAAATGGCAACCTACTGCGGAATAATCTTCTGCCCAGTCAGTCATGTCTCTTTTGAGACATGATCACCCAAAGCGTGTATCATGCATGGCACTTAACTGACTGATAGTTGACAAGATGGGTATTGTGGCACAGCGGATATCAACTGGGAACGACAAATTGGGGAGCCAAGTTCGAATTCCGGTTGAATTCCTTGCATTCACTTATGCACAAATACCCTTGGGAAAAGTATTAATCTGTCCCTTTCCTCCAGTTATGGGTTAAGTAATAAAACAGATTGGGTTCTATAGCCTTGGCTTGCAACCAGTCTTCCACAAAAAGCAATGGCAACCTACTGTGGGATAATCTTCCGCCTAGTCAGTCATGTCTCTTTCAAGACATGATCGCCCAAAGCATGTATCACATATGACACTTAACTGACTGGCTGATAGTTGACAAGAAAGTAAGAAGTTGAAAGAGAATTCCACAGTTAAGAAGTATAAAAGAAAAAAACAATTAGAATAGAACTTATGCTTACAATTAGCAATTTCAGCAGTAAATTGATGAGACCTAACTGCCATTCAAGTCTAATTTTCTTCTATATGCCATATGCTTTCCGAACATGAGCGATCATGGCTCTTCACTGTTTCTTGTGCTGTGTATCTCTTAGTAAATTTTGTCCTTTTCTATCTCTCCTAATCCCTGTTCTGCTAACCATTTACACAAGCTTCCTTGGTAGGTTATTCGCTGCTTTCCTTTCTCTCTCTTGCCTTTAATGTGTTCTGTCAGTGCCAAATTTTCTAAGCCCTCTGTTCTCAAAGAAATTTGAACTATCTCTTTATAATCTTATGTAGAAATGTCCTTTTTGTTTCCATTTTCTTTAAAACTTTTTCATTATTGTTGTGATGCACCTCAAACACGTGATATACGGGTCAATATATAAAGGACTAATATCGAGTAGTGACAGTGGAGTCGGCAGCTGATGACTAGTACGGTCGTTGTCTACTCAGTTCACTAGTTGTTGCCACCCTACACAGACATGTACTACTGTATCTACCAAGAATAAACGTATTAATTACTTATAGCTGTGTATTGTCATTCCTTCACTATACAACAATTACTCACAGAAAGATTGTGTAATATTGATCTTCATATATGGCAGTGAGTGCTGGACAAACTCTTCACAGATAAATAAGAAACTTAAAGCAGCATAAATGTGGTTCTACAGAAGGACGATAAGAATGTTATGCAACAAATATGTGAGCAACAACAAAGTTTAAAAAAGAATGTAAACTAAAGAGACACACGTACTTAGAATCAGAAAAAAGTTGAAATTTTTAATACACATAATGAAGAAAGATGGCTTGTAAAATTTGATACTCAAAGGGCAGATTGAAGGCAAAAGCAATAAAAGAAAGCAGCAAATAATCTAACTAACAAGTTTGTTTAAACGGTTGGTAGAACAGTTACGAAGGGGAAGAAATTGTGGTTAACTATGATTGCCTGGTGGGATATGACACATGAAGTAAAAAATAAACTTGTAGTGCTCCTTCAATACAAAAATATTAGGTTATTAAATAAGTGAAAATATGCAAAAAGTCAAAACCTATTGTGTATACTTAATTTATCTACACCTATGGGTTAGATCGCAGGTTAACTGGGCTCTAGCCTTGGATGGTAGCCAGTTTGGGAGAAGGACAACATTGAATTTCAAACAAAAGGAAATTTATTAGCTTTTTTTTTAAATTCATGCTAATTTACAGTTATGAGAATGTTGTGACATGGCTTGATCACATGACCGGGTTCACTTATATATATATATAAAGAGTGAGTCGGTTGAATGGAGAGAGTTAGTAGTATGAGCTGAGAGCTACTGTTAACCTGCGTGTTACTGGCTAACTCAACCACCCATATTGGTACGATCTACTATGGACTATTATATTGTATCTACCAAACAAGATATTAGTCCATTAACTGTTTATTGTTACCACCTCAACACAACAACAGAGAAAAAGGCTACGGATATATGTATATGTCCTGAAGAAACATAACCTTATAAAAAAACTAATATTATTGATTGATAAGAAAAAAGAGGAAGAAAATAGTTAAGGAGACTGACTGATATCGGAGACATTAAAAGATCCAATTAAAATTGTTCTGGAAACACATTTTCTTTGGCATTATCGGCAAGAGGAATATATTGGAAAAATAATACATGTAATAATAAAATACATATAATAAAATAATTTACTGGCAAAAGTCATACAACTTATGTTTTCTCTTGTCTTTTTTATATCTATAAGATATGAAATAATCATGAGATGAGATCTCAATCAGATGAGAAAATAGGTTTTTTTTTCTTGATAATTTTGGAAGATAATTATTTGGACTCCATTTTCATTTAGAATGGATATCCAAAATTTATCCAATACAAAATAATTGATCTTTTTCAGGAGAAGGTATACAATCAAACAAAAACCTGATGAATGTAATTTGCTAATTACGTTGACAAGAATCGATAGACATGCATAACTGCTACATGGAGTACATTCGATGGGAGATTAGATGAAGACAAAAGGGATCTTTTACAAAACAACACACATTAAATACATCTGTTCCTCACCGTAATGAATGTGACTATAACGTAGTTTTAAGAAATGATGCACACATACCCTTGGGAAAGGTATTAATCCATCGCTTTCCTTCAGTTATGGGTTAAATAACAGAACTGATTGGGTTCTATAGCATTGGCTGACAACCAGTCTACTGCAGAAAGCAATGGCAACCTACTATGGGATAAACTTCTGCCCAGTCAGTCATGTCTGTTTCAAGACATGATCACCCAAGCATGTATCATGTATGGCACTTAACTGACTGACTTAATATAATAGTTGGAAACTTGATTAAGGTTTCTACTGGGCATAAATTGGGGGATCAGTTTTATATTGTTATGAAGTAATAAACGGATCCCCCACTAATTACTATTAAATAATATAATACATCTCTTCCCTCTCTAGCTATGAGTCAAATAATAGGACAGATTGGGTTCTATAGCCTTGGCTGCCAATCAGTCTACCGCAGAAAGCAACTGCAACCTACTGCAGGATAATCTTCTGCCCAGTAAGTCATGTCTCTTTCAAGACATGATCGACCAAGAGTGTCTCACATATGGCACTTAACTGACTGACTGAATATAATAAATTTAAAATTATCAACTTTCTCCTTTATTTTTCAAGCACAGTCACATAATAAACATTATGTTCGATGAAATCCTAAATGACAAAATGCATTTCATAAAAACTTTTCACACATTCTCAGTTTTTTTTTTTCTCAAGTGATGTAAGCACTTTCTTACACATTAACACATAATTTGGGCCAGATATTAACAGACATTTGATCATATCACCTCAAACAGTATGTAATATGGAACAAAAAAAATTTATACTACATGAACAGGTAAATATAGTGCTATTTAATATAATAATTAGCTTTTTGTTTTATTAAGAGTAATGGACTGTGGCTTGAATTGAGAATTTAGAGATCAACTTCCAATAAAGTCCATTAATACCCTTGGGAAAAGTATGAATCTATCACTTCCCCATAATAGACTAAATTCTGTCACCTCGTGTCGTAACTGGTCTACTTTTCCAGGTTTAATAACTTGTCCTGTTCTTTTCCAGGTTTAATATAATCTTAAAAATATTACTTTTCATGCATGCATTTTTCCATGTCATCTATGATTTTTCCAGGCATTGCTATTAATATAAATTTAATGCTGAAAATTGCATTCAAAAATACTAAAAAGAACAAAATTTATATGCAATCAATTAAAAAAAACAATAAAAAATTGATTATTTAGAATTAAATCTGATAATCAGTTCTGATAAAATGATAACTGATAAGCAACATTTGATTGACAAAAATCATAAAAAATAAGATCAGAATTTAAATGTTGAAAACTGTTTTCAAAAAGATTAAAAAAAAAGGATTGTAATTGAATAAGATTTATAATTAGAAGTGTGAGTCACTCATGCACTCACTCACTCACTCATGCACTCACTCACTCACTCACTCATGCACTCACTCACTCACTCACTCATGCACTCACTCACTCACTCACTCATGCACTCACTCACTCACTCACTCATGCACTCACTCACTCACTCACTCATGCACTCACTCACTCATGCACTCACTCACTCACTCATGCACTCACTCATGTAGTTAGTCTCCCTTTTTGGACTTCACATAATTTGATGTAACATTTTTCTACTAAACCAAAATTCAAATTTTTTTTTTCCAAATTTAGCTAAAAAGGTGTCCTATCAAACTCTGTAAACTGTTTGAAATTTGGTTGAGAACTGAATTACTGTCTAGATTCACTCAATGTCAGACTTAAGAATATATTCAACCAGTGCTGTGATTGAATGAGACACATTTTCCTGAATTTTTTGGATTTAAAAATGCATAAAATTTCTGTCAATAATATTCTTGTAAATCTGTCCCGTTATTAAAAGAGAAACTTTGAAACATTGAAACCAAAATGTTAATATTTAATTTGAAAGTCATCAGAACAATTTCTAAAACTAAAATCACATTTAATTCCTAACAGCCAGCATTACACAACAGACCTCAAGTGGAATGACTATGTAGAATCCATAGCTAAATCTGCTGATAAGAAAGTCAGTTTCCTGTGTAGGGCTAGGAAATTTTCCCCACCTGAAACAATCCTGCACATATATAAATCAACTGTCTGCCTGTGCATGGATTATTGCTGCCATATCTGGTTGGTTTCTCCTGCTATCCACCTAGATGTCCTTGAAAAAATCCAATGAAGAATCTGTCATGTGATCTATTCCGGATTAGCAACTCAGATACAGTCACTTTCTCACCAGCGCAATGTGGCTTCCCTGTGTTTCTTCTACAAATACTTTCACGGCTTCTGCTCCAATGAACTTAGCTCACTGGTACCCCTTATATATGAATTTACTCGAGCCACAAGATTGGCAACTCGGTCCCACCCTTTTACTGTAAAATCAATAAAATGTAAATTCAAATTCTACTCTAGCAGCTTCTTTTCTCGCATTTCCCACCTGTGGAATTCCCTTCCATTTACTTGCTTCCGACAGCTACAATCTCCAAGAATTTAAATGTAAAGTCAATAGTCATCTCCGATTCCACTAACTTACATCCTCTCTCTCTCTCATGCTCCTTTCTCCATCCACTCCACTCATCAGTATTCTCATCCTTCTCTTACCCACTTCCTAACACCTCCTTTGTCATAAATTTCCTCCTATGTAACCCCCTGCAAAACAGTGGCAGTAAAATGCCTTGCTTGGAATAATAGGATTATAAAAGAAAAAAATTAAACAGGGATTTATCAATGACATAAAACTCAGAACAAAACAGAAAAGAATAAATGATTACTTTTAAAAAGAATTTAGCAAGAAGACCAGTTTTTCTGTCTATTCAGTTGATATCAATTCAGAACCTGAAACTGTCGTCCTAATTAGATAAAGACTGGTGCTGGAGAGGAAAGACTAAAATATATTGAAGTGTTGATGCCAGTTGATGAATTCAGAATTTACATTTTAAGAGGTGAAAAGGGAAAGACCTGAAAAAAAAAAAAACAAACAATCAGCTATGTGGTAGCTCTTTTAAGACTCAAGTTTTTCTTGGATTTGGAAAAGATAAACTTCAAAACCTTGAAATTTATGAATTCTAGAATTTCTCTCAGAAGAAAACAATTCACAGTGATGTCAAGTATTATATATATATGAAGGGGAAGAGTTAAAATAGGTAGATATAAACAAACTTAGACAAAGAAAAATATTTGCAAGCTGAGTTAAGACAGCTAAACCCTTGTGCAAATTAATTTTTTTTTTTATCATGTCACCCCAAGCAAGGCGATAACACTACTGTTGTGCAGGGGACTATGTAAGAGTAAAAAGATTGGAAAAGAAAAAGCCAGAAACCACATCCTAACCAGGAAACAAGGGATGAGCCTCTTCACCTGTTCAATAGATGTGGGTGCAGTGTGAACCAAGCGATAGTTTAGTCTATCTCCTTCAATTGAAAAAAAAATAAAGGAAAGAGTGAAAAGATTGGAAAAGAGAAAACCGGAAACTGCATCCTAAACAGGAAACAAGGGATGAGCCTCTTCACCTGTTCAATAGACGTGGGTGGAGTGTGAACTGGGCGGTAGTTTAGTCTGTCTACTTTAATTGAAAAGAAAAAAGTGAAAAGATTGGAAAAGAGAAAACCGGAAACTGCATCCTAAACAGGAAACAAGGGATGAGCCTCTTCACCTGTTCAATAGACGAGGGTGCAGTGTGAACCAAGCGATAGTTTAGTCTATCTCCTTCAATTGAAAAAAAAATAAAGGAAAGAGTGAAAAGATTGGAAAAGAGAAAACCGGAAACTGCATCCTAAACAGGAAACAAGGGATGAGCCTCTTCACCTGTTCAATAGACGTGGGTGGAGTGTGAACCAGGGGATAGTTTAGTCTATCTACTCCAATTGAAAAAAAAAAAAAAAGAAAAGATTGGAAAAGAGAAAATCAAACAAAATGAATGATGTTTTCCTCGGATCTTTCAGACTTTACCTGATACATCATTTCTTGTTATTTTTTCTCTTCTGACTATTTTTCCTTCACGCTTTACTGGCAATTGAAAGACGACACCAACAATATTCATGATTACTCTGTCAGTACTCCTGCAGCTTCTTTTCTTGCATTTCCCACCTGTGGAACTCGCTTCCATATTCTTGCTTTCCTGACAACTACAACCTCCAGGAATTTAAATGCAATGCCAATACTCATCTCTTAACCACTTGACTCCACTTCTTTCTTCACCACCCTGTATATCCTTTCCTTTCTCTCCACCTTTGCAACTGTCAGCACACCTGTATTCTCATCCTTCTCTTGCTCCTTTCTAACTCGTTCGTCTTTCTCTTCACTCTCTTCTATCCAATCTTAGCCTCCTGCACATCAGTGGCATTACCTCCTTGCTCGGGGTGATACGATTAAAAAAGAAAAAAGAAAAGTCATGCCTCTATGTTTGTGTAGATTTACAATTTTTATACATTTCCTTGGAGTAATGCCCATCACAGAGAACGGCCATAGAACAACTGACAGTTGAGACAATAGCATCAGGGTGTGATAAAAATTTGATGCAATCATGGATGACGCAATATTTTTCAAGGCCAAACAAATTTCATGATACACCCCAAAAATCGATTTATATTACTGCACACCACTGCAAATCGCCTACTCTGAGGAAAAATAAAAATCGATTACACACTGTCACTCCAGTGGGTCTAAAACTGACCATATGGTAAAAGAAAAGAAACTAAAGCAGTTGATTCAATTCATTTGCACAAGGGTGTATATAAACAGGAGCAAATTGACAGAAATGGAAAAAATAATAATAAAAAAAAGCTACAGAATATTCTGGAATAATAACGTAATTTATAACTTTGCTACATTATCGTAAAACTAAAGAAAAGGGAAAGAACGATAAGCTGAAGGAGACAATTATGTAAAGAACAAATAATCGCAATGTCCTACACTTGTACGCATACACACAAGCACACAGACGGACATGCATAAAAAAAAAGGAAAAATCTTCCTAATACTAATAAAAAATATGCAAATTATTTCGTTTTAACTTAAAATAAAAATAATTATTTATAAATAGAACTTTGTGTGTGTGTGTGTGTGTCTGTCTCCTATAGACTCCAAAATGGCTGAATCGATTTTCTTGAAAATTTAGACAGTTCTACTTTAAGCGTCTGCGAGTGTTCTTAGCTAGGTTTTGTGTTGAGGTACCCCCGATAAATATCAAAAATCAATAATTGGGTTATAGAAGGCGTGGTCCGATTTTAATCAAATTTGATCCATTCATAGACAAAGACATAATAAACAATATTCAGAAGTTTCAAGGTTGCAGTCTTACAATAGTTCAGAAAATCGATAATATATATATATATATATATATATATATATATAAAAAAGGCAAGATGTTTGTGTGTGTGTCTGTTTATCTGTCTGTATGTCCTTTATACCAATCCACAATTTTTATCCGATTCTCACCAAACTTCACACAAATATTGTTTAGGTTGAGTCTGAGCTCCAAGATCATGGATTAGTTTTAAAGCTTTCATTACACCCGGAGCAATGCTGGGATATACTGCTAGTATAAAAATAATCAGAAATGTGAAAACTGATAGACATTTGTTAAAACCTCCTGATGAGTGGACTTAACAATTCCACAAAGGTCTGCCTACAAAACTCCAGAGCAGATATGCTGAATATAACATTAATCAGCTGAGTAACAAATTTTATATTTATTAATTTTATATATTATTATTTATTTTTACTATTAATGAATATATTAATTTTGTTTTTATTACTAATTCAATATATTAATTTTCTTAGTCCTGTATACACACACACACACACACAGAGGATTAATACAAGTGTATATATATATATATATAGTCTTCTGCAGACAGATTTGTTTTGCTGTATCACAGCTCATCAGTACGGTTAGATATTCAATTGCTTTTTACCCAATAATTGAAACCTGACCGATACAGGATTAATACATGTATATATATATATATACATACATACATGTATTAATAATGATTTGTTTGAACATTAAATAATGTTCAAACAAATCATTTCATATATATGAATATGCATTTGTCCAATCCCAAACTGGATATAAATCTCGTGGTTGCTATGAGACAAAGAGGCCCCACCCACAACTACAATGCCATAATTTAATTTTTGTAATAAATAAATAAAATTTCCTAAAAACTCATACGAGAAAAGGGGTGTAGTTAAATAAGAAAAATGTCTTTTTCCTTTTTAATTACAGTGTATATGTACTGTACATATTACTGGTAGTCGATACCAAATATGAATACTATGTTATCATTTCAGCTTTTTAATATTTTTTAATTTGATACTTTTAAATAGTTTACTACACAATTTACAGATTAGCCCAAATTTCAAAAGCCCGACAAAGAATTGCATGCAGTTCACTAGATTAAGAGCAATCGTTCGTGTACACTAGATGATTGTGAAACTCTGCAAATAATTTTTTCTGCATCCAATTCATCTAACAATTTCTTTTCAATGGATAGCAACATGTATGATTGCAACATGTATGATTGCAACATGTATGATTGCAACATGTATGATTGCAACATGTATGATAGCAACATGTATGATTGCATATTTTACCACAGACAGCAAATATCTTAATCTTGTTTTTACGATCTTTAGCTTCGAAAATGTCGTCTCACATTGGACTTGACGAACTGATATTATACAGAAGAATTTATTTAAATTCTTATTTCTTTTTATTGCTAAAACACTTGTCTGCTTTTGTTACTTTATTTCATTCGTATGAGGGTCGTTCAATAAATAAGGTGAATTTTTCGATATCAGGACTTCTAATATAGATAGAAGCTTACTTTTTTTATTTTTCAACGTAGTCTCCCAGCAATGTCACACACTTTTCCCATCTGTGCACAAGCTTCCATATTCCCTAAGCATAAAAATCTTTGGTTTCCCAGCCAATTGCTCACAGCACTTTTGACTTTATTGTTACTTTCAAGAGACCAAACAGGTGAAAGTCTGAAGTTGCAAGGTCTGGGTTGTAAGGGGGATGAGGGAGCAGTTCCACTTCTGTTTGTGCTCTGCAGTAAGCATCTTTGGCACCCACCGGCATCTGACCTTTGACGAGGCAAGGTCAGCATGGACAATTTTGTGTGCTGTCCCAACAGATAGTCTCAAAGTCCTTGCAATGTCATCCACTGTCACCCTTCTGTCAGACTGAATGAGGTCATTGACGGATTCGATCACCTCAGGAGACCTCACTTCTGTAGGCCTCCCAGGCCTGTCTTCATCTTCAACACTGCTCTGCCCTTCTTTAAACAATTTAGCCCACTTGTAGACATTTTTTTTTTGCTGAAACATGTGACATCATACACAGTTGACATTCTCCAATGAATTTCAACTGGTTTGCACCCTTCAGCAACCAAAAACTTGATAACTGACCTCTGTTCAATCCTGGAGCTTGCTTCTTGGTCGGCCATCTTTGTTAATCTCCAAAACTCTTGAAGCTTTTTTTTCAATCTGCAAAAATATTAAATCCCTTTGAAAAAGAAGTAAAGGAAAAAAATTAAAAAAAGTAAGCTTCTATCTGTATTAGAAATCCTTATACCAAAAAATTCACCTTATTTATTGAATGACCTTCATATTTGATATGATAGGAGACACTTGCCATTCAGCCAATGAATTTGACTTACATGCTAGCTGTATTAATATACAGATAGCAACAAGACTGTCCTTTTATCACCACAAAGTAGCACTGAATAATTATTTTAGATTATTTTAGAGTAAGATCAAAATCTGTAAGACAAAGACAAGAAAATTAATTATTGGCTTATTCTAACATTTTTATGCTTTTAGATAACAATCAGTCAGTCAGTTAAATGCCATACGTGACACATACTTAGGTGATCATATTCTTGAAAGTGACATGACTGACTGGGCAAGAGATTTTTCTGCAGTAGGCTGCCATTACTTTCTGTGGTAGACTGGTTGCCAATCAAAGTTGTAGAAGTCAATCTCTGCTGCTATTTAACCCATAGCTGGAGGAAGATGTTTTTTTTATAATATTAATAAGTAGTAATTAGTGGGAGATCAGTTTATAACAATAGAAAATAGATCTTCTACTTTAGGTCCATTAAAAGCTTTAATCATGTTTCCAATTATATAAATGTGTTCTGGGGGGATCAGTTTCTTACCTGATAACAATAAAAAACTGATCTACCAAAAGAAGCTTTCCTTATGTTTCCAACTATTATATTCGGTCAGTTAAGTGTTTTGGGTGATCCTGCCTCGAAAAAGACATTAGTGATTTGGCAGTAGATTTTCCTGCAGTAGTTTGCCATTACATTCTGCAGTAGACTGGTTGCCAACCAAGGTTGTGAAACCCAATCTGTCCTGTTATTTAACCAATAGTTGGAAGAAAGAGATGGATTAATACCTTTCCCAAGAATCTTTGTGCATGAATGAATGCAACAAATTCAACTGGAATTTGAACTCAGCTCTTCGATTTCTCATTCCAAGCTGATGTCCATTGCACCACCCATGCACATTCACATAACAACCGATTGATAATATTAAACAAAACATAGAAAAGTTGAAACAATTTCCAATGGAGTTGGGCAACGGGCACTAAGACTAGAAATAATCATTTCTCCAATCTATTTTTTTTTCAGATTCCAAAATCGAACTAGTTACATTCCACTATTGGTGGTCAGATCCTACTAGTTTCATCGAATGGCTATCCCCTTGGGGAGGCACCATGCTTTGCAAGAATATTGGGCCTCAAACTCACATCTGGCCTCAAGTAGAACTCGTACATATTGTTAAAGATACAGGAAAAATGGTCAGCTTCCTGTACTGTTCCAGTAAGTACCTAACACCTTGTGCTACAAGAGCCAAATCAGGTCAAAAATTGAATTATGCTCCTCTATTTGGGCAGGAGCTGCTCACTCTCCAGCCTCAATAGAGTCCAAAAGCTTATTGAGTCCTTGTGGGTAACAAATTATTTTCCTCCCTTTTCTTCTCTTTTGCTACTTTCTTGGAAAGTGCTCAGATGAGCTACATTTCTTCATTCTCCAAGTTCTAACCTTTACAGCCAGGACCTGCCATGCTATTCACATTGTAGCAAAGCATTGACATTCCCTGTGTTTCATTGGTGAAAAGTTTGTTCCACCCAATCAACCTTTTCCTGCAATCCACTGCTACAAAGCTCTATAGGCAGAAAATTAAAAAATTACTGTTTTCTACAAGCAGTAGTTTATGTATAATATCTTTTATGACCAAAGAGGAACAGGCATTGCTACTGACATTATAATAATAAAAAAAAATCCTTTCAAAAATTACTGTTTTCTACAAGCAGTAATTTATGTATAATATCTTTTTTTTTACCGCAAAGTTGTAAAAAATACCAGGTTGGGAAACTGGTGCAGGATATCCTTCTCTCAATGAGGGTGAATGGGCCTCTCTTAAGCTGTGATGGTGTCACGATAAATACATCCTTGGTAGCTCTAGCAAAGCATCAAGTATTCAGCAACTGACAAGATTTTGAATCTCGGCCGAGGCCGCACGATGATGATGATGATGATGACAATAGGCAGAGGCTTCTGAAGCTGAAATCTATGGCCAGAGTAAAGGGCTCCCTAACTGAGTTAATATCAATGACCAAGTTGAACCTTCATGTTGGGGAACATCAACTGTGGTTTGACCTGGAGGGGGATAAACTTCTCCAAGTCTACTTGACAAAGACATGCTATGCAAGAAGGAATACGAGCAATCACAAAAGCAGCAGGTAAAATGGTTAGCTTCCTGTACCATTCTAGTAAGTACCTGACTCCCTATTCTATCTTCTAACTTTACAAGTGACAGATCAGGCCAAAAATAGAGTACTGTTGCCATGTTTGGGTGGGAGCTGCCTAGTCCTCACTCTCCAGGCTTGATAGAGTTTAGAAACATCCCCGAGTCCTTGTGAATAACTCTTATGTCAGTTAAGTGCCATACGTGATACATGCTTTTGGGTGATCATGTCTCAAAAGAGGCATGACTGACTGGGCAGAAGATTATCCTGCAGTAGGTTGCCATTGCTTTCTGCGGTAGACTGGTTGTTGACCAAGCTATAGAACCCAGTCTATCCTATTATTTAACCCATAACTGGAGGGAAGAGATAGCTGGATCAGAAAGAATATAGAAATTAAATGAATGAGAAAATAATAATGGATGAATAAAAAGGAAAATAAAAAAGTATAAGGTGAAAATATTTAAAGAAATATATTTTTGGCTTTTTTTGTAATACGTCAGACACTATTGAGAGGAATGGTGTTTTTTTTTTTACTGTCTAGCAGTTCTCTACTATTAGTGGTTATCTACTTCATGCAGATTGCGTGTCATTTATTGGATGGTTTATAAATATTGCTATTATTTCCAACTTTTGTTTAGGTTATTACTCATTCAGTAACCTTTTAGGTTACAACAGTAACAAATTATTTTCTATTTTAACTCCTTCATACATTCGGGACATGGCGAGCCTCTCCCTGCTCTGTTGTTACTCCCATACAAAGTATATTCTTTGGTTCCACTAGATCTACCCTTCACAGCTACGACCCACCAAGCCACTCAAACAAAGTATATTCTTTGGTTCCACTAGATCTAACCTTCACAGCTACGACCCACCAAGCCACTCAAACAAAGTATATTCTTTGGTTCCACTAGATCTAACCTTCACAGCTACGACCCACCAAGCCACTCAAACAAAGTATATTCTTTGGTTCCACTAGATGTAACCTTCACAGCTACGACCCACCAAGCCACTCAAACAAAGTATATTCTTTGGTTCCACTAGATCTAACCTTCACAGCTACGACCCACCAAGCCACTCAAACAAAGTATATTCTTTGGTTCCACTAGATCTAACCTTCACAGCTACGACCGACCAAGCCACTCAAACAAAGTATATTCTTTGGTTCCACTAGATCTAACCTTCGGCAGCTACGACCCACCAAGCCACTCAAACAAAGTATATTCTTTGGTTCCACTAGATCTAACCTTCACAGCTACGACCCACCAAGCCACTCAAACAAAGTATATTCTTGGGTTCCACTAGATCTAAACTTCACAGCTACGACCCACCAAGCCACTCAAACAAAGTATTCTTTGTCTCCACTAGATCTACCCTTCACAGCTACGACCCACCAAGCCACTCAAACAAAGTATATTCTTTGGTTCCACTCAGATCTTACCCTTCACAGCTACGACCCACCAAGCCACTCAAACAAAGTATATTCTTTGGTTCCATCAGATCTAACCTTCACAGCTACGACCCACCAAGCCACTCAAACAAAAGTATATTCTTTGGTTCCACTAGATCTACCCTTCACAGCTACGACCCACCAAGCCACTCCTAAACAAAGTATATTCTTTTGGTTCCACTAGATCTACCCTTCACAGCTACGACCCACCAAGCCACTCAAACAAAGTATATTCTTTGGTTCCACTAGATCTAACTCTTCACAGCTACGACCCACCAAGCCACTCAAACAAGGTATATTCTTTGGTTCCACTAGATCTAACCTTTACAGCTACGACCCACCAAGCCACTCAACAAAGTATATTCTTTGGTTCCACTAGATCTACCCTTCACAGCTACGACCCACCAAGCCACTCAAACAAAGTATATTCTTTGGTTCCACTAGATGTAACCTTCACAGCTACGACCCACCAAGCCACTCAAACAAAGTATATTCTTTGGTTCCACTAGATCTAACCTTCACAGCTACGACCCACCAAGCCACTCAAACAAAGTATATTCTTTGGTTCCACTAGATTCACCCTTCACAGCTACGACCCACCAAGCCACTCAAACAAAGTATATTCTTTGGTTCCACTAGATCTACCCTTCACAGCTACGACCCACCAAGCCACTCAAACAAAGTATATTCTTTGGTTCCACTAAATCTTAACCTTTACAGCTACGACCCACCAAGCCACTCAAACAAAGTATATTCTTTGGTCTCCACTAGATTCAACCTTTACAGCTACGACCCACCAAGCCACTCAAACAAAGTATATTCTTTGGTTCCACTAGATCTAACCTTTACAGCTACGACCCACCAAGCCACTCAAACAAAGTGCTATTCTTTGGTTCCACCAGATCTAACCCACAGCTACGACCCACCAAGCCACTCAAACAAAGTATATTCTCTTTGGTTCCACTAGATCTACCCCTTCACAGCTACGACCACCAAGCCACTCAAACAAAGTATATTCTTTAGTTCCACTAGATCTAACCTTCACAGCTACGACCCACCAAGCCACTCAAACAAAGTATATTCTTTGGTTCCACTAGATCTACCCTTCACAGCTACGACCCACCAAGCCACTCAAACAAAGTATATTCTTTGGTTCCACTAGATCTACCCTTCACAGCTACGACCCACCAAGCCACTCAAACAAAGTATATTCTTTGGTTCCACTAGATCTAACCTTTTACAGCTACGACCCACCAAGCCACTCAAACAAAGTATATTCTTTGGTTCCACTAGATCTAACCTTTACAGCTTACCACCCACTGGAAAGCCACCCAAACAAAGTATATTCTTTAAGTTCCACTAGATCTAACCTTTACAGCTACGACCCACCAAGCCACTCAAACAAAGTATATTCTTTGGTTCCACCAGATCTAACCTTTACAGCTACGACTCCACCAAGCCACTCAAACAAAGTATATTCTTGTCTCACTCAGATCTAACCTTTACAGCTACGACCCACCAAGCCACTCAAACAAAGTATATTCTTTGGTTCCACTAGATCTACCCTTCACAGCTACGACCCACCAAGCCACTCAAACAAAGTATATTCTTTGGTCTCCATCAGATCTAACCTTTACAGCTACGACCCACCAAGCCACTCAAACAAAGTATATTCTTTGGTTCCACTAGATCTAACCTTACAGCTACGACCCACCAAGCCACTCAAACAAAGTATATTCTTTGGTTCCACTAGATCTAACCTCACAGCTACGACCCACCAAGCCACTCAAACAAAGTATATTCTTTGGTTCCACTAGATCTACCCTTCACAGCTACGACCCACCAAGCCACTCAAACAAAGTATATTCTTTGGTTCCACTAGATCTACCCTTCACAGCTACGACCCACCAAGCCACTCAAACAAAAGTATATTCTTTGGTTCCACTAGGATCTACCCTTCACAGCTACGACCTAATTAAGCCACTCAAACAAAGTATATTCTTTGGTTCCACTAGATCTAACCCTATAGCCACGACCCACCAAGCCACTCAAACAAAGTATATTCTTGGTTCCACTAGATCTACCCTTCACAGCTACGACCCACCAAGCCACTCAAACAAAGTATATTTTGGTTCCACCAGATCTACCCTTCACAGCTACGACCCACCAAGCCACTCAAACAAAGTATATTCTTTGGTTCCACTAGATCTACCCCTTCACAGCTACGACCCACCAAGCCACTCAAACAAAGTATATTCTTTGGTTCCACTAGATCTAACCTTTACAGCTACGACCCACCAAGCCACTCAAACAAAGTATATTCTTTGGTTCCACTAGATCTAACCTTGACAGCTACGACCCACCAAGCCACTCAAACAAAGTATATTCTTTGGTTCCACTAGATCTAACCTTTACAGCTACGACCCACCAAGCCACCTACAACAAAGTATATTCTTTTGGGTTCCACTAGATCTACCCTTCACAGCTACGACCCACCAAGCCACTCAAACAAAGTATATTCTTTGGTTCCACTAGATCTACCCTTCACAGCTACGACCCACCAAGCCACTCAAACAAAGTATATTCTTTGGTTCCACTAGATCTACCCTTCACAGCTACGACCCACCAAGCCACTCAAACAAAGTATATTCTTTGGTTCCACTAGAAATTCAACCTTTACAGCTACGACCCACCAAGCCACTCAAACAAAGTATATTCTTTGGTTCCACTAGATCTACTCCTTCACAGCTACGACCCACCAAGCCACTCAAACAAAGTATATTCTTTGGTTCCACTAGATCTACCCTTCACAGCTACGACCCACCAAGCCACTCAAACAAAGTATATTCTTTGGTTCCACTAGATCTAACCTTTACAGCTACGACCCACCAAGCCACTCAAACAAAGTATATTCTTTGGTTCCACTAGATCTAACCTTGACAGCTACGACCCACCAAGCCACTCAAACAAAGTATATTCTTTGGTTCCACTAGATCTAACCTTTACAGCTACGACCCACCAAGCCACCAAACAAAGTATATTCTTTGGTTCCACTAGATCTACCCTTCACAGCTACGACCCACCAAGCCACTCAAACAAAGTATATTCTTTGGTTCCACTAGATCTACCTCTCACAGCTACGACCCACCAAGCCACTCAAACAAAGTATATTCTTTGGTTCCACTAGATCTACCCTTCACAGCTACACTCCACCAAGCCACTCAAACAAAGTATATTCTTTGGTTCCACTAGATCTAACCTTTACAGCTACGACCCACCAAGCCACTCAACAAAAAGTATATTCTTTGGTTCCACTAGATCTACCCTTCACAGCTACGACCCACCAAGCCACTCAAACAAAGTATATTCTTTGGTTCCAATGGATTCACCCTTCACAGCTACGACCCACCAAGCCACTCAAACAAAGTATATTCTTTGGTTCCACTAGATCTACCCTTCACAGCTACGACCCACCAAGCCACTCAAACAAAGTATATTCTTTGGTTCCACTAGGATCTAACCTTTACAGCTACGACCCACCAAGCCACTCAAACAAAGTATATTCTTTGGTTCCACTAGATCTAACCTTCACAGCTACCACCCACCAAGCCACTCAAACAAAGTATATTCTTTGGTTCCACTAGATCTACCCTTCACAGCTACTACCCACCAAGCCACTCAAACAAAGTATATTCTTTGGTTCCACTAGATCTAACCTTTACAGCTACGACCCACTAAGCCACTCAAACAAAGTATATTCTTGTCTCCACTAGATCTACCCTTCACAGCTACGACCCACCAAGCCACTCAAACAAAGTATATTCTTTGGTTCCACCAGATCTACCTTCACAGCTACGACCCACCAAGCCACTCAAACAAAGCATATTCTTTGGTTCCACTAGATCTAACCTTTACAGCTACGACCCACCAAGCCACTCAAACAAAGTATTCTTTGGTTCCACTAGATCTAACCTTCACAGCTACGACCCACCAAGCCACTCAAACAAAGTATATTCTTTGGTTCCACGATCTAACCTTTACAGCTACGACCCACCAAGCCACTCAAACAAAGTATATTCTTTGGTTCCACTAGATCTACCCTTCACAGCTACGACCCACTCTAAGCCACTCAAACAAAGTATATTCTTTGGTTCCACTAGATCTAACCTTTACAGCTACGACCCACCAAGCCACTCAAACAAAGTATATTCTTTGGTTCCACTAGATCTACCCTTCACAGCTACGACCCACCAAGCCACTCAAACAAAGTATATTCTTTGGTTCCACTAAATCTAACCTTTACAGCTACGACCCACTGTTCACTCAAACAAAGTATATTCTTTGGTTCCACTAGATCAAACCTTTACAGCTACGACCCACCAAGCCACTCAAACAAAGTATATTCTTTGGTTCCACTAGATCTACCCTTCACAGCTACGACCCACCAAGCCACTCAAACAAAGTATATTCTTTGGTTCCACTAGATCTACCCTTCACAGCTACGACCACCAAGCCACTCAAACAAAGTATATTCTTTGGTTCCACTAGATCTACCTTTCACAGCTACGACCCACCAAGCCACTCAAACAAAGTATATTCTTTGGTTCCACTAGATCTACCCTTCACAGCTACGACCCACCAAGCCACTCAAACAAAGTATATTCTTTGGTTCCACTAGATCTAACCTTTACAGCTACGACCCACTAAAAGCCACTCAAACAAAGTATATTCTCTTGGTTCCACTAGATCTAACCTTTACAGCTACACCACCAAGCCACTCAAACAAAGTATATTCTTTGGTTCCACTAGATCTACCCTTCACAGCTACGACCCACCAAGCCACTCAAACAAAGTATATTCTTTGGTTCCATTAGATCTAACCTTTACAGCTACGACCCACCAAGCCACTCAAACAAAGTATATTCTTTGGTTCCACTAGATCTAACCTTCACAGCTACGACCCACCAAGCCACTCAAACAAAGTATATTCTTTGGTTCCACTAGATCTAACCTTTACAGCTACGACCCACCAAGCCACTCAAACAAAGTATATTCTTTGGTTCCACTAGATCAAACCTTCACAGCTACGACCCACCAAGCCACTCAAACAAAGTATATTCTTTGGTTCCACTAGATCTAACCTTAACAGCTACGACCCACCAAGCCACTCAAACAAAGTATATTCTTTGGTTCCACTAGATCTACCCTTCACAGCTACGACCCACCAAGCCACTCAAACAAAGTATATTCTGGTTCCACTAGATCTAAACTTCACAGCTACGACCCACCAAGCCACTCAAACAAAGTATATTCTTTGGTTCCACTAGATCTACCCTTCACAGCTACGACACACCAAGCCACTCAAACAAAGTATATTCTTTGGTTCCACTAGATCTAACCTTTACAGCTACGACCCACCAAGCCACTCAAACAAAGTATATTCTTTGGTTCCACTAGATCTACCCTTCACAGCTACGACCCACCAAGCCACTCAAACAAAGTATATTCTTTGGTTCCACTAGATCTAACCTTTACAGCTACGACCCACCAAGCCACTCAAACAAAGTATATTCTTTGGTTCCACTAGATCTAACCTTTACAGCTACGACCCACCAAGCCACTCAAACAAAGTATATTCTTTGGTTCCACTAGATCTAACCTTTACAGCTACGACCCACCAAGCCACTCAAACAAAGTATATTCTTTGGTTCCACTAGATCTAACCTTGACAGCTACGACCCACCAAGCCACTCAAACAAAGTATATTCTTTGGTTCCACTAGATCTAACCTTTACAGCTACGACCTACCAAGCCACTCAAACAAAGTATATTCTTTGGTTCCACTAGATCTAACCTTTACAGCTACGACCCACCAAGCCACTCAAACAAAGTATATTCTTTGGTTCCACTAGATCTAACCTTGACAGCTACGACCCACCAAGCCACTCAAACCAAAGTATATTCTTTGGTTCCACTAGACTCTAGCAACACAGCTACGACCCACCAAGCCACTCAAACAAAGTATATTCTTTGGTTCCACCCCTGCAGATCTAACCTTTACACAGCTACGACCCACGAAGCCACTCCAAACAAAGTATATTCTTTGGTTCCACTAGATCTAACCTTTACAGCTACGACCCACCAAGCCACTCAAACAAAGTGTATATTCTTTGGTTCCACTAGATCTAACCTTTACAGCTACGACCCACCAAACCACTCAAACAAAGTATATTCTTTGGTTCCACTAGATCTAACCTTTACACAGCTACGACCCACCAAGCCACTCAAACAAAGTACATATTCTTTGGTTCCACTAGATCTAACCTTCACAGCTACGACCCACCAAGCCACTCAAACAAAGTATATTCTTTGATTCCACTAGATCTACCACTTCACAGCTACGACCCACCAAGCCACTCAAACAAAGTATATTCTTTGGTTCCACTAGATCTAACCTTTAAAGCTACGACACCAAGCCCTCCAGAGGCAAGTATATTCTTGAGTTCCACTAGATCTACCCTTCACAGCTGCGACCCACCAAGCCACTCAAGGAAAAAGCAAAGTATGATGGTTCCCGCTAGATCTAACCTTTACAGCTACGACCCACCAAGCCACTCAAACAAAGTATTCTTTGGTTCCACTAGATCTAACCTTTACAGCTACGACCCACTTAAACCCACTCAAACAAAGTATATTCTTTGGTTCCACTAGATCTAACCTTTTTAGCTACGACCCACCAAGCCCTCCAAACAAAATAATTTGCTTTGGTTCCACTAGATCTAACCTTTACAGCTACGACCCACTGGAAACCACTCAAACAATGTATATTCTTTGGTTCCACTAGATCTAACCTTTACAGCTCTGACCACCAAGCCACTCAAACAAAGTATAGTGCTTTGGTTCCACTAGATCTAGCCTTTACAGCTACGACCCACCAAACCACTCAAACAGTATATTCTTTGGTTCCACTAGATCTAACCTTTACAGCTACGACCCACCAAACCCTCAAACAAAGTATATTCTTTGGTTCCACTAGATCTACCCTTCACAGCTACGACCACCAAGCCACTCAAACAAAGTATATTCTTTGGTTCCACTAGATCTAACCTTCACAGCTACGACCCACCAAGCCATCCAAACAAAGTATATTCTTTGGTTCCACTAGATCTAACCTTCACAGCTACGACCCACCAAGCCACTCCAAACAAAGTATATTCTTTGGTTCCACTAGATCTAACCTTTACAGCTACAAGCCACTCAAACAAAGTATATTCTTTGGATCCTGAGTCTAACCTTCACAGCTACGACCCACCAAGCCACTCAAACAAAGTATATTCTTTGGTTCCACTAGATCTAACCTTTACAGCTACGACCCACTTGCCAAGCCACTCAAACTAAAGTATATTCTTTGGTTCCACTATAGATCTAACCTTTTGCTCTAGACCCACCAAGCCACTCAAACAAAGAGCCATATTCTTTGGTTCACTAGATCTAACCTTTACAGCCTCGACCCACCAAGCCACTCAAACAAGAAAGTATGACTAGCTTTGAAGGTTCACTAGATCTACCCGCCACGGCAGCTACGACCCACCAAGCCACTCAAACAAAGTATATTCTTTGGTTCCACTAGATCTAACCTTCACAGCTACGACCCACCAAGCCACTCAAACAAAGTATATTCTTTTGGTTCCACTAGATCTAACCTTTACAGCTACGACCCACCAAGCCACTCAAACAAAGTATATTCTTTGGTTCCACTAGATCTAACCTTTACAGCTACGACCCACCAAGCCACTCAAACAAAGTATATTCTTTGGTTCCACTAGATCTAACCTTTGAGAAGCTACGACCCACCAAGCCACTCAAACAAAGTATATTCTTTGGTTCCACTAGATCTAACCTTTACAGCTACGACCCACCAAGCCACTCAAACAAAGTATATTCTTTGGTTCCACTAGATCTACCCTTCACAGCTAAGACCCACCCAAGCCACTCAAACAAAGTATATTCTTTGGTTCCACTAGATCTAACCTGCAGCTACGACCCACCAAGCCACTCAAACAAAGTATATTCTTTGGTTCCACTAGATCTAACCTTCACAGCTACGACCCACCAAGCCACTCAAACAAAGTATATTCTTTGGTTCCACTAGATCTAACCTTTACAGCTACGACCCACCAAACCACTCAAACAAAGTATATTCTTTGGTTCCACTAGAATCAACCTTTACAGCTACGACCCCACCAAGCCACTCAAACAAAGTATATTCTTTGAAGGTTCCACCTAGATCTAACCTTTACAGCTACGACCCACCAAGCCACTCAAACAAAGTATATTCTTTGGTTCCACTAGATCTACCCTTCACAGCTACGACCACACCAGCCACTCAAACAAAGTATATTCTTTAGTTCCACTAGATCCTAACCTTCACAGCTACGACCCACCAAGCCACTCAAACAAAGTATATTCTTTGGTTTCACTAGATCTAACCTTCACAGCTACGACCCACGAAGCCACTCAAACAAAATATTCTTTGGTTCCACTAGATCTAACCTTCACAGCTACGACCCACCAAGCCACTCAAACAAAGTATATTCATGGTTCCACTAGATCTAACCTTCACAGCTACGACCCACCAAGCCACTCAAACAAAGTATATTCTTTGGTTCCACTAGATCTAACCTTTACAGCTACGACCCACCAAGCCACTCAAACAAAGTATATTCTTTGGTTCCACTAGATCTAACCTTCACAGCTACGACCCACCAAGCCACTCAAACAAAGTATATTCTTTGGTTCCACTAGATCTGACCTTCACAGCTACGACCCACCAAGCCACTCAAACAAAGTATATTCTTTGGTTCACTAGATCTAACCTTTACAGCTACGACCCACCAAGCCACTCAAACAAAGTATATTCTTTGGTTCCACTAGATCTAACCTTCACAGCTATGACCCACCAAGCCACTCAAACAAAGTATATTCTTTGGTTCCACTAGATCTAACCTTTACAGCTACGACCCACCAAGCCACTCAAACAAAGTATATTCTTTGATTCCACTAGATCTACCCTTCACAGCTACGACCCACCAAGCCACTCAAACAAAGTATATTCTTTGGTTCCACTAGATCTAACCTTTACAGCTACGACCCACCAAACCACTCAAACAAAGTATATTCTTTGGTTCCACTAGATCTAACCTTTACAGCTACGACCCACCAAGCCACTCAAACAAAGTATATTCTTTGGTTCCACTAGATCTAACCTTTACAGCTACGACCCACCAAGCCACTCAAACAAAGTATATTCTTTGGTTCCACTGAGTCTAACCTTGACAGCTACGACCACAAGCCACTCAAACAAAGTATATTCTTTGGTTCCACTAGATCTAACCTTTACAGCTACGACCCACCAAGCCACTCAAACAAAGTATATTCTTTGGTTCCACTAGATCTAACCTTTACAGCTACGACCCACCAAGCCACTCAAACAAAGTATATTCTTTGGTTCCACTAGATCTAACCTTTACAGCTACGACCCACCAAGCCACTCAAACAAAGTATATTCTTTGGTTCCACTAGATCTAACTGCCCCAGCTACGACCCACCAGCCACTCAAACAAAGTATATTCTTTGGTTCCACTAGATCTAACCTTTACAGCTACGACCCACCAAGCCACTCTGACAAAATTATTCTTTGGTTCCACTAGATCTAACCTTTACAGCTACGACCCACCAAACCACTCAAACAAAGTATATTCTTTGGTTCCACTAGATCTAACCTTCACTTTACAGCTACGACCCACCAAGCCACTCAAACAAAGTATATTCTTGGTTCCACTAGATCTAACCTTTACAGCTACGACCCACCAAGCCACTCAAACAAAGTATATTCTTTGGTTCCACTGAATCTAACCTTCACAGCTACGACCCACCAAACCTCCAAACAAGTATATTCTTTGATTCCGCACAGATCTACCCTTCACAGCTACGACCCACCAAGCCACTCAAACAAAGTATATTCTTTGGTTCCACTAGATCTAACCTTTACAGCTACGATCCACCAAGCCACTCAAACAAAGTATATTCTTAGTTCACTAGATCTACCCTTCACAGCTACGACCCACCAAGCCACTCAAACAAAGATATATTCTTTGGTTCCACTAGAATCTAACCTTTACAGCTACGACCCACCAAGCCACTCAAACAAAGTATATTCTTTGGTTCCACTAGATCTAACCTTTACAGCTACGACACAAGCCACTCCAAACAAAGTATATTCTTTGGTTCCACTAGATCTAACCTTTACAGCTACGACCCACCAAGCCACTCAAACAAAGTATATTCTTTGGTTTCCACTAGATCTAACCTTTACAGCTACGACCCACCAAGCCACTCAAACAAAGTATATTCTTTGATTCCACTAGATCTACCCTTCACAGCTATGACCCACCAAGCCACTCAAACAAAGTATATTCTTTGGTTCCACTAGATCTAACCTTTACAGCTACGACCCACCAAGCCACTCCAAACAAAGTATATTCTTTGATTCCACTAGATCTACCCTTCCACAGCTACGACCCACCAAGCCACTCAAACAAAGTATATTCTTTGGTTCCACTAGATCTAACCTTTACAGCTACGACCCACCAAACCCTCCAAACAAAGTATATTCTTTGGTTCACTAGATCAACCTTTACAGCTACGACCCACCAAGCCACTCAAACCAAAGTATATTCTTTGGTTCCACTAGATCTAACCTTTACAGCTACGACCCACCAAGCCACTCAAACAAAGTATATTCTTTGGTTCACTAAGATCTAACCTTTACAGCTACGACCCACCAAGCCACTCAAACAAAGTATATTCTTTGATTCCACTAGATCTACCCTTCACAGCTACGACCCACCAAGCCACTCAAACAAAGTATATTCTTTGGTTCCACTAGATCTAAACTTTACAGCTACGACCCACCAAGCCACTCCAAACAAAGTATATTCTTTGGTTCCACTAGATCTAACCTTTACAGCTACGACCCACCAAGCCACTCAAACAAAGTATATTCTTTGGTTCCACTAGATCTAACCTTTACAGCTACGACCCACCAAACCACTCAAACAAAGTATATTCTTTGGTTCCACTAGATCTAACCTTCACAGCTACGACCCACCAAACCACTCAAACAAAGTATATTCTTTGGTTCCACTAGATCTAACCTTCACAGCTACGACCCACCAAGCCACTCAAACAAAGTATATTCTTTGGTTCCACTAGATCTAACCTTTCACAGCTACGACCCACCAAGCCACTCAAACAAAGTATATTCTTTGGTTCCACTAGATCTACCCTTCACAGCTACGACCCACCAAGCCACTCAAGCAAAGTACATTCTTTGGTTCCACTAGATCTACCCTTCACAGCTACGACCCACCAAGCCACTCAAACAAAGTATATTCTTTGGTTCCACTAGATCTAACCTTCACAGCTACGACCCACCAAGCCACTCAAACAAAGTATATTCTTTGGTTCCACTAGATCTAACCTTTACAGCTACGACCACCAAGCCACTCAAACAAAGTATATTCTTTGGTTCCACTAGATCTAACCTTTACAACTGAAGCCCACCAAGCCACTCAAACAAAGTATATTCTTTGGTTCCACTAGATCTAACCTTCACAGCTACGACCCACCAAGCCACTCAAACAAAGTATATTCTTTGGTTCCACTAGATCTAACCTTTACAGCTACGACCCACCAAGCCACTCAAACAAAGTATATTCTTTGGTTCCACTAGATCTAACCTTCACAGCTACGACCCACCAAGCCACTCAAACAAAGTATATTCTTTGGTTCCACTAGATCTAACCTTCACAGCTACGACCCACCAAGCCACTCAAACAAAGTATATATTCTTTGGTTCCACTAGATCTACCCTTCACAGCTACGACCCACCAAGCCACTCAAACAAAGTATATTCTTTGGTTCCACTAGATCTAACCTTCACAGCTATGACCCACCAAGCCACTCAAACAAAGTATATTCTTTGGTTCCACTAGATCTAACCTTTACAGCTACGACCCACCAAGCCACTCAAACAAAGTATATTCTTTGGTTCCACTAGATCTACCCTTCACAGCTACGACCCACCAAGCCACTCAAACAAAGTATATTCTTTGGTTCCACTAGATCTAACCTTCACAGCTACGACCCACCAAGCCACTCAAACAAAGTATATTCTTTGGTTCTACTAGATCTAACCTTTACAGCTACGACCCACCAAGCCACTCAAACAAAGTATATTCTTTGGTTCCACTAGATCTAACCTTCACAGCTACGACCCACCAAGCCACTCAAACAAAGTATATTCTTTGGTTCCACTAGATCTACCCTTCACAGCTACGACCCACCAAGCCACTCAAACAAAGTATATTCTTTGGTTCCACTAGATCTAACCTTCACAGCTACGACCCACCAAGCCACTCAAACAAAGTATATTCTTTGGTTCCACTAGATCTAACCTTTACAGCTACGACCCACCAAGCCACTCAAACAAAGTATATTCTTTGGTTCCACTAGATCTACCCTTCACAGCTATGACCCACCAAGCCACTCAAACAAAGTATATTCTTTGGTTCCACTAGATCTAACCTTTACAGCTACGATCACCAAGCCACTCAAACAAAGTATATTCTTTGGTTCCACTAGATCTAACCTTTACAGCTACGACCCACCAAGCCACTCAAACAAAGTATATTCTTTGGTTCCACTAGATCTAACCTTTACAGCTACGACCCACCAAGCCACTCAAACAAAGTATATTCTTTGGTTCCACTAGATCTAACCTTCACAGCTACGACCCACCAAACCACTCAAACAAAGTATATTCTTTGGTTCCACTAGATCTAACCTTCACAGCTACGACCCACCAAGCCACTCAAACAAAGTATATTCTTTGGTTCCACTAGATCTAACCTTTACAGCTACGACCCACCAAGCCACTCAAACAATGTATATTCTTTGGTTTTCCACTAGATCTAACCTTTACAGCTACGACCCACCAAGCCACTCAAACAAAGTATATTCTTTGGTTCCACTAGATCTAACCTTCACAGCTACGACCCACCGAGCCACTCAAACAAGAAGTATATTCTTTGGTTCCACTAGATCTAACCTTCACAGCTACGACCCACCAAGCCACTCAAACAAAGTATATTCTTTGGTTCCACTAGATCTAACCTTTCCAGCTACGACCCACCAAGCCACTCAAACAAAGTATATTCTTTGGTTCCACTAGATCTAACCTTCACAGCTACGACCCACCAAGCCACTCAAACAAAGTATATTCTTTGGTTCCACGATCTAACCTTCACAGCTACGACCCACCAAACCCTCCAAACAAAGTATATTCTTTGGTTCACCTAGATCTAACCTTTACAGCTACGACCCACCAAGCCACTCAAACAAAGTATATTCTTTGGTTCCACTAGATCTAACCTTCACAGCTACGACCCACCAAGCCACTCAAACAAAGTATATTCTTTGGTTCCACTAGATCTAACCTTCACAGCTACGACCACCAAGCCACTCAAACAAAGTATATTCTTTGGTTCCCACTAGATCTAACCTTCACAGCTACGACCCACCAAGCCACTCCAAACAAAGTATATTCTTTGGTTCCACTAGATCTAACCTTTACAGCTACTACCCACCAAGCCACTCAAACAAAGTATATTCTTTTGGTTCCCACTAGATCTAACCTTGACAGCTACGACCCACCAAGCCACTCAAACAAAGTATATTCTTTGGTTCCACTAGATCCTAACCTTTACAGCTACGACACACCAAAGCCACTCAAACAAAGTACATTCTTTGGTTCCACTAGATCTACCCTTCACAGCTACGACACAAGCCACTCAAACAAAAAGTACATTCTTTGGTTCTACTAGATCTAACCTTCACAGCTACGACCCACCAAGCCACTCAAACAAAGTATATTCTTTGGTTCCTAGATCTAACCTTCACAGCTACGACCCACCAAGCCACTCAAAGCAGAAGTATATTCTTTGGTTCCACTAGATCTAACCTTCACAGCTACGACCCACCAAGCCACTCAAACAAAGTATATTCTTTGGTTCCACTAGATCTAACCCTTCAGAGCTACGACCCACCAAGCCACTCAAACAAAGTATATTCTTTGGTTCCACTAGATCTACCCTTCACAGCTACGACCCACCAAGCCACTCAAACAAAGTATATTCTTTGGTTCCACTAGATCTAACCTTCAGAGCTACGGCCCACCAAGCCACTCAAACAAAAGTATATTCTTTGGTTCCACTAGATTAACCTTGACAGCTACGACCCCACCAAGCCACTCAGAGCAAGTATATTCTTTGGTTCCACTAGATCTAACCTTCAAGAGCTACGACCCACCAAGCCACTCAAACAAAGTATATTCTTTGGTTCCACTAGATCTAACCTTCAAACTCACGACCCACCAAGCCACTCAAACAAAGTATATTCTTTGGTTCCACTAGATCTAACCTTCAGAGCTACGACCCACAAGCCACTCCAAACAAAGTATATTCTTTGGTTCACTAGATCCCCAACCTTCACAGCTACGACCCACCAAGCCACTCAAACAAAGTATATGTTCTTTGGTTCCACTGAATCTAACCTTGACAGCTACGACCCACCAAGCCACTCAAACAAAGTATATTCTTTGGTTCCACTAGATCAACAGCCACGGCTACGACCCACCAAGCCACTCCAAACAAAGTATATTCTTTGGTTCCACTAGATCTACCCTTTACAGCTACGACCCACCAAGCCACTCAAACAAAGTATATTCTTTGGTTCCACTAGATCTACCCTTCACAGCTACGACCCACCAAGCCACTCAAACAAAGAAAGTGTATTCTTTGGTTCCACTAGATCTAACCTTCACAGCTACGACCCACCAAGCCACTCAAACAAAGTACATTCTTTGGTTCCACTAGATCTAACCTTCACAGCTACAACCCACCAAGCCACTCAAACAAAGTATATTCTTTGGTTCCACTAGATCTAACCTTGACAGCCTCGACCCACCAAACCACACTCAAACAAAGTGTATTCTTTGGTTCACTAGATCTACCCTTCACAGCTACGACCCACCAAGCCACTCAAACAAAGTATATTCTTTGGTTCCACTGAATCTAACCTTCACAGCTACGACCCACCAAACCACTCAAACAAAGTACATTCTTTGGTTCCACTAGATCTAACGCCACAGCTACCATGCAAGCCACTCAAACAAAGTATATTCTTTGGTTCCACTAGATCTAACCTTCACAGCTACGACCCACCAAGCCACTCAAACAAAGTACATTCTTTGGTTCCACTGAATCTAACCTCGCTTCTATTTGCACCAAGCCACTCAAACAAAGTATATTCTTTGGTTCCACTGAATCTAACCTTCACAGCTACGACCCACCAAGCCACTCAAACAAAGTACATTCTTTGGTTCCACTAGATCTAACCTTCACAGCCTAAACCCACCAAGCCACTCAAACAAAGTACATTCTTTGGTTCCACTAGATCTAACCTTTACAGCTACGACCCACCAAGCCACTCAAACAAAGTATATTCTTTGGTTCCACTAGATCCAACAGCACACAGCTCCCATTTTTAAGCCACTCAAACAAAGTATATTCTTTGGTTCCACTAGATCTACCCTTCACAGCTACGACCCACCAAGCCACTCAAACAAAGTATATTCTTTGGTTCCACTAGATCTAACCTTTGGCTACCAAGACCCACCAAAACCACTCAAACAAAGTATATTCTTTGGTTCCACTAGATCTAACCTTCACAGCTACGACCCACCAAGCCACTCAAACAAAGTATATTCTTTGGTTCCACTAGATCTAACCTTCACAGCTACGACCCACCAAGCCACTCAAACAAAGTATATTCTTTGGTTCCACTAGATCTAACCTTCACAGCTCGACCCACCAAGCCACTCAAACAAAGTATATTCTTTGGTTCCACTAGATCTAACCTTTACAGCTACGACACACACCAAGCCACTCAAACAAAGTACATTCTTTGGTTCCACTAGATCTACCCTTCACAGCTACGACCCACCAAGCCACTCAAACAAAGTATATTTCTTTGGTTCCACTAGATCTAACCTTCACAGCTACGACCCACCAAGCCACTCAAACAAAGTACATTCTTTGGTTCCACTAGATCTACCCTTCACAGCTACGACCCACCAAGCCACTCCAAACAAAGTATATTCTTTGGTTCCATAAGAATCTAACCTTCACAACTACGACCCACCAGGAAAGCCACTGTCAAACAAAGTATATTCTTTGGTTCCACTAGATCTAACCTTCACAGCTACGACCCACCAAGCCACTCCAAACAAAGTATATTCTTTGGTTCCACTAGATCTAACCTTTGGCTACGACCCACCAAGCCACTCCAAATAAAGTATATTCTTTGGTTCCACTAGATCTAACCTTCACAGCTATGACCCACCAAGCCACTCAAACAAAGTATATTCTTTGGTTCCACTAGATCTAACCTTCACAGCTACGACCCACCAAACCACTCAAACAATGTACATTCTTTGGTTCCACTAGATCTAAACTTTCCTCATGTTATCACCCACCAAACCACTCAAACAATGTATATTCTTTGGTTCCACTAGATCTAACCTTCACATCTACGACCCACCAAGCCACTCAAACAAAGTACATTCTTTGGTTCCACTAGATCTAACCTTTACAGCTACGACCCACCAAGCCACCCAAACAAAGTACATTCTTGGCTCCACTAGATCTACCCTCACAGCTACGACCCACCAAGCCACTCAAACAAAGTATATTCTTTGGTTCCACTAGATCTAACCTTCACAGCTACGACCCACCAAAACCACTCAAACAAAGTATATTCTTTGGTTCCACTAGATCTAACCTCTACAGCTACGACCCACCAAGCCACTCAAACAAAGCATATTCTTTTGGTTCCACTAGATCTAACCTTCACAGCTACCACCCACCAAGCCACCTCAAACAAAGAGCATTCTTTGGTTCCACTAGATCTACCCCCTTCACAGCTACGACCCACCAAGCCACTCAAACAAAGTATATTCTTTGGTTCCACTAGATCTAACCTTCACAGCTACGACCCACCAAGCCACTCAAACAAAGTATATTCTTTGGTTCCACTAGATCTAACCTTCACAGCTACGACCCACCAAGCCACTCAAACAAAGTATATTCTTTGGTTCCACTAGATCTACCCTTCACAGCTACGACCCACTGGCCACTCAAACAAAGTATATTCTTTGGTTCCACTAGATCTAACCTTCACAGCTACGACCCACCAAACCACTCAAACAAAGTAGTATATTCTTTGGTTCCACTAGATCTAACCTTCACAGCTACGACCCACCAAGCCACTCAAACAAAGTTTATTCTTTGGTTCCATCAGATCTACCCTTCACAGCTACGACCTCCAAGCCACTCAAACAAAGTATATTCTTTGGTTCCACTAGATCTAACCTTCACAGCCACGACCCACCAAGCCACTCAAACAAAGTATATTCTTTGGTTCCACTAGATCTAACCTTTACAGCTACGACCCACCAAGCCACTCAAACAAAGTATATTCTTTGGTTCCACTAGATCTGTCCCTTCACAGCTACGACCCACCAAGCCACTCAAACAGTTATATTCTTTGGTTCCACTAGATCTAACCTTCACAGCTACGACCCACCAAACCACTCAAACAATGTATATTCTTTGGTTCCACCAGATCTAACCTTCACAGTTACGACCCACCAAGCCACTCAAACAATGTATATTCTTTGGTTCCACTAGATCTAACCTTCACAGCTACGACCCACCAAGCCACTCAAACAAAGTATATTCTTTGGTTCCACTAGATCTAACCTTCACAGCTACGACCCACCAAGCCACTCAAACAAAGTATATTCTTTGGTTCCACTAGACTCAACCTTCACAGCTACGACCCACCAAGCCACTCAAACAAAGTATATTCTTTGGTTCCACTAGATCTAACCTTGACAGCTACGACCCACCAAGCCACTCAAACAAAGCATATTCTTTGGTTCCACTAGATCTAACCTTGACAGCGATCCACCAAGCCACTCAAACAAAGTATATTCTTTGGTTCCACTAGATCTACCTTCACAGCTACCACCCACCAAGCCACTCAAACAATGTATATCTTTTGGTTCCACTAGATCTAACCTTCACAGCTACGACCCACCAAGCCACTCAAACAAAGTATATCTCTTTTGGTTCCACTAGATCTAACCTTTACAGCTACGACACACCAAGCCACTCAAACAAAGTACATTCTTTGGTTCCACTAGATCTTTACCCTTCACAGCTACGACCCACCAAGCCACTCAAACAAAGTATATTCTTTGGTTCCACTAGACTAACCTTCACAGCTACGACCCACCAAGCCACTCAAACAAAGTATGTTCTTTGGTTCCACTAGATCTAACCTTTACAGCTACGACCCACCAAGCCACTCAAACAAAGTATATTCTTTGGTTCCACTAGATCTAACCTTCACAGCTACGACCCACCAAGCCACTCAAACAAAGTATATTCTTTGGTTCCACTAGATCTAACCTGACAGCTACGACCCACCAAGCCACTCAAACAAAGTACATTCTTTGGTTCCACTAGATCTACCCTTCACAGCTACGACCCACCAAACCACTCAAACAAAGTATATTCTTTGGTTCCACTAGACTAACCTTCACAGCTACGACCCACCAAGCCACTCAAACAAAGTACATTCTTTGGTTCCACTTAGATCTAACCTTCACAGCTACGACCCACCAAGCCACTCAAACAAAGTATATTTCTTGTTTCCACTAGATCTAACCTCTCACAGCTACGACCCACCAAGCCACTCAAACAAAGTATATTCTTTGGTTCCACTAGATCTACCCTTCACAGCTACGACCCACCAAGCCACTCAAACAAAGTATATTCTTTGGTTCCACTAGATCTAACCTTCACAGCTACGACCCACCAAACCACTCAAACAAAGTATATTCTTTGGTTCCACTAGATCTAACCTTCACAGCTACGACCCACCAAGCCACTCAACAAAGTATTCTTTGGTTCCACTCTAGATCTACCCTTCACAGCTACGACCCACCAAGCCACTCAAACAAAGTATATTCTTTGTCCTCTGTTCAGATCTAACCTTCACAGCTACGACCCACTAAGCCACTCAAACAAAGTATATTCTTTGGTTCCACTAGATCTAACCTTTACAGCTACGACCCACCAAGCCACTCAAACAAAGTATATTCTTTGGTTCCACTAGATCTAACCTTTGACAGCTACGACCCACCAAGCCACTCAAACAAAGTATATTCTTTGGTTCCACTAGATCTAACCTTCACAGCTACAACCCACCAAACCACTCAAATAATGTATATTCTTTGGTTCCACTAGATCTAACCTTCACAGCTACGACCCACCAAGCCACTCAAACAATGTATATTCTTTGGTTCCACTAGATCTAACCTTCACAGCTACGACCCACCAAGCCACTCAAACAAAGTATATTCTTTGGTTCCACTAGATCTACCCTTCACAGCTACGACCCACCAAGCCACTCAAACAAAGTATATTCTTTGGTTCCACTAGATCTAACCTTCACAGCTACGACCCACCAAGCCACTCAAACAAAGTATATTCTTTGGTTCCACTAGATCTAACCTTTACAGCTACGACCCACCAAGCCACTCAAACAAAGTATATTCTTTGGTTCCACTAGATCTACCCTTCACAGCTACGACCCACCAAGCCACTCAAACAAAGTATATTCTTTGGTTCCACTAGATCTAACCATCACAGCTACGACCCACCAAACCACTCAAACAAAGTATATTCTTTCGTTCCACTAGATCTAACCTTCACAGCTACGACCCACCAAGCCACTCAAACAAAGTATTCTTTGGTTCCACTAGATCTACCCCTCACAGCTACGACCACCAAGCCACTCAAACAAAGTATATTCTTTTGGTTCCACTAGGATCTACCCTTCACAGCTACGACCCACCAAGCCACCTCTAAACAAAGTATATTCTTTGGTTCACTAGATCTAACCTTTACATGACACCCACTGCTACTCCAACAAAGTATATTCTTTGGTTCCACTAGATCTTAACTCTACAGCTACGAATCTACCCTGCCACCAAACAAGATATTCTGTTCCACTAGATCTAACCTCTGACAGCTACTACCCACCAAGCCACCAAACAATGCTATCTTTGGTTCCACTAGATCTAACCTTGACAGCTACTAATCCACCAAAGCCACTCAAACAAAGTATATTCTTTGGTTCCACTAGATCTAACCCTACAGCTGCCGACCCACCAAGCCACCAAACAAAGTATATTCTTTGGTTCCACTAGATCAACCTTGGACAGCTACGAATTCACTCAAGCCACTCAAACAAAGTATATTCTTTGTTCCACTAGATCTAACCTTGACAGTTACCACCCACCAAGCCACTCAAACAAAGTATATTCTTTGGTTCCACCATCCAACTCTCCAGCAGCTACGACCACCAAGCCACTCAAACAAAGGATGTCTTGGTTCCACTAGATCAAACCTTCACAGCTACGACCCACCAAGCCACCAAACAAAGTATATTCTTTGTTCAACTAGATCTAACCTTTACAGCTATCACCCACTGTGGCTTACCCTAAACAAGCATATCTTTTTATTCAACAGATCTAACCTTGACAGCTACGACCCACCAAGCCACTCAAACAAAGTATATTCTCTGGTTCCACTAGATCTAACCTTCAGCCACTTACCCACCAAGCCACATACCTAAACAAAGTGGTTACTCCTTTGGTTCCACTTGCATCTAACCCTGACAGCTACGACCCACCAAGCCACTCAAACAAAGTATATTCTTTGGTTCCACTAGATCTAACCTTGACAGCTACGACCCACCAAGCCACTCAAACAAGGCATATTCTTTGGTTCCACTAGATCTAACCTTGACAGCTACGACCCAATTAAGCCACTCAAACAAAGTATATTCTTGTCTCACCAGATCAACCTTCACAGCTACGACCCACCAAGCCACTCAAACAAAGTATATTCTTTGGTTCCACTAGATCTAACCTCTTTGATTGTGCCACACCCACCAAGCCACTCAAACAAAGTATATTCTTTGGTTCCACTAGATCTAACCTTCACAGCTACGACCCACCAAGCCACTCAAACAAAGTATATTCTTTGGTTCCACTAGATCAAACCCTTCACAGCTACGACCCACCAAGCCACTCAAACAAAGTATATTCTTTGGTTCCACTAGATCTAACCTTCACAGCTACTGCACTCCACTCAAGCCACTCAAACAAAGTATATTCTTTGGGCTCCACTAGATCTAACCTTGACAGCTACGACCCACCAAGCCACTCAAACAAAGTATATTCTTTGTTCCCACTAGATCTAACCTTGACAGCTACGACCCACCAAGCCACTCAAACAAAGTATATTCTTTGGTTCCACGATTCAACCTTCACAGCTACGACCTACCAAGCCACTCAAACAAAGTATATTTCTTTGGTTCCAATAGATCTAACCTTTACAGCTACGACCCACCAAGCCACTCAAACAAAGTATATTCTCTTTGGTTCCACTGGATCAAACCTTCACAGCTACGACCCACCAAGCCACTCAAACAAAGTATATTCTTTGGTTCCACTAGATCTAACCTTTACAGCCACACCACCTCGAAGCCACTCAAACAAAGTATATTCTTTGGTTCCACTAGATCTAACCTTGACAGCTACGACCCACCAAGCCACTCAAACAAAGACAGCTCCTTTGGTTCCACTAGATCTAACTCTAATAGCCACAAATCTACCCAAGCCACCAAACAAAGGACAGTAGCCTGTCCACTAGATCTAACCTTCACAGCTACGACCCACTGGGGTTGACTCAAACAAAGTATATTCTTTGGCGTCCACTAGACTCTACCTTCACAGCTACGACCCACCAAGCCACCAAACAAAGTATATTCTTTGGTTCCACTAGATTCAACCTTGACAGCTACGACCCACCAAGCCACTCAAACAAAGTATATTTCTTGGTTCCACTAGATCTAACCTTGACAGCTACGACCCACCAAGCCACTCAAACAAAGTATATTCTTTGGTTCCACTAGATCTAACCTTTACAGCTACGACCCACCAAGCCACTCAAACAAAGTATATTCTTTGGTTCCACTAGATCTAACCTTTACAGCTACGACCCACCAAGCCACTCAAACAAAGTATATTCTTTGGTTCCACTAGATCTAACCTTGACAGCTACGACCCACCAAGCCACTCAAACAAAGTATATTTTGGTTCCACTAGATCTAACCTTGACAGCTACGACCCACCAAGCCACTCAAACAAAGTATATTCTTTGGTTCCATCAGATCTAACCTTGACAGCTACGACCCACCAAGCCACTCAAACAAAGTATATTCTTTGGTTCCACTAGATCTAACCTTGACAGCTACGACCCACCAAGCCACTCAAACAAAGTATATTCTTTGGTTCCACTAGATCTAACCTTCACAGCTACGACCCACCAAGCCACTCAAACAAAGTATATTCTTTGGTTCCAATAGATCTAACCTTCACAGCTACGACCCACCAAGCCACTCAAACAAAGTATATCTTGGTTCCACTAGATCAAACCTTCACAGCTACGACCCACCAAGCCACTCAAACAAAGTATATTCTTTGGTTCCACTAGATCTAACCTTTACAGCTACGACCCACCAAGCCACTCAAACAAAGTATATTCTCGGTTCCACTAGATCAAACCTTCACAGCTACGACCCACCAAGCCACTCAAACAAAGTATATTCTTTGGTTCCAATTAGATCAAACCTTTACAGCTATGACCCACCAAGCCACTCAAACAAAGTATATTCTTTGGTTCCACTAGATCTAACCTTTACAGCTACGTAATCTACCAAGCCACTCAAACAAAGTACTTTGGTTCCACTAGATCTACCCTTCACAGCTACGACCACCAAGCCACTCAAACAAAGTATATTCTTTGGTTCCACTAGATCTAACCTTGACAGCTACGACCCACCAAGCCACTCAAACAAAGTATATTCTTTGGTTCCACTAGATCTAACCTTGACAGCGATGACCCACCAGCCACTCAAACAAAGTATATTCTTTGGTTCCACTAGATCAAACCTTCTACAGCTACGACCCACCAAGCCACTCAAACAAAGTATATTCTTTGGTTCCACTAGATCTAACCTTTACAGCTACGACCCACCAAGCCACTCAAACAAAGTATATTCTTTGGTTCCACTAGATCAAACTCTTCACAGCTACGACCCACCAAGCCACTCAAACAAAGTATATTCTCTGTTCCACTAGATCTAACCTTATGCCATTTACCCACCAAGCCACTCAAACAAAGTATACTTTGGTTCCACTAGATCTACCCTCACAGCTACGACCCACCAAGCCACTCAAACAAAGTATATTCTTTGGTTCCACTAGATCTGGGTCCTTGACAGCTACGACCCACCAAGCCACTCAAACAAAGTACATTCTTTGTTCCACTAGATCTAACCTTGACAGCTACGACCCACCAAGCCACTCAAACAAAGTATATCTTGGTTCCACCAGATCTAACCTTTACAGCTACCACCAACCAAGCCACTCAAACAAAGTATACCTTGCTCCACTAGACTCAACTTGACAGCTACGACCCACCAAGCCACTCAAACAAAGTATATTCTTTGGTTCCACTAGATCTAACCTGACAGCTACGACCCACCAAGCCACTCAAACAAAGTATATTCTTTGGTTCCACTAGATCTAACCTTTACAGCCACGACCCACTGTTTACCAAACAAAGTATATTCTTTGGTTCCAACAGATCTAACCTTGACAGCTACGACCCACCAAGCCACTCAAACAAAGTATATTCTTTGGTTCCACTAGATCTAACCTTCAGCTACGACCCACCAAGCCACTCAAACAAAAGTATATTCTTTGGTTCCACTAGATCTGCTAACCTTCACAGCTACGACCCACCAAGCCACTCAAACAAAGTATATTCTTTGGTTCCAGCTAGACGAACCTTGACAGCTACGACCCACCAAGCCACACTAAACAAAGTGTATTCTTTGGTTCCACTAGATCTAACCTTGACAGCTACGAACAATTGCCACTCAAACAAAGTATATTCTTTGGTTCCACTAGATCTAACCTTCACAGCTATGACCCACCAAGCCACTCAACAAAGTGGTATTCTTTGGTTCCACTAGATCTAAACTCACAGCTACGACCCACCAAGCCACTCAAACAAAGTATATTCTTTGGTTCCACTAGATCTAACCTTGACAGCTACGACCCACCAAGCCACTCAAACAAAGTATATTCTTGGTTCCACTAGATCTAACCTTCACAGCTACGACCCAATTAAGCCACTCCAAACAAAGTACATTCTTTGGTTCCACTAGATCTAACCTTGACAGCTACGACCCACCAAGCCACTAAAACAAAGTATATTCTTTGGTTCCACTAGATCTAACCTTTACAGCTACGACCTACCTCGTCACTCAAACAAAGTATATTCTTTGGTTCCACTAGATCTAACCTTGACAGCTACGACCCACCAAGCCACTCAAACAAAGTATATTCTTTGGTTCCACTAGATCTAACCTTCACAGCTACGACCCACCAAGCCACTCAAACAAAGTATATTCTTTGGTTCCACTAGATCTAACCTTCACAGCTACGACCCACCAAGCCACTCAAACAAAGTATATTCTTTGGTTCCACTAGATCTAACCTTGACAGCTACGACCCACCAAGCCACTCAAACAAAGTATATTCTTGGTTCCACTAGATCTAACCTTGACAGCTACTATTCACCAAGCCACTCAACAAAGTATATTCTTTGGTTCCACTAGATCTAACCTTCACAGCTACGACCCACCAAAGCCACTCAAACAAAGTATATTCTTTGGTTCCACTAGATCTAACCTTTGACAGCTACCACCCACCAAGCCACTCAAACAAAGCATATTCTTTGGTTCCACTAGATCTAACCTTGACAGCTACGACCCACCAAGCCACCTCAAACAAAGTATATTCTTTGGTTCCACTAGATCTAACCTTGACAGCTACGACCCACCAAGCCACTCAAACAAAGTATATTCTTTGGTTCCACTAGATCTAACCTTCACAGCTACGACCCACCAAGCCACTCAAACAAAGTATATTCTTTGGTTCCACTAGATCTAACCTTGACAGCTACGACCCACCAAGCCACTCAAACAAGTATATTCTTTGGTTCCACTAGGACGAACCTTGACAGCTACGACCCACCAAGCCACTCAAACAAAGTATATTCCTTGGTTCCACTAGATCAAACCTTCACAGCTACGACCCACCAAGCCACTCAAACAAAGTATATTCTTTGGTTCCACTAGATCTAACCTTGACAGCTACGACCCACCAAGCCACTCAAACAAAGTATATTCTTTGGTTCCACTAGATCTAACCTGACAGCTACGACCCACCAAGCCACTCAAACAAAGTATATTCTTTTGGTTCCCACTAGATCTAACCTTGACAGCTACGACCCACCAAGGCCACCAAAACAAAGTATATTCTTTGGTTCCACTAGATCTAACCTTCACAGCTACGACCCACCAAGCCACTCAAACAAAGTATATTCTTTGGTTCCAATAGATCTAACCTTTACAGCTACGACCCACCAAGCCACTCAAACATATTCTTGGTTCCACTAGATCAAACCTTCACAGCTACGACCCACCAAGCCACTCAAACAAAGTATATTCTTTGGTTCCACTAGATCTAACCTTTACAGCTACGACCCACCAAGCCACTCAAACAAAGTATATTCTTTGGGTTCCACTAGATCAAACCTTCACAGCTACGACCCACCAAGCCACTCAAACAAAGTATATTCTTTGGTTCCACTAGATCAAACTCACAGCTACGACCCACCAAGCCACTCAAACAAAGTATATTCTTTGGTTCCACTAGATCTAACCTTTACAGCTACGACCCACCAAGCCACTCAAACAAAGTATATTCTTTGGTTCCACTAGATCTACCCTTCACAGCTACGACCCACCAAGCCACTCAAACAAAGTATATTCTTTGGTTCCACTAGATCTAACCTTGACAGCTACGACTCACCAAGCCACTCAAACAAAGTATATTCTTTGGTTCCACTAGATCTAACCTTGACAGCTACGACCCACCAAGCCACTCAAACAAAGTATATTCTTTGGTTCCACTAGATCTAACCTTTACAGCTACGACCCACCAAGCCACTCAAACAAAGTATATTCTTTGGTTCCACTAGATCTTAACCTTTACAGCTACGACCCACCAAGCCACTCAAACAAAGTATATTCTTTGGTTCCACTAGATCTAACCTTGACAGCTACGACCCACCAAGCCACCTAAACAAAGTATATTCTTTGGTTCCACTAGATCTAACCTTGACAGCTACGACCCACCAAGCCACTCAAACAAAGTATATTCTTTGGTTCCAAATCTAACCTTGACAGTCATGACCCACCAAGCCACTCAAACAAAGTATATTCTGGTTCCACTAGATCTAACCTTGACAGCTACGACCCACCAAGCCACTCAAACAAAGCATATCTTTGGTTCCACTAGATCTAACCTTCACAGCTACGACCCACCAAGCCACTAAACAAAGTATATTCTTTGGTTCCAATAGATCTAACCTTCACAGCTACGACCCACCAAGCCACTCAAACAAAGTATATTCTTTGGTTCCACTAGATCAAACCTTCACAGCTACGACCCACCAAGCCACTCAAACAAAGTATATTCTTTGGTTCCACTAGATCTTAACCTTTACAGCTACGACCCACTCGTCACTCAAACAAAGTATATTCTTTGGTTCCACTAGATCAAACCTTCACAGCTACGACCCACCAAGCCACTCAAACAAAGTATATTCTTTGGTTCCACTAGATCAAACCCTTACAGCTACGACCCACCAAGCCACTCAAACAAAGTATATTCTTTGGTTCCACTAGATCTTAAACTTTACAGCTACGACCCACCAAGCCACTCAAACAAAGTATATTCTTTGGTTCCACTAGATCTACTCCTCACAGCTACGACCCACCAAGCCACTCAAAACAAAGTATATTCTTTGGTTCCACTAGATCTAACCTTGACAGCTACGACCCACCAAGCCACTCAAACAAAGTATATTCTTTGGTTCCACTAGATCTAACCTTGACAGCTACGACCCACCAAGCCACTCAAACAAAGTATATTCTTTGGTTCCACTAGATCAAACCTTCACAGCTACGACCCACCAAGCCACTCAAACAAAGTCTCTTTGGTTCCACTAGATCTAACCTTTACAAAGCTACGACCCACCAAGCCACTCAAACAAAGCATATTCTTTGGTTCCACTAGATCAAACCTTCACAGCTATGACCCACCAAGCCACTCAAACAAAGTATATTCTTTGGTTCCACTTAGGATCTAACCTTTACAGCTACGACCCACCAAGCCACTCAAACAAAGTATATTCTTTGGTTCCACTAGATCTACCCTTCACAGCTACGACCCACCAAGCCACTCAAACAAAGTATATTCTTTGGTTCCACTAGATCTAACCTTGACAGCTACGACCCACCAAGCCACTCAAACAAAGTACATTCTTTTGGTTCCACTAGATCTACCCACAGCTACGACCCACCAAGCCACTCAAACAAAGTATATTCTTTGGTTCCACTAGATCTAACCTTACAGCTACGACCCACCAAGCCACTCAAACAAAGCATATTCTTTGGTTCCACTAGATCTAACCTTGACAGCTACGACCCACCAAGCCACTCAAACAAAGTATATTCTTTGGTTCCAGATCTAACCCTGACAGCTACGACCCACCAAGCCACTCAAACAAAGTATATTCTTTGGTTCCACTAGATCTTTAACCTTTACAGCTACGACCCACCAAGCCACTCAAACAAAGTATATTCTTTGGTTCCACTAGACCTACCTTGACAGCTACGACCCACCAAGCCACTCAAACAAAGTATATTCTTTGGTTCCACTAGATCTAACCTTCACAGCTACGACCCACCAAGCCACTCAAACAAAGTATATTCTTTTGGTTCCACTAGATCTAACCTTCACAGCTAATGGTACTCCACCAAGCCACTCAAACAAAGTATATCTTTTGGTTCCACTAGATCTAACCTGACAGCTACGACCCACCAAGCCACTCAAACAAAGTGTATTCTTTGGTTCCACTAGATCTAACCTTGACAGCTACGACCCACCAAGCCACTCAAACAAAGTATATTCTTTTGGTTCCACTAGATCTAACCTTCAGCAGCTATGACCCACCAAGCCACTCAAACAAAGTATATTCTTTGGTTCCACTAGATCTAACCTTCACAGCTACGACCCACCAAGCCACCAAACAAAGTATATTCTTGGTTCCACTAGATCTAACCTTGACAGCTACGACCCACCAAGCCACTCAAACAAAGTATATTCTTTGGTTCCACTAGATCTAACCTTGACAGCTACGACCCAACTAAGCCACTCAAACAAAGTATATTCTGGTTCCACTAGATCTAACCTTGACAGCTACGACCCACCAAGCCACTCAAACAAAGTATATTTTGGTTCCCACTAGACGAACCTTTACAGCTACGACCCACCAAGCCACTCAAACAAAGTATATTCTTTGGTTCCACTAGATCTAACCTTCACAGCTACGACCCACCAAGCCACTCAAACAAAGTATATTCTTTGGTTCCACTAGATCTAACCTTCACAGCTACGACCCACCAAGCCACTCAAACAAAGTATATTCTTTGGTTCCACTAGATCTAACCTTCACAGCTACGACCCACCAAGCCACTCAAACAAAGTATAATTTTTGGTTCCACTAGATCTAACCTTCACAGCTACGACCTAATTACCACCAAACAAAGCATATTCTTTGGTTCCACTAGATCTAACCTTCACAGCTACGACCCACCAAGCCACTCAAACAAAGTATATTCTTTGGTTCCACTAGATCTAACCCCAGCTACGACCCACCAAGCCACTCAAACAAAGTATATTCTTTGGTTCCACTAGATCTAACCTTCTACAGCTACGACCCACCAAGCCACTCAAACAAAGTATATTCTTTGGTTCCACTAGATCTAACCTTCAGCTACGACCCACCAAGCCACTCAAACAAAGTATATTCTTTGGTTCCACTAGATCTAACCTTCACAGCTACGACCCACCAAGCCACTCAAACAAAGTATATTCTTTGGTTCCACTAGATCTAACCTTTACAGCTACGACCCCACCAAGCCACTCAAACAAAGTATATTCTTTGGTTCCACTAGATCTAACCTGGACAGCTACGACCCACCAAGCCACTCAAACAAAGTATATTCTTTGGTTCCACTAGATCTAACCTTCACAGCTACGACCCACCAAGCCACTCAAACAAAGTATATTCTTTGGTTCCACTAGATCTAACTCTTGCAGCTACCACCCACCAAGCCACTCAAACAAAAGTATATTCTTTGGTTCCACTAGATCTAACCTACAGCTACGACCCACCAAGCCACACTCAAACAAAGTATATTCTTTGGTTCCACTAGATCTAACTCCACAGCTACGACCCACCAAGCCACTCAAACAAAGTATATTCTTTGGTTCCACTAGATCTAACCTTTACAGCTACGACCCACCAAGCCACTCAAACAAAGTACATTCTTTGGTTCCACTAGATCTAACCTTTACAGCTACGACCCACCAAGCCACTCAAACAAAGTATATTCTTTGGTTCCACTAGATCTAACCTTTACAGCTACGACCCACCAAGCCACTCAAACAAAGTATATTCTTTGGTTCCACTAGATCTAACCTTCACAGCTACGACCCACCAAGCCACTCAAACAAAGTATATTCTTTGGTTCCACTAGATCAAACCTTCACAGCTACGACCCACCAAGCCACTCAAACAAAGTATATTCTTTGGTTCCACTAGATCTAACCTTTACAGCTACGACCCACCAAGCCACTCAAACAAAGTATATTCTTTGGTTCCACTAGATCTAACCTTTACAGCTACGACCCACCAAGCCACTCAAACAAAGTATATTCTTTGGTTCCACTAGATCTAACCTTTACAGCTACGACCCACCAAGCCACTCAAACAAAGTATATTCTTTGGTTCCACTAGATCTAACCTTTACAGCTACGACCCACCAAGCCACTCAAACAAAGTATATTCTTTGGTTCCACTAGATCTAACCTTTACAGCTACGACCCACCAAGCCACTCAAACAAAGTATATTCTTTGGTTCCACTAGATCTAACCTTTACAGCTACGACCCACCAAGCCACTCAAACAAAGTACATTCTTTGGTTCCACTAGATCTAACCTTTACAGCTACGACCCACCAAGCCACTCAAACAAAGTATATTCTTTGGTTCCACTAGATCTAACCTTTACAGCTACGACCCACCAAGCCACTCAAACAAAGTATATTCTTTGGTTCCACTAGATCTAACCTTGACAGCTACGACCCACCAAGCCACTCAAACAAAGTACATTCTTTGGTTCCACTAGATCTAACCTTGACAGCTACGACCCACCAAGCCACTCAAACAAAGTATATTCTTTGGTTCCACTAGATCTACCCTTCACAGCTACGACCCACCAAGCCACTCAAACAAAGTACATTCTTTGGTTCCACTAGATCTAACCTTCACAGCTACGACCCACCAAGCCACTCTCACTGTAGAAAACCACCTGCATTCGCTACCCACTGTATTCCTTTTCATAATATTTATTGAAAAACAAAATCAGTTCTCGTCAAACTGATTCAAATGAGAATACGAATAGAAAAAATGAATTTAAAAAAATAACCGTCGTTTCTCAGTTAATCAAATAATGATCCGTCTCAAAAATGGAAAAAACAATTCTTTGCTTCATTTCGACAGAGACGTTCGTGAATGAGGAATTATAGGATATAATGGCTTATAAGAAACAAACGTTACCTTTAATTTTAAAGGTTTTCTCTTTGAGAAAAGCTTTGCTCTCATTAATCTTGGTTTTCTTCTTGAGATTCATACAATCTCACAGTGCCATGCTTAGCAACATCAACCCCCTGCTCATAGAATGCGCCTTGCAGCTCCTCTACCCACAGAATGCAACTCTGCCCCCCGAAACATACTGAACTCACAATAAATGGTACTTTAAACAAAATAACATATCCTCGGAACGCATATATTCTGTGATCATGAAAAAATGCATATATTCTGTGGAATTGGTGTTTTGAAGCGATACATTATGAAGGTTTTCACAACAATTTGCTACTTTTTGGTGATTTTCTAGCTATTTTTATAGCCATTTCAGTGCCTTTCCAAAATCTCAAGTTGCCTGGGGTCAAGGTTGATATTTCTTGTTTATAAACTTTGCAGATTGTCAGAGTCACTAGATTTTCTTAAACATTTTATGACATCCTGAAAGTTAGAAGATACATGTTTTTGTATATATGTTGAAATAGATATCTATCTATTTCTCTCTCAAGTACATTTTTTTTTTTAATTACAAATGATTTGTGGACACTTCAGCCCCCACCGGAAGGCTTCTATCAAAGATTTTATATATATATATATATATAAAACATAGTGATGTATAGGAAAGAATATTACAAACTTTTGAATTTAAAAATGTATTTTTGGACAGTATTTGTTTATTTTTATTATTGTATTTTATTATTGTATTTTATATTTCAGACCGCCCTCAGTCCTTCATCAGAAACAAGTGATTTTTATTTTTGTTTCTGATGAAGGACCGAGGGCAGTCTGAAATATAAAATACAATAATATAAATAAACAAATACTGTCCAAAAATACATTTTTAAATTCAAAACTTTGTAATATTCTTTCCTATATATATATATATATATATATATATATAGATAGATAGGCAGAGACAGCGAGACTGGTTGATAGATGTCTATTTCAATATACAAATATGATAATTTTCCAGTTAATCCTAATAATTATTTTGTTAATTTTGTTCCCATGACAATAGGTCTGCAGAGTTAAGGAGCCTTGCACTCCCTTCTCCGTCCAGCACAACTGCGGGGGGTCTACGGGGGGCCCTAAGCATGGCCCTGATCTCACAAATACAATAGAAAACAAAAAACAATAATCAAAAGCAAAACAAAAAATTCAAATACAAATTGATCAATGTTCAGACACTGACATATTGTGAAAGTAAAATAATGAATACATCTCATACGATTTTGATTCTGCACGAATGGCAGATGACAAATTCTAAATCAGATGAATTGAAATTTTTTTGAGTATATTGAAAGTATTTTCATTTAATACATTACATTTGTAATTAGACATTTTATTTCCTATCACTGTAAGCATTGTTTTTAATAAGTGCCTATTTTCTTAAACAGGGAAATTACGAAAAACCGGTCTAAATTCTATCAACTAAACTGCACTGATAAAACAAGGTTCAATTTATTTTTTCAGAAACACACTTTCCTCATTGGGACTTCTATAAATCCATCTCCACTAGCGTCAGTTTCAGACTGTTTAAGCAACAGTGATTTTCAAATGTTTTTTTTTATCTGACATTATACCTTATTACTATGCAACTTGAAGAAAAAATAAAAACATAATGGTCATGTTGACGTTCCACACTACTTCAAATAAAAAGTTAGAAAGGAAACCCTAGATACTAGACAGAGAATAACAGCTACTGGTTTTTAGAAATCTATTTTCCTGAAAAATTGTTTTAAGCCTAAGGTTTTATAAATTTCAGCCAAAAATAGTCAATGGATTCAAAATGCTTCATTTATAAAGAAAAGATGATATTAGTATTACCATAAATGCCAGTTTTAGTAGCTCCGTCATCAATGACATCACAATATTATTAGTATTATATATTAGGGCTTATCAAAAGTATTTTCACGTGATACAAACCTTTACTACAACTCTTATTTCATTTGCACATTTAATTCAATATATAACAGCATCATATTGATAATAATATTATATATTAGGGTGGATCAAAGATATTTTCTTTTTTAAAGAACCTTTACTGTAAAGCTCGAATTCCAGCTGAATCCATTGTATTCACTTACGCACAAATACCCTTGGGAAAGGTATTAATCCGTCTCTTCCTTCCAGTTATGGGTTAAATAATAGGACAGATTGGGTTCTATAGCCTTGGTCGGCAACCAGTCTACCGCAGAAAGCAATGGGAACCTACTGCGGGATAATCTTCTGTCCAGTCAGTCATGTCTATTTCGAGACATGATTGCCCAAGCGTGTATCACGTATGGCACCTAAACTGACTGACTGTAAAGCTTATTTTATGCACATTTATAAAAAATCTCCCTTTGTTATTATTACTATTATTATATCTTAGGCTGTATCAAAAATATTTTCATTTATCACAGATATTTATGGCAAAGCTTATTTTGTCTGCATATCTAAAAACTATGTCTAATCTTACGCTAACTCAGAATGCACTTTGCAGGATTCTGCTGGCAAGTAAAACAAGACCTGGCAAGTGATGTACCATTCTGGACACCCAGCCATGGTGAAAGATGGGTTGGTCAGCCGAGCAATCACCTACATTGACCAGCTATGTTATGACACAAAATGTCACCCTAATTACCTCCCCACCTTCAAAAGTATTTTAATTTTTCAGAAATCTTCACTCTAAAGCTTATTTCATGCATGCATCTAAAGACGATCTGCAACTTGCCGACATTATTATTACTATTATTATGTATCAAAAGTAATTTTAATTTTGTATTGTGTATCGAAAGTATTTTCATTTTTATTAATCTTTATTCTAAAATTTATTTCATGTATACATCTAAAGACTATCTATAATTTTAATATATTATTAATATTTTTATTATATACAGTACTATGCAAAAGTATTAGGACAAGATCTATTTTATCTTTTATGAGGCATATTGACAGAAAATAAACAATTTAATTAAAGTAATTTTATTTGATTTTTTTTTTAATCATTTCACCCCAAGCAAGGCATTCCATTGTCACTATTACACAGGGGGTTATTTAAGGTAAAGTGATTGGAAAGAGCGGTTGATATGAAATGTTGATATGTCTGATGACAAACTCATGTAACTTTATATTCCTTCATTTCTCTTTGGTTAATTTTGGGTTATCTGCATGAAATCATATGAATTTTTAAATTTCTATTTTCTTACTAGGACAAGTAACAGATATTAATTTGGTAATTGGGCTAAACAAATATTTGCTTAGAAAAAAAAATGAAATTTTAGATAAAGTTTAAATAACAAGAAAAATTATTAGGGTATATCAAAAGTATTTTCATCTTAGCAGACCTTTAGTCTAAATCTTATTTCATGTATGAATCTAAAGACAATCTGTGACTTCTCTACATTATTATTATTATTACTATTATTATATCTTAGGCTGTATCAAAAATATTTTCATTTATCACAGATATTTACGGCAAAGCTTATTTTGTCTGCATATCTAAAAACTATGTCTAATCTTACACTAACTCAGAATGCACTTTGCAGGATTCTGCTGGCAAGTAAAACAAGACCTGGCAAGTGATGTACCATTCTGGACACCCAGCCATGGTGAAAGATGGGTTGGTCAGCCGAGCAATCACCTACATTGACCAGCTATGTTATGACACAAAATGTCACCCTAATTACCTTCCCACCTTCAAAATATTTTAATTTTAACCTGTTGCCAGATGTGCTTACTAAAAACGCAAAAACAAAAGTAAAAAAATCACCCCCCTGTGCAAAATCACTAATCAACCAAATATGTAAAATACAAAAGGAGCCAATCACAAACTATGCCGCTAAAGCAAAAAACATGGCAAAAATTGATGAGTCATGATCCACCCAATCTGCTTTTAAAAACACTGCTGAAGACACAATAGGCAGTCCCTGCAAACAGGGAAGCTGGTAATGCTACCATCACTGAATTTGGTCAATCAATTTGACACATGCATAAATTCCAGACCCTACAGACTCTTTTCTTCCTCCAAGTTGCTTCTCTTGCCCACAAGGACACACTCTGCCTTGATCCTCTATATTAGAAATAAGAAGAATTTTATCTTAACAATTTTTGTCTTCTTTTCTTTTGCCTCAACAACAATATTTGTTGTTTCATTTGTTCTCTCATGCTACCATACACACATTTTTTCTGATATAAATTGGAGTAGATAGACTAAACTATCGCCCGGTTCACACTCCACCCACATCTATTGAACAGGTGAAGAGGTTCATCCCTTGTTTCCTGTTTAGGATGCGGTTTCCGGTTTTTCTCTTTTCTACTCTTCTCACTCTTATGTAGCCCCCTGCACATCAGTGGCATTACTGCCTTGTTTGGGTGATATGATTTTAAAAATAAATAAAAATATAAAAACAAAGTTATCTATTAAAAATTAAGATGAAAATAATTGTCTCATCTGGATATATTTTGGGCTTCATGTAACTTGTTTTTTGTTCAAAAATTAAAAGCATATCAAATCATCAGTAAAATAGATGGATATTAAACATGAGATATTCATCAAAAGTCTCATTTTTCTTTTTCATAATTTTGACAACCTAAGGGGACTCATCAAAACGTTTTCCCCAATATGACATTACCTGAACATTGAACCGAAAAGAATTATCTCAAAAGAAAGAATTTTACCTTTTCAATACGAGTAGAAAAAGCTGCATTCCCAGAATATGACATTTTTTTCTTTTCAAAGAAAAAAAAAGTTCTTTGCTAACAAAAATAATCCATCGTACTTGCATACGCTTGACGTTTTAAGTGGTTGCAGTTCCTGTGAGCAGATCAACAAATGAAACACTTTCTTCAGAGTTTAACTAAAATAGTCAGCATATATATATATATTACATGTACTTCCAGAAATGTTTATAAATGAATAAGATCCTGTATTCTTTAATGAGAAAATATAATGCCTCTTTTCCTAGATTAAATGTTCTTGAAACAGTAAGGGCATCTGGTGCTAATGTGAATATTTTTGTATTCAAGTACAAACTGTAATTCTATTTCCTTTGTTTTTCTTTTGGCTTGTCTTGTTTTAAAAAAAATGTTGAAAACAAACTTTTTTTTTTTTATTCGGATGGGTGGGGGGTTTAAATCAGTGACATTGTTTTTATCCAAATAGTCTTTTTATCTTTTGCCCAAAATGTAAACGATCCAGAAGAGAAAGATTATCCAGAAAATTCCATTCGCTCCCAGAAAATAATCCTGTAAAAATTCAACAGTAACAAAAAAGAAAATAGAATTATTTCAAATAATTTGCATATCATTATATATATATATATATATATATATTATAAATTATATTTTAGAACATGTACAAATAATTTTTTATAGATATCCACTACAAAAAAAAAAAAATTTGTACATGTTCTAAAATATAATTTATTATAAATTATATTTTAGAACATGTACAAATTTTTTTTTATAGATATCCACTACAAAAAAAAAAAAATTTGTACATGTTCTAAAATATAATTTATAATAAATATTCCCAGCTCTATATTATATATCGAGCATTGTTTTAAGTTAACATTTTAGACATAAATTTTTCCACATTCCTTATTCACTCGGAGATATATATATATATATATATATATATATATATATATATATATATAACCTAGTATAGTGTAAATATGGATAGAATAAAATTCCATATCCAAAAAACCACTATTCTTAAAGTGCTCAATACAAAGTAGAGTGAATAATATTTATTTAGAATTTCTAACATAAATATGTTATAATATCACTACAAAAGTAGCTATTTTCTTTCGACACTATTCGTACCTTATCAAGTGACGGTGCTGATTTCGAGTTGAAGAGTTTTAAAAGGTTCAAGACTAGCCAAACCTCCTTAATCAGAGAGTTATTGTTACATATGGGGTTTGGCTAGTTTTGAATCTTTTAAAACTTTTCAACTTGAAGTCAGTACCATCACTTGATAAGACACACGTAGTGACAAAACAAAATAGCTATTTTTGGTTAGAAATTATATATATATATATTACAGAAATTAATGAAGATTAGCGAAACTGGTTATAAACAACCAACAATTTGAAATGATTTGTTTGAACATTTTTTTTTTTTGATTGATATTCATTTTTAAGTAGAGATTCTGTTTATAATCAAACAGTATTATATATTTATTTCTACCGGCCTGATTATTTACGATAACTTTTTGTTACGAAAATGTGTGTCATTTGGCAGGATTCGAACCTGTGACTCCTATCCACATAGGGGAAGCCACCAATTGATCTGGCATGTCTTAGATCTCTCGACTATGAATGACAATCAGTCTGAACAAAGTCAAATTAAGCCTACAGCACAATTTTCAAATTTATCGTAATAACCATATCTGCTCTAAAAATTGTGTTGTAGTCTTAATTTGACTTCGTTTAGACTGATCGTCAGTCGTGGTCGAGAGGTCTAAGATATGCCAGATAAATTGGTGGCTTCCCCTATGTGGATAGGAGTCACAGGTTCGAATCCTGCCAAATGGCACACATTTTCGTAACAAAAAGTTATCGTAAATAATCAGGCCTGTAGAAATAAATATATAATACTGTTTGATTATAAACAGAATATCTACTTAAATACAAGTATCAATCAAAAATAATGTTCAAACAAACTATTTTATATATATATATATATATATATATATAATGAAATTTATTTTATTATTTCAAAACCGTTGTATGATCATTTCTACATGAAATCCCTAAGGGAGATTTCATGTATCATCGGCAACTTATATTCAAAATAAAATAAGAATTACCAGCTCAAGTTTTAAAAATTTATGTCACAAAATAAAAAACTAGACCACACTTATATATATATATATATATATATATATATATATATATAAAAATAAATGGTGGTTTAAAAGTGGGTTGACACTAAAAAATCCATTGAGGTCAAGTCAGATGAACATGCTGGTCAATCAATTGGACCTCTTTGGCCAATTCATTTCTCAGAAAATGAATCATCAAGATACCGACGGACTGCTCTTGAATAAGGTGAAGAGGATACCATCTTGTTGGAACTGGTAAACAAACCTTGTCCACCTACTTTTGGACAACCATATATATATATATATATATATAAAAAAGACAAGTTGAAAACTCTTTCTACCAGTTCTTTCTGTTCCATGAGAAACTTTATCAACACAAAAGTAGGAGCATTTTATTTGATAACCTGCATTTATACGAAAAAATTATGTGGACAAAAAATATAGTTAAACTTTCTAATTCTGAATTAAGCGATTCTCCAAAACTGACTAAACGCTGACTGTCTAAGTTAAAATAAACTATGGAAGACTGAAAATGACAATTTTTCTGCTTATTAAATGAAGCTGAGTTAATAAGGTTTTTGTCATTGATATTTTCATAGGTATTTATACAAACGCAAATTCTAGTCCATCAGCTTCTTTTCTCGCACTTCCTGCCAGTGGAATTCCTTTCCATTTACTTGCTTTCCTGACAGCTACAATCTCCAAGAATTTAAATGTAAAGTCAATAGTCATCTCCTATCTCACTAACCTGCATCCTCTCTCTCTCATGCACCTTTCTTTGTCCACTCCACTCTCATCAGTATTCTCATCCTTCTCTTACCCACTTCCTGACATCCCCTATAACCTGTCACTCTTTCTCATAACTTTCCTTCTATGTAACCCCCTGCAAAACAGTGGCAGTAAAATGCCTTGATTGGGGCCATATGATTATAAAAAAAAGAAAAAAAATTATATCCTATTGTAATGTGGATATATAGTGGGGGATCAATTCTACATTACAATCAATATATAAAATGATCCCTTACTTCATGGCTGCAGTCATCCTTCCCTTACCCACTTCCTGACACCCTTATAACCTGTCACTCTTTCTCATAACTTTCCTCCTATGTAACCCCCTGCAAAACAGTGGCAGTAAAATGCCTTGCTTGGGGCGATATGATAATAAACAAAAAAAAATTCTATACCATTATAATGTGGATATATAGTGGGGGATCAATTCTACGTTACAATCAATATATAAAATGATCCCTTACTTTATGCTTGCAGTCATCTTTCTCTTACCCACTTCCTGACACCCTTATAACCTGTCACTCTTTCTCATAACTTTGCTCATTTATTTATCCAATAATTTAATGCTGACTGTAAATACTTGTTTATAATTCAATTTCATCTATAATGAAGCACTTGAATTTTTTGCATGAATTTTAATTCCTCAAAAAAAGAAAATTACCTCTGTATAGTGTGATAACCTATTTTTGCATAAAAAACTGGTCATGAAATCTCTCACTATACGCGAGTATCTATGGTCATTTTTTAAAGGTCATTTTCTTTTTATTTCACCTATAGCATTATTAATAGTACTTCCCTTTCCTCTACATTGTTTTTCAAGGCCTGTCAATTGCAGTATCCTTCTTGTTAATTTCCCTAAAAGTTGTTTTCTGTTGCTATAGCAGGATATGACAGCACAATATTAATATTCAAGAACACTATTCTTCAGGGATCATATTCATCAGTGGCAGGGTAAACATTTTGTTCAGCAAATGAAGTTACAAGGTGATAAGAACAAAAAATAAAATTTCAAACCCTGCCTGGATAAAGTTTCTCAAGAAATGAAAAGCAATGGCAAAAAATTTTTACTCCTCTTTTATTTATATTTTCTTTACAGATATATTTTTATTTATATATATATATATATATATATATATATATATATATATATAGTGTATCGAGGCAGCAAATAATTTTCTAAACATATACTGTTAAATATAAGAGACAATGAATGTCTATTATGTTTAATCATGAGCCGTTCTAAACATTGTATTTTGGCATTAATTTCAGTTGAAAATAAAGACAAAAATTCTCCAACATTTGGACAATTTTTTATTAAGTTGGTTTTAAGCTTTCGGCTCACATGAGCCATCTTCAGAGAAGTCACCATGATGGTAACACAATAACATCAACCATACCCAACAATTTTATTTTGTGTTGACAAAACTCCGAAATATTTCCATTGCCTAGTGGAGTTTGCGGAGTTTGCCTAGTGGAGTTTTGTCATGTATTCAAAAATCACGTTTAAAATCTGGCCATAACACATTACATTGCATTTGAATACATGGTTCTGTTGTCATTTCGTGCTATCACACGGTGTGACGTCATAGAACCGCATTACAAATTTGCAAATTGCATTTGTTATTTTTGGTAACTATTGCCGTTGCCTAGTGAAGTTTTATGTCAACACAAAATAAAAATCATCGCTGATGGTAGATGTTATTGTGTTACCATCTTAATAACCTCTCTGAAGATAGCTCAAGTGAGCTGAAAGCTTAGAACCAAATTAATAAAAAATTGTCCAAATGTTGGAGAATTTTTGTCTTTATTTTCAACTGAAATTAAAGCCAAAATACGTTTAGAACGACTCATGATTAAACATAACAGACATTCATTGTCTCTTATATTTAACAGTATATATTTAGAAAATATATATATATATATATATATATATATATGTATAAAATATGATAATAAGATCACATTTCTTAGAAGGACAGTAATTAAAGAATAACAAGTGAGAAAACTGTTGCAACACATTTTGTTCCAAGACAGAACATCTTCAGACAATGCTTTTATGAAATTAATGCAGAATATATGTAGAGAATAAATTAACAGAAATAATAGAAGAAAATCTATTTACAATTTATATTGAAATATTAAAAATAAAAAGATGTTCAACATTTCTGCTTCTGATGGATGTCAATCTTTAACTTTGTTTCTCCTTCAGTTTTTTTTATGAATTGTATTTTTATGAAATTTGATGAAAAATCCTAATAAAACTTAAACTCCTTTCCTCACCAGAAGTTTCAGTGATTAATTTTAATAGCAATAAGAGTCACTTGAGAATGTGATTAAAACTGAAATTAAAATACATTGGACGTCAAAAGTTTTGTATTGATGCATTTATCGTATTTTTCTCTTTTTCCATAAAGGATTGGTTTCATCAATGAACCCAATGTCTGAAGGCATTCTTTAAAAAAGAAATGTTTCACAAAACAGTTTTGCATCTTGCTATTTCTTTGCTCACATGCACACATTGAGAGAGAGAGAGAGAAGCAAGCAGGAAGGTAGAGAAAAAGAGGAAGGATAGGAGCAGATGGAGAGACATAGAGAAAAAGAGACATTTCAATATTATTTGTGTATTTTAGAAAAGTATGTTAAAGAAAATTATATATCAATTTTTAACGATGATAACGAGATGGTCTTTAAACAACCTACAATTTTATATGATTTGTTTCAACATTATCTTTGATCGATAATCATATTTAAGTAGATATTCTGTTTATAATTTAATAGTATTATATATTTATTTCTACCGGCCTGATTATTTACGATAATCATGTTACGGAAATTAACGAAGATTAACGAAACTTGGTTATAAACAAACGACAATTTGAAATGATTTGTTTGAACATTATTTTTTATCGATACTCATATTTAAGTAGATATTCTGTTTATAATCAAACATTATTATATATTTATTTCTACCGGCCTGATTATTTATGATAATCATCATGTTACGGAAATTAACGAAGTTTAACAAAACTTGGCTATAAACAACTGATAATTTGAAATTATTTGTTTCAACATTATTTTTTGATCAATACTAATATTTAAGTAGATATTCTGTTTATTTTTTATCTATACTCATATTTAAGTAGATATTCTGTTGATAATCAAACAGTATTATATATTTATTTCTACAGGCCTGATTATTTACGATAAATTTTTGTTCCGAAAATGTGTCATTTGGCTGGATTTGAACCTGCAACTGCTATCCATATAGGGGAAGCCACCAACTGATCAATTTTTATATACCAAAGCAGTATTAAGAAAATTTATCACAAAGTGGAATTTTGTTTTTCTCGTGTGACACATTTCATCCTCTACGATTTCATTTTAGATTTTGATAATTTTTGGAGATGATGATCCTACTAATTAACCAATCACAGGTGGAAAAAGAGATGGATTCATACACTTCCCAAGGTTATTTGCCCATAAATTAACATAACAAACTCAACCTAAATTTGAACTTGGCTCTTTGATTTGAAATTTCAAGGCAGTGGATGTGCGCTGTGCTGCAGTGGATATCAGCTTCAAACAAGAAATCATGGAGCTGTGTTCAAATTTCAGTTGAATTCATGGCATTTACTTACATGCAAATATCCTTGGGGAAAGGTATTAATCTGTCTCTTCCCTCCAGTTATGAACAGATTGGGTTCTGTAGCCTTGGTTGGCAATCAGTCTACCACAGAAAGTAATGGCAACCTCCTGCGGGATAATATTCTGCCCAGTCAGTCATGTCTCTTTCTAGACTTGATCACCCAAGTGTGTATCACGTACGACACTTAACTGACTGATCACCCATAATCAACCATCTTAGATACTGACCAGGTCAGACATTGCTTAACTTCAGTGATATTACAACTCCGACAAACTTAAGTCACTGGTGCCCTCGCCACAAGAATTTACTCGTGTAACCAGACTGGCAACAAGGTCCCACCCATTTACTGTTGCGGAGGCACCAGTGACTTAAGTTCATTGGAGCAGAACCCATGGAAGTATTTATAGAACAAAGGGAAGCCACATCCCACCGGTGAGAATGTGGTTGTAGTCGAGCAGCCAAGTTGGTACCTATCATATTACTGATTCTCCTTTGGAGCCTGTCAAGAACATGGAGATGAACAGCAGGGTCACATGACCATATATGGCAGCAGTACTCCATGCACGGATGAATAGTTGATTTGTATATATGCAAAATGGTTTCAGGTGGGAAAAACATCTTGGCCTGACACAGTGACCCAATCTTCCTAGCAGTGGATTTAGCGATTGATTCAATGTAGTGGTTCACTAGAGATCAGAAGAGAGGGTAAGGTCGAGGAGGTACAGAATATTGCTCTTGGGGAGACTCACTTGGTCCATGCTTATGGGAGGCAGGAGAGGTTGCCTGTGATGACTGACAGACAGCAGCTTGGCCTTAGACGCATTGAAATTTACAAGCCACTTCTCAGCCCAATTCACCACAGAGTGAAAATCCCTTTCAAGATCAGTAACGAGATTATGTTTGTCCCTCACGCCAGGATTCTTTCTGATGTGGGAGTAAATTGTGGTATCATCTGTGTAGATGCCTACCTGGCTCTTGATCTCATCTGGGAGGTCGTTTATGTAAATAAAGAAGTGTGTCGGGCCTAGGATAGAGCCCTGAGGTACACCAGCATTTGTACAGTAGGGTGTGGTGGCATGCCCATTCAGGGCAACCTTTATTGTGCGGTTATGTAGGAAAGATTGGATTAAATCATGCAATCATCTGGTAATACCATAATCCCATAGCTTGCATAGAAGGCCAGTATGCCAAACCCTGTCAAAAGCCTTAGAGATGTCCAGAGCAACAGCACGGACTTTGCCGGACTCATCAAGGGCCTGGAACATGTACTCCATAATGGTAGCATGTTGGCCATGGACCTGGCAAAGCGGAAGCCATACTGCCTGTCAGAGAAGAGTTTATGGGCAGTAAGATTCCAGAAAATTGGTAGAAGTCTGACAGGGCGATAGTTGGATGGTTCTGAGGGTTCACCAGAGTTCTTAAATACAGGAACGACAGAAGAGTATTTCCAGTAGGCAGGAAAACAGTAATCAGAGAAGCAGTAGTTATAGAGCTTAGAGAGGACAGAGGAGAGTTCAGGGGCACATTTCTTAAGGACAATCACCAGGATACCATCACCACTGCTTGCCTTGTGGAGTCAAGTTTTGATATTACACGGGATACTACTGTCGAGGTAATGTATATATCATACAGTTTAGCATCAGTTCTAATAGGGAAGTTGGGTGAGTGTACTCCAGATGAGTCAAATGTAGAGTTGGATGAGAATCTGTGAGCAAAGCACTCAGCCTTGTCCGCTGATGATGTGAGGACCTCAAATTCATTGATTAAAGGAGGGATAGAGGATTTGCTATTGTTCAGCACCCATTTGCATAACCGCCAATAGTCTTTGGAGCCGAACTTGCGGTCAGCTATGCACTGTCTCATTCTTTCAGCAAACAACCACTTGGCATCATTCAGGATTCTCTTGCACTCATTACGAGGAGACGTGAATAGGTGCCTGTTGTGGTCTGATGACTGTCTCCGAAATAGTCGAAAGTAGTGATTCCTGTGGGCAATGGCAGCCGAACAGGCAGGAGAGAACCAAGGGGGGGAATGAGGTTTGAGATGAAACTTCCTGATAGATATGAAGGCATCAATGCCACTGTTTACCCAGGATGAAATCTCAGAGGCACAGTCATCAACTGGGAGATTGAACACTTTCCCCCAAGGGACGTCGCAAAGGAAGTCGCGGAAGGCGTCCTAGTTAGCTCTTTGGTGGCAGTAGTAGGTCCTATAAGTAGGAGGCTCCTAGGGGGAGAGTGGAGAGAAGTATTCAGAGAGACAACAGCATGGTCGAAGTTGCCGAGGGGGCAAAGCTGCAAGACCTGGCAGGAGTCAGGTGCAGAGGTAAAGCATATATCTAGTAGAGAGACATGTCCAGAGGGAGAGCTTGGAAAGCATGTGAGGAAGTCCATTACATGAGTAAGGGATTGGGAAATAGCAAAGTTCATGGCATGGATGCCTGCTGAATCAGTAACAGAGTCTTTAAGCCAATCAGCGTGATGGGCGTTAAGATCTCCAAACACAAATATATGAGTGAATGAGTGGTAGGAAGTAGCCTTATCTGTATTTTCAGAAATGCTGTCTAGAAGAAAGCAGTTGGAAGAAGCTGATCCTTGAAGCATTGTTTTGGGTCTTCATGTAGCTTCTTGCAAGCAAAATGATACGAGGGAGCGGAGTAATCTAAACTTATTTATAAATGGAACTTTGTGTGTCCGTTACCTATAGATTCCAAAACGGCTGAACCGATTTTCTTGAAAATTTACACAGTTGTACTATAAGTGTCCGCAAGTGTTCTTATATAGGTTTTGTGTTGAGGTACCCTCGATAAATATCGAAAATATCGGGTTATAGAAGGAGTGGTTCGATTTTAATCAAATTTGATACACTCATAGACAAAGACATAAGAAACAATATTCAAAAGTTTCAAGGTTGCAGTTCTTACAATAGTGCAGAAAATTGATAATATATATATATATATATATATATATATATATATCAATTTTCTGCACTAATATATAAAAGTCAAGATGTTTGTGTGTGTGTGTGTCTGTTTATCTGTCTGTATGTCCTTTATACAAATCCACAATTTTTATCCGATTCTCACCAAACTTCACACAGATATTCTTTAGGCTGAGTCTGAGCTCCAGGACCATAAATTAGTTTTAAAGTTTTCATTGCACTCGAGCAACGCTGGGCTATACTGCTAGTTCAATATAATCACACCAATTTATGTCAGCTGAAAACATGAATAAAAGAATGTGTTGCTTTAGCATGAGTCAGTCAGTTAAGTGCCATCCATGATATACACTTGGGAAGAAGATTTTCCCACAATATGTTGCCATTACTTTCTACAGTAGACTGATTGCTAACCAAGGCTATATTGTCTGTATTAAATAAATTTTACAGAATTTCTTTTTCTTAGTGTTCTGATGAAACACACTTATTCCTCAGGTAATGGACTCTCCGCCCTATATTAATAAGAGTTAACAGGAAGTTAACTTGAGAAGTTCTTTAGAGTTCTATTGAAGTTCAGTAGACCTACTAGGCAGTTGATATTAGTCGGCAGTTAGCCGAATACTAAGGAGTCAACTTTCGTGGAAGATTATCAAGTTGCTAACATTTTAAGTGCATTAAGTCGTTTAGCAATCGACATAGCACGATTATAACATTCAGTGTGAAAAACTCCGCAACAATAATGTTAAGTGAATCAAAATTATTTGACTTTTTAAAAAGAGAAATCTCAAGTTGATGTTAAAAGTTGCTGCACAACATTGAGGATTCAAGATGGGATAATTTATGATATTACGAACAGGTGAAGAGGCTCATCCCTTGTTTCCTGTTTTGGATGTGGTTTCCGGCTTTCTCTTTTCCAATCTTTTCACTCTTTTCTTTTTTCTTTTTTTTTTCAATTGGAGTAGATAGACTAAACTATCGCCTGGTTCACACTCCACCCACATCTATTGAACAGGTAAAGAGGTTCATCCCTTGTTTCCTGTTTAGGATGCGGTTTCCGGTTTTTCTCTTTTCTACTCTTCTCACTCTTATGTAGCCCCCTGCACATCAGTGGCATTACCACCTTGTTTGGGTGATATGATTTTAAAAATAAATAAAAAAATAAAAACAAAGTTATCTATTAAAAATTAATTATATAAATTGGAGTAGATAGACTAAATTATCGCCCGGTTCACACTCCACCCACGTCTATTGAACAGGTGAAGAGACTCATCCCATGTTTCCTGTTTAGGATGTGGTTTCCAGCTACTAGGCAGTTGATATAAGTCAGCAGTTAGCCGAATACTAAGGAGTCAGCTTTTAGTGGAAGATTACCAAGTTCCTAATATTTAGGGTGCGTTAAGCCAATTAGCAACTGACATAGCACGTTTATAACTTTCAGTGCGAAAACTACTCCACAACTCTTAGCTCGTATTAATATTTTTCTGATTATTTTGCTTTTATTTTCCTCATGATGCATTCAAATGATTGCTTTATGTTTTTAACTTCTGAGACTCCTTTTATTAGTGTGTCGGCATAAGTCTAGGTTGAGAATGAGAGACATTTTTAAAATGCCCAGTATTTTTAGCTTTTTAATTTGGCAATCCGACCAAGGGCTAACCGTTAACTATCATATATTTCCTCATCAACTACATTCGTACAACCACCTCATTTAGTAATTCGCTGTCCTGAGAGGCTCTTGGGGTATATATTAGGTAAACATTTAATAAAAAATAACAGTTACTACAAAAAGAAAATTTTACAGAAAGAATCTGGAACGTTATTGAAAAAGATAAAAAACAAATTGATGATTTTGGGAGAGAAAGACAAAAGTTAATTTTAAGAGTAGGTATTTCCAATAATTTGCTGAATAAACAACATAACATAAAAGACTCCAAACTTAATAAAAACTTTTTTTTGTTAAATAATTTTTTTTTATTAAGAGGAAGAATCAAAATAATTTTTATGCTTTTTTAAATTTTTTAAAATTTTTTTCTGCCATGTTCAAAATTTTGGTTAAAATTTTTATTTTCATCACTATGTAAACTTAATTGTTACCTGAGTTTATTATGGAAAATGTAATATTATGCAACTATTAAATTTGGAAATTCTTGAAAAATCAAATAACTGTCGGATTTTTATGAAACTTTCAGGACTTATTGAAAAAATGAATTAAATTATTTTCGAAATAATTACTTTAGAAAATATAGGTGTAAATATTTTCCTCTTTTCTACACCTGTTAACCTCACTTCCACGTAGGTTCATGAAATTTCAAAAAATTAACCTTTGTATTGAAAATTTATTCTATTAGTTAAACATGGGACTTTTTGGGGGAAAGTAAATCATCTATTATTTTTTTCCATTCAGTTGGTTATTTTTTTAAAAATCTGCTTCAAATAGTAAAATAAAATAAATGCAATAAAACTGTATTATTTTATTAGATAAGCTTTTAATTTCTTTAAAAAAAGTAGACATTTATTAAGGACATTATAGTTTAAAGAAAGATTTTTTTCAATAAATAATGAATTTTACAAAAATTGTTTTCATTTTTCCTTTTTAATTATAATAATTTATAAAGTTTCAAAAATATTTTTTAAAATTATTCAAAGCCTTGTCGCAGTTTAGGTTATGAATTCAAGACGATATTTACTGATCTCAAATTGAAAAGTTTAATGCAAATCTTTGGCCAAAAGATTTAAAAAAATTTTTTTTTGTGTATATGAAGTTTTTTTTAAGTATGGTATTTTCTGTGTAACATTAAAAGGTCATGTGTTGTTTTTTTTTTCTCTTACAAGAAAAATATCTGGACAATTTTGTCAATTCTGGTCAGCAATACTTAGCTATCATCAATCACGTAACATGTCATCTGACTGTCATCACTCACTTCAAAAGTCAGAAAGATCAGAGCTCTGTGATAAAGAAATACTTTTATTCTAAATTTTATGCTATAAACAAGTCACATTTTGTAAATTAGATTAATTTAACTTAAAATTTACTAATTTTTCAAAAATAACATGACACAGATGTATATCTTATTTTTGCAAGATTTTTAAAACTGCATATTAACAAAAATTGTTTGTCTACAAACTTGTCAAGCTGTCAAAATGAATGTAAAAAATGATCAATTTTGAAAACTCAAAAAAAAAGTTGGGTTTCTCATCAATATAATTTCTATTTAAAGTTCGTCAGAGTAGGTACCTCCACTTTTTCACAATTATTTTCGATACCAAAATTTGAAAATGAAATGTAATTGAAAGCTAAATGATTAAATTTACTATTTCAAGTAAGCGAAATACTCAGATGCATTTCAAACAGAAATTATATTGCTTGGAATTTAAAATTTTGACATTTTCTTTCAGCAATCAACACATTTGTAAACTAAAGTTAATTCTCAGTTTTAAAAATCTTGCAAAAATGAAATATACATTGCTGATAGAGTATTTTTAAAAAATTAGCAAATTTAAAGTTTAATTAATCTGATTTACACAAGTATTACTTATTGATAGCATGAAATTTAGAATGAATCTATTTCTTAATCAGTTTTGATCTTTCTGACCTTTGCCATCAGTGATTGATGTATGATGACAGCCTGATGTTGAGAGAAGATAAGTATAGTTGATCAGAATTGGCATAATTGTTTTTTTTTTCTTGTCAGGGGAAGAAACCATGAAACACATGACCTTTTAAAGTAACAAACAAAATACCATAATAAAAAAAAAACTTTAAACACACTCAAAAAAATTAAAAATTTTAAAAATATGATGGTTTAATGATAAGTCACACTTTTCAATTAGTAAATACTATAGTTTTCACTCAATAACCTAACAGCCACAAGGTTTTAAAGAAATTTTTTAAATGTTGAAATTTTATAAATTATTATAATTAAAAAAGAAAAAATTAAGCAACTCTTGTAAAATGTTATTATTCATCAAAAAAATGTCCCTGATATATATAATTTAAAATTAGTTAAAAAGCTTATCTAAATAATGTCATAGTTTTATTATTGCATTTCTTTATTCTACTACTGGGAGCAGATTTTTGAAAAAAAAAAAAATGCCAACTGTTTGAGGAAAAAAAAAAATGAATTAATAGATTAATCATTCCTCATTGAGTTCTGCATTAAAACAAATTTTTGCAACAAAATTTAATTTCTTGAAATTTCATGAATTTAGCAGAATAAAAACTTTATTTACAGAGATTTTCCAAAAATAATAATGTCAAAAATAATTCCAATTATTTGTGAATAAGTCCTGAAAGTTCCATTAAAATCTGACAATTATTTGATTTCTCCAAGAATTTCTGAATTAATTTCCACCGGAAAAATTCCCAAAAAACAAAAAAGACTTAGTTTGCGTAATTTTCCGTAGTAACAATTTGGTTACCCGCTGATGAAAATCAAAATAAGCTTTTTTACCAAAATTTCAAACGCGTTAAAAAGGATTAAATTTTTTTTTTTTTTCATAATAAGAACATCAAAGTATTTTTTTTTTTCATTTAAAAAATACTTTTATCTTTCTAATTAAAACTTCGTTTTTTATTAAGTTTGAGGCTTTTTTTTATGCTGTTTTTTTTTTTTTTTTCAGAAAATAACGAGAAGCCGGGGAGCCGAGTTCGAATTCCAGTTGAATCCATTGCATTCACTTACGCGCAAATACCCTTGGGAAAGGTTAATCCGTCTCTTCCTTCCAGTTATGGGTTAAATAGCAGGACAGATTGGGTTCTATAGCCTTGGTCGGCAACCAGTCTACCGCGGAAAGCAATGGCAACCTACTGCGGGATAATCTTCTGCCCAGTCAGCCATGTCTCTTTCGAGACATGATCGCCCAAACGTGTATGGCACTTAAGACTGACCTACACCAACCAAAAATATTTTATTTTGCTTACTGGAAATAAATTTAATCATTTAGCTTTCAATTAAAATGAAAGCTTGAAGAGAACTTTTTTTATTTAAAAAAAAAAAATTCAGTGTAAGTATCGAAAATGAATGGAGGTACCTTAAGGAATTACAAAGGGTGAGAAATTGTGAAGAGCCATGACCGCCAACATCCTGAAGGGACACAGCACACGGAAAATGGTCTCATTCTCAGTCAACGTCTTATGTTCCAGATCGCCAGATGTGAATAAAAGATGCTTGAAGTGAAAGAAGTTAAACATTAACTTGTAAAATCCGCGATATAGTAAATAAGGGGGGCGGGGTGAGATGAACAAACATTTAGTTTTTAAGTAACTGCCCCTCGGTTGCCATGACAACCAGAAATGTCTGTTTCTCCTTTTGATAGACTAACTGATAGTGATGATCCGATAAATTACTGTCTGGGCCTCGGCATGAAATTTGGAGTCGGGGTGGAAGCGAGTGGGTACAGAGCAAGGGTAAAAGGCAGGGAGATACCGCAATTTGAAGAGTCAAGAACCAGGGTGGGTGGTTACCAAACTTACACTCTCATGTAAGTAATAGAAAGAAGAAAAAAGGCATGTAGGAGACGGTGTAAAGGGGCTGGGGAGATAAAAGGTACAGCCTTAGAAGCAAACGGGCAATACACCGACCCCACGTCTAACTTTTCCCTGTTCTGCAATTTTTTTGCCTTTATGGAGAAAATAGATTTCTTTTTTATATAGCTTTTTTTTTTTATCGTTTCACTTGTTGATCTACTATTCATTCTGGGGATTCCCAGCAGGGCTAGAGAAACTATTTTTGTCTTACTGGAATCGGTTCGTGAGATAATCTTCTAAAAAATAAAAATGGGGGTAGTGACCGTAATACCAAATTTAGCTTCAGCTCAGGAGTCAATCAGGGAGGAACTGAAATTCGAATTGTTTTTGGAATTTATTTGCCATTTCACTCAACAATGGCAGAATGTATTTATTCCATCATGAACACGATAGAGAACAATTGCATTTTTACAAATATATGGTCAACCCAACCAAAATAACTATATTTCCTTAGATGTGACACTAAATACATCATTATGGTGTAAACCTCAATGGACTGGTACGATACTGTCTGGAAATGGATCCTCGGTGACAAGGATTCTAAGGTCGAAAAACTGAAACAATCTTTATCGTTGGTGGTAACCACCTAAAAATGTAATAGTTTTTAATAGTTGCGAGGGTCTACTTTAAACAGTCAAGTGCCGAGTAGGTACCACCACTAAATCGCTGAAAAAACAGCATAGTATGAATAAAATTAAAAAAAAAAAAAAAACTTAAAAAAAAAAACTTTTTCCACCAAAATGTTTATAAATCTTAAGATCTAAGTTTTTTTTTTAATTATTTAAAAAAAAAAAAAATTTCGATCCCTTCTAACACGTTCCTGATTTCGGTAAAAAAAAAAACACATTAATTTTGAAATTCTTGCAAAAATCAAATAATTGTTGGATTTTAATGAAACTTTCAGGACTTATTCATAAATGAATGTAATTACTTTTGAAATTATTATTTTTACAAACTATTGAAATTTTTTTTTGTTACCTCTGTTACCCACCCTTCACGTAAAATTAATTAAATTTTGAAAAATTAAATTTTGTTGGGAAAATTGGTTTTATTAGTTAAACGCAGGACTCATTGGGGAATGTAAAGCATCTGGTTTTTAAATTTGCCTTTATTTCCGGAAATCTGTTCCCTATAATAAAATATAAAATGCACTATAACTATTTAATTTGCTACGTTTTAATTGCTTGAAGAATTTTTCAATTAATGAAATTTTACAAAAATTGTTTACATTTTTTTCGAATTAAAATAATTTATAAAGTTTCAAAAATATTTAAAAAATACTGTAGAGGATGAGAAATTAATTAAAATCACCCTTCATCACTTTTACAAACATTCACAATGACATGTGAAATCCTGATTTTCCCAAATAGAAAAAGGATTGACCATGTGCTTGTGGAAACCAGATTTCACAAATAGATGTTAAAATGATTTTTAACCAATGGGAGCAACTTGCAAGACTTAAGGACTGAGTGATCAAGTGCTAAATTCAAAATGGCTATATAAATGACCTCCACCAGTCAAGAAAGACAGATGGGAGCAGAGGGACAAAAGAACTAAAATGTAACCAACTTCAAATCCACCCTGAGATAAGGTCAGGTCACACCTTGTTCTCTTTCTATTTATCTCTTTCAACAATTACTACTAGAACATTTTGTATGAACTCTTGATACCTTTAACTTTCTCATCAAACATTAATTTCTATGAATTCTTGTTATTCCTCTTTTTAATAAATTTCTATTTTAAAATGCAAAATGTATATTTTATTCTTCTTACACTATTCCACACAGTTCCAACCTGCGGACAACCAGCCTTCTTATGAAAACCTTCTGATGATTACTCTGGATAAATCCTGTAAGCTGTAGGGAGTTCGGTCAAGTCTGACACTAGGCCGAATTAAAGAAATATTAACCAGTTCACTACGCTACACTGGTGACTCCCGACGTACAAAGAACACACATCTCCACGCTACAATACTTCAAAGATTTGTTGGGGTTAGTTTAAAAACTTATTAAGTGAAGATTATATTTTCTAATCGAAAATTAAAAAGTTTAATACAAACTGTTGTGCCTTAGTATTTTTAAAACAATTTTTGATTTATTTTGTGTGTATTTGAAGTTTTTTTTTATAGTAATTTCTGTCTGTCAATTAAAAGACCATGTGTTTCAGAGTTTCTTCTCCTTATGGGGAAAAAAATTTGTACAATTATGTCACTTGTGATCACCATACAATTATCTCATATCTGTCATCACATATCGTGAAAATTTCAGAAAGTTGAACTCTGTGTATAAGAAATAATTTCATTCAAATTTCATGCTATAAATAAGTAATACTTGTGTAAATCAGATTAATTTAACATTAAATTTGTGAATTTTCCAAAAAGAATGTTTCACAGCTGCAATTTAATTTTTGCAAGATTTTTAAAACCAAGAATTAACTTTTGCTTATAAATATATCGCTCGTATAAAAACGGCCAAAAAATTGAAAGAATAAAAAAAAATTAAAACTTTTTAGATTCCAATCAAAATAGTTTCTGTTCAAAATACACAAAAGTATTTTGCTTACTAGAAATAATAAATTTAATCAATTAGCTTTCAATTAAAACTAAAATAAAAGTTTCAAGAAAACATTTATATTTTTAAAAATTCAATTTATAATTCAGATATACAAAAATGAGTGGATGTACCTATATGTGATACAAGAATAAGCGGTCATGTCTCGTTTGAGACATGACTGACTGGGCGGAAGATTTTCTCCCAGTAGGTTGACATTACTTTCTGCAGTAGACTGGTTGCCAACTAAGGCTGTAGAACCTAATCTGTCCTGTTATTTGACCCATAGCTAGATGGAAGAGATGGATTAATACCTTTCCCCAGAATATTTGCACATCAGTAAATGCAACAAATCCAACCAGCTTTTCAATTTCATATTCCGAGCTGATATCTAAGGCACCACAATGCGTATCCTCACTATATCTCAATTTTCATGCATAAAAATAGAACACAAATTTTATTCTAACCTAATTAAGTACATTAATGGATCACATGCAATACAACTAAAATATTGAAAAAAAAATACAATGTATTTTTAAAAATTTTTTTTTTTAATCATATCACCCGAGCAAGGCGGTAACGCCACTGATGTGCAGGGGGCTACGTAAGAGAGAAAAGATTGGCAAAGAGAAAGCTGGAAACCACATCCTAAACAGGAAACAAGTGAAGAGCCTCTTCACCTGTTCAATAGACGTGGGTAGAGTATGAACCGGGCGATAGATAGATCTATCTACTCCAATTTGTTCAATAGATGTGGGTGGAGTGTGAACCAGGCGATAGTTTAGTCTATCTACTCCAATTGAAAAAAAAAAAAGAAAAAAGAAAAGAGTGAAAAGATTGGAAAAGAGAAAGCCGAAAACCACATCCTAAACAGGAAACAAGGGATGACCCTCTTCACCTGTTCATAATATCATAAATTATCCCATCTTAATTAAATCCTCAATGTTGTGCAGCAACTTTTAACATCAACTTGAGATTTCTCTTTTTAAAAAGTCAAATAATTTTAATTCACTTAAGATTATTGTTGTGGAGTAGTTTTTTGCACTGAAAGTTATAATCATGCTATGTCGGTTACTAAACGACTTAATGCACTCAAAATGTTAGCAACTTGATAATCTTCCACGTAAGTTGACTCCTTAGTATTCGGCTAACTGCTGACTTATATCAACTGCCTAGTAGCTGGAAACCACATCCTAAACAGGAAACATGGGATGAGTCTCTTCACCTGTTCAATAGACGTGGGTGGAGTGTGAACCAGGCAATAGTTTAGTCTATCTACTCCAATTGAAAAAAAAAAAAGAAAAAAGAAAAGAGTGAAAAGATTGGAAAAGAGAAAGCCGGAAACCACATCCTAAACAGGAAACAAGGGATGAGCCTCTTCACCTGTTCGTAATATCATAAATTATCCCATCTTGAATCCTCAATGTTGTGCAGCAAATTTTAACATCAACTTGAGATTTCTCTTTTTAAAAAGTCAAATAATTTTGATTCACTTAACATTATTGTTGCGGAGTTTTTCACACTGAATGTTATAATCGTGCTATGTCGATTGCTAAACGACTTAATGCACTTAAAATGTTAGCAACTTGATAATCTTCCACGTAAGTTGACTCCTTAGTATTCGGCTAACTGCCGACTAATATCAACTGCCTAGTAGGTCTACTGAACTTCAATAGAACTCTAAAGAACTTCTCAAGTTAACTTCCTGTTAACTCTTATTAATATAGGGCGGAGAGTCCATTACCTGAGGAATAAGTGTGTTTCATCAGAACACTAAGAAAAAGAAATTCTGTAAAATTTATTTAATACAGACAATATAGCCTTGGTTAGCAATCAGTCTACTGTAGAAAGTAATGGCAACATACTGTGGAGAAATCTTCCCAAAAGAGTCCATTATCTGAGGAATAGGTGTGTTTCACCATAACAATTATGGATAAAAGATAGTGAATTTTTTCAATACTTAGGTTAAGCAAAACAAATTAATTGATCTGCATAAAAAAAATAACTCAGAATGACATCAAAATCCATGAAAATTTTTATCGTTTAAAAATCAGTTGCGCTTAATTTTAATTTGTGACATACAGGTAGATAATAAGCTAATGTCGATATGTCACCAAGAGTTATAAAGCATTTCCTGGGGACCCCAATCAAGTTTCTTCACCCCGTTCGAGAGCAGTAAGCACCGGCCCTGTCATTATCTTTTAAAGATGAAAGGTCAAACATTTTTTCTTGTTCTTAAAAAGTAGAGGAGTTACTCCATACAGCACACATTTCTTGTTTTATAGTACGTCATCCAAAAATTGCCCAACAACCATTGCCATAAACATCAAAGTGTATCATTGACTCTACTTCACCCATGTGCCATTTTGCGGACAAATTATTAATTATGAGGCAATAATTAATTAATTAGTTCATTCATTCATTTATTGCTTGTCATGACTGAACAGAATCGTATAAATCATATACAAATCAACCATCCATCCGTGCATGGAATACTGCTGTCATATATGGTCAGGGACACCCGCTGTTCATTTCAGTGTTCTTGACAGGCTCCAAAAGAGAATCAGTAATGTGATAGGTACCGACTTGGCTGCTTGACTCCAGCCACTTTCTCACTGACAGGATGTGGCTTCCCTCTGTCTGTTCTGTAAATATTTTCATGGCTTCTGCTCCGATGAACATAAGTCACTAGTGCCCCTGGCACAGGTGTTTTTTGTGCAACCAGACTGGCAAGTGGGTCCCACCCATTCACAGTTAGATCAATTAAATGCAGATGATAATTCTACTCCAACAGCTTCTTTTCTCGCACTTCCCGCCTGTGGAATTCCCTTCCATATTCTTGCTTTCCTGACGGCTACAACCTCCAGGAATTTAAATGCAATGTCAATACCCATCTCTTTACCACTTGACTCTAGTTCTTTCTACATCACCCTGTATATATTTTCCTTTCTCTCTACCTTTGCAACTGTCATCATACCCGTATTGCCATCTTTTTCTTGCTCTTTTCTCTTACACCCCATGTAACTGCTTCATCTTTCTCTTTACTCTCCTCCAATCTATCTAATCTTTTTACTCTTATGTAGCCCCCTTCACATCAGTGGCATTACCACCTTGCTTGGGGTGATATGATTTTTTAAAAAAATAATTGGATAATTTTACCGGTTTTCAAAACTGATAAGCTTCTATTTTCCAAAAAAAATTGGCATTTTGTCTAAGATAACAGAAATTTGTCAGTTGTAAGTTATTACTAAACAAAGGTTCTATTGATCAAACTGCTCACACTACCAAATAAAATTAGTGTCATTTAATAATGTGACCAGAATGGGTTTTCTACGCTTTTGCAAATAAGGGACTCTTCTTTTACATGCTATGTCCCTTCGGGTCATAAGCAATCATAGCTCTCTTCTTTTGCTTTTTATAGTAAGGTTCAATCTGTACAAGGCCCGAGGGTCACTCAATGGAGAGGGTTATGTTAAAGGGTTATGTTAAAGGGTTGTTTATATGGATAGGGGAGGAAGATAACAATTAACCCTAACGGGTTAAGATTGCATTGATTGGCGAAGCATTCTCTTGAGAGTCGGTTGTAAAAAGTAAGAAGAACAGTTTATAGGGATATGTAGGGAAGGTAGCTGTTAACCTTAGAATTGAACAGATTAACATTGTTGCAGTTGGGGAAGCATACCTTTGGGAGTCAATAGCATGAAATAAGTAGCACAGTTTATGAGGATACATGGGGAAGATAAAGGTTAGCTCTAGACTTGAACAAATTAAGATTGCAGTGATCGAAGAAGCAACCTCTTTAGAGTTGGTGCCAGAGCAGTCGTTTATGAGAAGGAGCTGTTTGAGAAGAGGACTTACTTCTCACCCTTGGAATACAAAAGGAATGCTTAAGTTTTCTATAAAGGCTTATCAACCTCTGCTGGTTATTTAATGCCAAAAAGATAGGTTTTTTTTCTAATGATCGATTATAGTGAAAAGGTTGATTTAGATTTAATGAAAACCTTTTGTTTTTATTCATTTTTTTATTTTAGAAAAACTGAAAATGTCTTCTAGTTTTGTATTCAAAAACGTTTTGCTGGGACATGGTAATAATTTTTTCTTCAAAAAGGTATTGTAGGTAATATTTTTTCTTCATTAATGTATATTTTTCTATAAAAATCTATTATTATGTATATATTTCTATAAAACATACTTTCATAGTGTTTTGACTCCAGTATGGATGTTAACTCTTTACCCATAGCTGGGACCCTAACAGGTGCTACCACTCCAAGTCAGGATGGACCTGAGAACAACAGCAATTAAAAGGTGATTCTATGCTCCTCACAACCTCCCAATCAGAGGTCTTGCTGCCGGATGCAGTTTACTGTCATGCCAAGGACCAGCATAAGAAAATAAAAGTTTCAGCAGGCGGAAAGCAAACAGAAAGATGAACCAGTTTCAGGGGGTATCAGAGAAAGAGCAAGAGAAGGTTGGGAATACAAGTGTGATGACAGCTGCGAAGATAGGATAGAGTTAGAAAGGAAAAGAACAAGATACACAGAATGATGTAGAAAGGCCCTGCTGCCGGATGCGGTTTACCGTCATGCCCAGGACCTACAAAGAGAATGTAGATGGTTTGCTACAATATAAGTGACATATGCAGTGGGTTCTAGCTGTGGAGGTTGGGCCTGGCAGAACCAAAAATATGGTTTGTCTGAGCACTTTACATGGGAGTAGCAATAGAGTATTGAGCTGCTCGCCACACCAGACCTTGAAGAATAAGGTTGGGATGTGGAAAATGATTCTGCTTCAAAAACAACTTGGAGACACTTTTGAACTCTACAAAGACTGGAAAGTGGGGACTGGGCACCTTCCACCAAAATACTAGCAAGTGCAATTGTATTCGAATGACAATAAGAGTTCCAGTTGAGGTCAGGTGTGAGTTTGATTCTCCACAACTTCCTATTCTTCAAAACTTTATGTAATGTTTTTCTACCTTTTTGTCCCTACCAGTTTCTGTTCAGTATTCTTACAAAAGTTCATTAGGTAGGTTCTGGGTTTCTTTTTCAAACTGTGGGTCCCAACCCTTCAGTGGGTCACCTGATTAATAAAATTGGTCACATTAAGAAAGAAAGAAAAATTATACACAAGTCATCACAAGACAGATTCTGGAGATATGCATAAAAAAAAGAGAACCGGACAAAAGACATGCAGTAGGATGCATAAAATCCGATGTCGGAACTCTCATATAAGAAAAAATAGTTTAGTGATAGGAAAATATATCAGAGATCTCTTTGACAATGAAAAAGAACCACTGGCAATACACAGAAATGCCACTCGGTTGGAAATATTGAAAACCGAAATGGAATCTGCACTGGCCAAATTGAACAGAAATAAAGTGGAAGGGCCTGACAAAAATGTAATAGAGATGTGGGCAACCCGAGAGGATTTAGGCATAGACAAGATTACCAAAATTATAAACAAAATCTATGACAGTGGTGATATATCAGATCTAAGCAGATTCATTTTCATAGTACTGCTTAAAACACCAGTCACAAACGAATGTGAACTTCACTGAACAATCAGCTTAACAAGCCACATAACAAAACTCATCCAGATTCTGATGAATAGAGTGCGGAGAGACTCAGGCCAGATATAGGACAAGAACAGTGCAGGTTTGACAAAGACACCAGAACAAGGAACGCAATATTTATGCTCAGGATGTTATCAGAAAGAGCAATAGAAATTTTTTTTTTTTTAATCATATCACCCCGAGCAAGGCGGTAACGCCACTGAGGTGCAGGGGGCGACATAACAGTGAAAAGATTGGAAAAGAGAAAGCCGGAAACCACATCCTAAACAGGGAACAAGGGATGAGCTTCTTAACCTGTTCAATAGACGTGGATGGAGTGTGAACCGGGTGATAGATAGATCTATCTACTCCAATTGAAAAAAAAAGAAACCAAAGTGAGAAGACTGGAAAAGAGAAAGCCGGAAACCACATCCTAAACAAGGAACAAGGGATGAGCCTCTTAACCTGTTCATGCAGAAGAATGTGTACCTGTGTTACAGATTATGCAAAGACATTCAACAAAGTACTTAAAAAATAACTGCTAAAGATACTCGGCAACCTTGACATATTCAAGATTTTGTCCTGACAGAAAATCCCCTGAAGATATACAGGAAATGAATTTAACAGATATACAAAAATAGAAAGGGGTCTAAGACAAGGATGTGTTTTTTTTACCAGATTTGTTCAAAATATACAGCAAGGCAGTTTTGAGAAACCTAGAAGTCCTACCAGGATTCATCCTTGGCAACTACAATCTTAACAATATATATAGATGACACAGTTCTGATAGCAGAAACGGAAAGGAAACTACAAAACCTCCTACAGAATGTAGCAAAGGAAAGTGAGATGAAAGGACTAAACACAAACTACAAGAAAACTGAATGCATGATCATCAGCAAAAAGAGGAGCCCAAAATGCAAATTACAGCTCGGGAATGTGGTGCACTACTTCCCCTGCATTGATAGGGGTCGCAGGTTCGTATCCTGCCAAATGGCACACGTTTTCATACAAAATTTATCGTAAATAATCAGGCCAATAGAAATAAATATATAAATATACTGTTTGATTAAAAATATCTACTCAAATACGAGTATCGATGAAAAATAATGTTCAAGCAAATAATTTCAATATGTCACTTGTTAAAACCATTTAATTAATCTTCGAGATTTTCTGTAACATTATATATATATTTTTTATTATTGACTGATGTGTGTTATGGTACAGTGGATGTCGACTTGGAAGGGGAAATCGGTGAGCCGATTTCCAATTCCAGTCAAACACTTTGCATTCACTTATGCACTGGTAACCTTGGGAAAGGTATTAATCCGTCCCTTCCCTCCAGTTATAGGTTAAATAACTGAGGTTTGCTGTTCAGGCAATCTGTGGCAAACTTCTGCACTGATTGTTTGTTATCAGCAGTTCCAAACAGTGTGGATGGTGCTACACAAACCTTCACCACTCAAAGCAACTCTTTGTGTGGCAGTCTAACTGAGTTTAGACACTCATACGTTGAAATCGACGGAGAGTCCATAATAGATAGATAGATATTTCATATGTAAATGTGTAATTACACAACCCAGGTTTCTATCTTTCGAGGTCTTCAAGCGATTTATAATAACTGATTTTACCATTTTTTTTAAAAATCGGTCATGTAACTGAGATTCATAAATCACCTAAAGACACCAAAAGATAGAAACCTGGGTTGTGTAATAACTCTTTTTCAAATGTAAAATGTTAAGAAGTTTTACAATATAATTGTATTGAACATTTTTTAATACAACTGTGTACTGGTCAAATTTAATTATGACCAATAATTAAATAATATATATATATATATATATAACACATGACTCAATAAATTCCAGACTTGACATATAGTTGGCACCACTAATATTTTTTTTTATAATAAAAAATCCATATGATTTTCATGACATAAGGACCTTCAAATGGCATTTGACAAAATTTATGCCCAAAAGGATTATTAGTTTATTATTATTACAGTTATTTAAGTGAAGCTACTTTTGTAAATTTTCAAAACAATGAAAAAATGTGAATTTCATGTGTTGATAAAGCATTGCTTTTTGATGGGAAAAAATACTGTTCAAGCAAAGCAATTACTTGATAAGTGTTATTCAGACTCTGCTTTGTCGGAAACAACGGTTAAGAGGTGGTAAGCTGACTTTAAATGCAGTCGTACAGACACAAATGATGCTAAACACTCAGGTCGCCTAAAATCAGCAGTTGTCATGGAAAACACCAAAAAAATCCACAAACTCATTTTGGCCGATCGTAAACTGAAGTTGCATGAGATAGCAGAGGTGTTTAACATATCTGAAGGCAGAGCATTCACCATTTTGCATGAACATTTGTCAATAAGAAAGCTGTGTACAAAGTGGGTGCCGCGTTTGCTCAGAGTCGATCAAAAACAATAACACGTCAATGATTGTTTGCAACTGTTTCAACTCAACAAAGAGTTTTTGAGGAAATATGTGATAATGGATGAAACATGGATCCACCACTTCACTCTGGAGTCAAATCAGCAGTCAGCTTAGTGGACAGCAGCAGGTGAAAGCTGCCCAAAGCGATCAAAGTTGCAAACATCAGCAGCCAAAGTTTTAGTCGACATATTTTGGGATGCACAATGTATTTTGTTCATTGATGATCTTGAGAAAAAAAGAACCATCAATAGTGAATATTATATAGCATTTTTAGTTCATTTGAAGGAAGAAATCTCCAAAAAACAGTCACAAATGAAGAAGAAAAAAGTGATCTTTCACCAAGACAATGCACCATGTCACAAGTCGATTGCAAAGATGGCAAAACTTCATGAATTACACTTCAAATTGTTTCTACATCCACCCTATTCTTTAGATCTGGCCCCCAGTGACTACTGGCTGCTTGCAGACCTCAAAAGAAGGCTCCAGGGAAAGAGATTTGGCTCCAATGAAGAAGTGATATTGGAAACTGTGGTGTATTTTGCGGTCAAAGACAAATCGTTCTACAAAAAAGGCACTGAATTGTTAAAGAAGCATTGAAATCAGTGTATCATCCTAGAAGGAGACTATGTTGATGAATAAAGAATTTTGTCTTAAAGTTGTTGTTTTATTAGTTAGGCCCAGGATTTATTGAGTGATGTGTCATATATATATATATTAACTAAGTGGTAGAACTCGTAGGTTTTTTAACCTGTTGTTCATGCATTTACTTTTATAAAGAGTGCTCACATAGAGCGTTATATTGTAATAGTACCCCAACACCTTCGAGATGAATTAGCAGTACCATGCAAACATCAAATATTTCGAGATAAAATTTAAATAAGCAAATAAACACCCCACCCACGAACCCCCCGAAATGCAAAAAACACACATAACCAACCCTATTAATAAACAGAACAAAAAAAACTAGAAACAAAAGACAACAAACCCCATACCATTAATAAGACCAGCTACTGTAAAATAGTAGAAAAATAAAAGAAAATATCACTATAAAAAACTAAAAAACGAAAGAAGAAAAACACATACCCCAATACAAAATAACCAAAATTAACAAAGAAGCAACCAGCCCAAAAACAAAACAACACCTACCAACCCCTAAGCCAAATAAAAACACCCAGGCTACACTCAGACAAGATAAATAGGAAAACCTATCCTGAACTTAGCCACTCCCCCCAAACACCTAACCCTAAGATGTCAATAAGGTCAACAGAATCCAAATTACAACCCAAACAGCTTTCACCTAAAAAAAAAAAAAAACAAATCCACCACAAATGGTCTTTTCAACCAGATAATTTTCATACCAACTAGATCACCTGAAGAAGAAGAGGCCTAGACACATAATCAGCTTCGAAATTCGAAAATTTTTGTGTAGCGATACTATAAATTTATAAACCATTGTAAAACTATTACACTATATATATATATATATATATTAGGTAATTAGTTTTTGGTCATAATTAAATTAGACCACAACACAGTTGTATTAAAAAGTGTTCAATACCATTATATTGTAGAACTTTTGAATATTTTTTATTTGGAAAAAAGTTATTTTCCAACCTCAATGTATATATATATATATATATATATATATATATGTGTGTGTGTGTGTGTGTGTGTGTGTATGTGTGTGCGTGCGTGTGTAATAAAAGAAGCTTGTTCTTTAGAGGCTTTCTACTTTATAATTGAAGGTGTATACTTTTTAAACTGTTAGAAATAAGTGAATATAAGATTGATCAATAGAAACACAGTTTGAATGAGAGTAAATGATTGTCATCACAGATGTTTTTTAAGGATTCTTACAGCTGTGATCGCACAGATACATGTCTCAAGAAAGAGAATCACAAAAAAAGAGACCAGCCCTGCACATTCAAAAACCAACTTTGTTTAACAGGACTTTCATCAGCAAACTAAACTCTTTGTCAGTGTGTTCAAAAATGGAAATGAATAAAAGTAGCAAATGGTAAAAGAATTTGGGTAAGAGGAGCTAAGAGTGGTGAAAGAAACTTCAGTTGGAATAGAAAAAGACTTGGATTCTTATACTGTCCACTCGTTCATGTAAATTTATCAACATGATAATCTGAAACTCTAATCAGTACCACACTAAGAAAAAAACTAACCGTGACTATTTTCAACACCATCAGGGCTAAGGTTGAGAATATATTTATTTCTTTAAATAAATGTATTGCAAGAAACAAAAAAAAAGAATGGGTTTTATAAAAAAAAAACAAATCTCATTTATATATATTTACATATCTAAATTTATATATAAATTTATATTAGAAAAAAACAAATTTATAGCAAAAACAAATAAATCTCTGTTGTGCATGTTTGTGGGCTCATAGTTTCTTTTCTTATGCTTCTCACTTGTGGAACACTATTTTGGCTACACGTTTTCTTGTCAACTTTAATCTTCAAAAATTTAAATGCAATGCCAATCGCAATCTACTGCCTTCCCCCTTGATTACTCCTCCTTTGTGCTCACTTGTGACTGGTGTGTTTCTGTTTTCAAATTCTTCCACACCCAGTAACCTCTTGTGACTCAGTGGATTTAATACCTTGCTTGGGGTGAACTTAAAATAAATAAAATAAATAAAATCATGAGTCTCAGAAGATATAAATTTACTGAAATAACCGAAAACCTGGATTTAATTACTTCACTTGAAAGTTCAAACGGTTTTTTTTCTCACACTCCATGCTTGCAAAAGTTCCTTTCAGCTTCTTTAAGTCTTTTCTATAAATACTTTCACGGTAATTGTTTGAATGAGCTTTTCCCTATGGTACCTAGACTTTTTTAATTTAAGCGTAGTACTAAACTACTGATGCCGTCTTATCAATTTAAAGTTGAGTTGGCTAAATGCAAGTTCTGTGCTAACAGTTTCTTTTCTCACACTTCTACCTTGTATAACTCCCTTCTAGCTCTATTCTTTCCAGGTAACTTTAATATTCAAAAATAGATAAACACTTGACACCCGGACTACCGTAAGTGATAAAAGATTTTCCCCAATATTGCAGATAGTAAGCAAGTACAGTTGTTTGAAATCAGATAAAGGTAAGTTATAATTCAAAAAATTGACTTGAATAATGTGTCAGCGATGTATATTTTATTTTTGCCAGATTTTTAAAACAGAAATGTGGCTACTGTTTAACGTATGTGTCAATCAAACAAAAAAAATGGTGGTACGTTTAAATTTTTTTTTAAATTTTAGATTCCAATCAATGTAATTTCAGTTTAAAATATGTCAGTGTATTTTGTTTACTGGAATTAAAAATTTAATCTCTTGACTTTCAATTAAAGTTAATTTTAAAGCTAAAATATAACTTATTTATTTTAAAAATTTCATGTTAAAATCAGGTATCAAAAATTTATACTGAAAAGTGGAGGTACCTATAAAATTTAAATGCAATGTCAGTTGCCATCTACTACCACCCGACCTTGATTATGCTTTTTTTTTTTTTTTAATCATATCACCCCAAGCAAGGCGGTAACACCACTGATGTGCAGGGGGCTACATAAGAGTGAGAAGATTAGAAAAGAGAAAAACAGGAAACCGCATCCTAAACAGGAAACAAGGGATAAGCCTCTTCACCTGTTCAACAGACGTGGGTGGAGTGTGAACCGGGCGATAGTTTAGTCTATATACTCCAATAGAAAAAACAGTGAGAAGATTAGAAAAGAAAAACCGGAAACCTCATCCTAAACAGGAAACAAGGGATGAGATTCTTCACCAGTCCAACAGGTGTGGGTGGAGTGTGAACCGGGCGATAGTTAAGTATCTACTCCAATTGAGAAAAAAAAAAAAAAAAGAAAGTGACTTATTAAGTTTTCTTTGGAACTAACTCTTTAGCAAGGTTTCTAACCAGTATCCTGTTGTGTCTTTGCTGCCTTCCTTGGGGTGAACTCAGTTTATACATAAATTAGTTTACAGTGTGGGACGAATGGTGCGCTACAACTTACGCTTGGAATAAATATATATTTTCCATCACTGTTTGATACAACTCTAAGTTTCAGGCAAGAAGCAATGACTTTGAATTTGAGTTTCCACAGTTTACTCTCGCCTCCAACAAAAATCTGGTGTAGGCGTCAAAGCTAAACTCGCAGCCGAGATTGAAAAAGACCTCCAATCCATATTGGACTGGGGTAAGAAATGGCTAGTAAATTTTAATGCTTCTAAAACGAAGCTACTGTCAATTAACCATCATCGACAATCTCACCTACCTCCCATTAGCATGGACCAGGCTTGCCTCCCAGAGAGTAAAACACTACGCCTCCTTGGTCTCACACTTTCAGCGGACCTCAAATGGAATGACTATATCAAATCCATTGCTAAATCCGCTGCTATGAAAGTCGGTTCTCTGTGTAGGGCCCGGAAGTTTTTTCCGTCTAAATCTATCCTGCACATTTACAAATCTACCATCCGCCCGTGCATTGAATACTGCTGCCATATCTGGTTGGGTGCCCCTGCTGTTCTCCTCGGGCTTCTCGATAAGGTTCAGATGAGGGTCTGTAATGTGATAGATACCGACTTGGCAGACCGCCTGCAGTCTCTCTCCCACCGGCGAGACGTGGCTTCCCTGTGTCTCTTCTATAAATACTTTCACGGCTTCTGCTCCGATGAACTTAGATCACTGGTGCCCCCTAAATACGAATTTGCACGAGATACTAGATTAGCAACTAGATCCCACTCTTTTACATTGAAACCGATAAAATGCAGCCGTAACTTCTACTCCAACAGTTTCTTTCCTCGCACTTCCCGACTGTGTAATTCTCTTCCAAACGATTACTTCCCTGATGGCTACAATCTCCAGGAGTTTAAATGTAAGGTCAATAGACACCTCCTAACACACTAACCTGCTCCCATTCTATCAAGCACTCTTCCCATCTGCCCGACCCTCATCCTCGCTATCCTTACTCATCTGTCACCTTCCTCCTGACATTCCCTATGTCTAACCACTCCTTCTCTTTAAATTCCCCTATGTAGCCCCATGCGCAATAGTGGCAGTGGAATGCCTTGCTTGGGGTGAGATGATTAAAAAAAAAAAAAAAAAGTTTTGTTTAACGGCATATCAACCTCTTTAAGGTTGGGTTTTATGGTATTTTTTTAAATGTTTGATTGAGAAGTTTGATATAGTCAAATTTTTATGAAAATTTTTTTGTTTTTTTTTAATTTTAGAAAACTGAAAATGTATTTCAGTTTTGTATTCAAAAATGTTTTCCTGAAAATTTTTTTTTTCCTTCAAAAATGTGTTAAGGTAATCATTTTTTTTAAAAATGTATTGCTAGTAATATTTTTCCTTCAAAAATGTATATTTTTCTATAAAAGTCTATTTTCATGTATATATTTCTATAAAAGTGTATTTTTATACTTTCATAGTGTTTTGACCCCAGTTTGGCGGGGGTTAACTATTTGGCCATAGCTGGGACCCTAACAGGTGCTACCACTGCGGGTCATGCCCAGGAGCAAAGTAGCAATGAAAAAAAAAAGGATGTATTGATTTAGAAAATATACATGAATCTCAATCAAAAAATGTTGAAACTGTGGCTTTGGTGAAGTCGCACACAAAGTTATGGTGTTCTTGATCACTTTCATTGTTTATTGCAGTGCTTTGATTGAAAGTGTGGTTATCTTGCCATACCACAGAGGTAGCATCAGTAACCATGGATTGTGTCACACTTTAGGGGCAAGCACAGCTTTTCCCATATCTGATAGTTACCAAATTCCCAGTGTTGCCTCTTGCAACTTTTTACTCTTCAGAGCGTCTCAAGAACAAGCATGCATAAATATCTTCTATGTGCCATGTCCCTTAAGAACATAAGTGATCATGGACCTCCACATCTTCCTGTCTCTTATTTTGTCTTGTTATTTCTCTCAAACTCTGCTTTGCCATCTATTTAAGCCCTTCAAGTATGTCATGTGCTGTTTTCTTTCTGTAGCTCTTTCCCTCCATCTGACCTGTGAGTGTCAGATTCTCCAAGTCCTCCTTCCTCATTACATATCCCAGAAACTTCAACTGTTTCTGATGATAAGCATGAAACATGGCTGACTGGGCAGAAGATTTTCCTGCAGTAAATTGCCATTATTTTCTGCGGTAGACTGGTTGCCAACCAAAGTTGTGGAACCCGATCTCTCCTGCTATGTAACCCATAGCTGGAGGAAGAAGAGATGGATTAATACCTTTCCTAATGGTATTTGCATGGAAGTGAATGCAGCAAATTTAACTAGAAGTTGAACTCTGCTCTTACTCTGAGTCAATATCCACTGCACCATGATATACATATACATTTATGTGAATTAAAAAAAAACATATAGGAATACATAAAAACAGTGTTCAAAGTAGTATAAACAGAGCTTTTAATTATATGTATTCACAGATATATATATTATCCTATGTTTGATGACATGTCAGTTTCATGTTTTATGCAATCATCAGGTGCATATTACAAATGGACGGTCATTTCATAATATGCATCTGATGACATGAAATTCTGAGTCTTTTTTTTTTTTTTAATCATTTCACCCCAAGTAAGGCATTCTACTGCCACTATTGCGCATGGGGTTACATAGAGAAGAGAAAAAGTGGTTAGATATAGGAAATGTCAGAAGGAGGGTGATAGTTGGGTAAGGATACCGAGGCTGAGGGTTGGGTAGATGGGAAGAGTGTTTAAAGATGGTTAGTGTGTTACGAGGTGTCTATTGACCTTACATTTAAACTCCTGGAGATTGTAGCCGTGGGGGAAGCAATCATGTGGGAGGGAATTCCACAGTCGGGAAGTGCGAGAAAAGAAACTGTTGGAGTAGAAGTTGCGGTTGCATTTTATCGGTTTCACTGTAAAAGGGTGGGATCTAGTTGCTAATCTAGTATCTCATGCAAGTTTGTACATAGGGGGGCACCAGTGATCTAAGTTCATCGGAGTAGAAGCCATGAAAGTATTTATAGAATAGACACAGAGAAGCCACGTCGCGCCAGCGAGAGAAAGACTGCAGCTGGTCTGCCAAGTCAGTATCGATCATATTACTGACTCGCCGTTGTACTTTGTCAAGAAGCCCGAGCTTCACGGCTGAGACTAAGAACTACAATTATACCTACTTAGAGCCAAACCCGAAGCAAAAACTAAAATAAAAGGGCTGAAAAAAATACAGACATACAGGCAGATAAACAGACACACACACACAAACAACTTGCCTTTTATATATATATTATAAATTTTCTGCACTATTGTAAGAACTGCAACCTTGAAACTTCTGAATATCTTTTCTTATGTCTTTTTCTATGAGTGTATCAAATTTGATTAAAATTGGAGCACTCCTTCTATAACCCGATTTTTTTCAATTATCGATTTTTTATATTTATCGGGGGTACCTCAACACAAAACCTAGCTAAGAACACTCGCAGATGCTTATAGTACAACTGTGCAAATTTTCAAGAAAATCGGTTCAGCCATTTCGGAGTCTATACGTAATGGACACACACGTCCGTTTGCTTTGTTGTTTCTTCCCTAAAGCGTCTTTCCCTACAGGTCACTTCTTGGACTAACCACCTTTTTACTTTTCATAAATGATCTGCCTAAATGTTTGCTCAGAACATTTCTGAATATCTATGCCGGTGATAGATGGGTTCACCTTCAAAACTCGTGATGATCAGAGATTGGCGGCTGATCTCTCATATGATCCGGCTCTATCATTTCAGTGGGGGATAAACTGGCAGGTTACATTCAATGTCTCAAAGAAAAAAAAACAAACTAGTTACATTCCATCACTGCTGATTGGACCCCAAACTATCACCAATCACAGGGAGGGCCTATTGAGAGATTCTTCTTCTATATGCCCTGTTCTTTGAAGACCATGGATTAGTTTGAAAGTTTTCATTACACCTGAGGAACACCAGGCTATCCTGCTAGTGATACATAACGGTAAATTTCAAGCAAGAGAAATTTTAGATGAAAATTGTTATCATAAATTAAAATAAATGACATGGAAATGATTGCAGTTGATCAAATTATAGTTTTTTATTAGTTACCCTCAACTTGTCACCTGCTAAAATGTTGTCAAAATCAGTTCTTGTGTTTTTTTTAACATCACTCTGAGATGTGTAAAACTTAGTTATTAATTGTGGAAACAGATTCTCCTGTAAAATCAAAAAACAAACTAAGAAAAAAAGATAAAAAAGATGGATACCTCATTGGGAAAAGAAAGAGAGAGAAAGAAAGAGAAAACAATACAAACAGGGACGTCCTGATATTCTTTCTAATGGTAGCTCCTTATATACAACAGAAAGAAAAGAAGAGAGAGCCCTATCCGGTTTCCCTCAAGTAAATAAGATGCTAAAAATAACTAGAGAAACAACTCGTCCCCTTTTTCGGGCAGACAGAATCAATTATACATGATTTAGCATATATATATATATATATATATATATAGAGCAATACTGTTTTCTCCAACAAAGAAATAACTTTTGTTTTAAATATCAGTAAAGCTTAAGATTTTGAATTATCAGTTTATCTGTCAATGGAGTGTTGAAAGTTGTTTGCACAAATGATCTCCAAAATGTCTATCTTTATCATTAAACATAAAATCTTTGGGGAAAAGATTTTTTTCTTAAATAAATAATATTTTTAAATCCACTCATATTGATCATAAAAAAAATGTTAATCTATGATTATAATAATAATTGTAAAGAAATTTGTATGTATGTATAAATTGCTCGGCTATTGTATTGAGCGCTTTACGTGTTAGGTTCCTCGTCTCGGGATTTTTTTCTTTCAAGTAGTACTTTGACTAATGTTCAAGTGCTTAGCTCGTTTCTTTTTTTTTGTTTCCAATTTTTTCCCTCCGCATTTATACTTGGGTTTTTCGAGATGTGTTCAAAGATAAATTTACAGTTTTATATATATATGTGTGTGTGTGTGTGTGTGTGTGTGTGTGTGTTTGTGTCTGTAAGCAGTATATCAAGTGTGTTAAAGAATATCATACTGAATGTTGTTTCGAAAATTACAGTCTGAACCAGTCAGTTAAGTGCCATACGTGATACATGCTTGGACGATCATGTCTCAAAAGAGACATAACTGACTGCGAAAAAGATTTTCCGACAGTAGATTGACATTACTTTCTGCGGTAGACCGGTTGCTAGCCAAGGCTATAGAACCCAATCTGTCCTGTTATTTAACCCATAACTAGAGAAAAGAGACGGATTAATAACTTTCCCAAGGATAATTGCACATAAGTGAATGTAAGGAATTCGACTGGATTTCGAACTCGGCTCCCCGATTTCACGTTCCGAGCTGATATCCACAGTTTGAATACATGGTAGAAAATTAGTTTAAGAATAAAACAAATACTGGAAACACTTAATACATATGTATCACTCACTCACTCACTCACATTCAAACAACCACAGACACCCTGATGAATATGGGACCACAGCTGGAATTTGAACTTGGCTCCCCGATTTTGTGTTCCGAGCTGATGACAGACAACAGCTTGGTCTTAGATGAATTGAAGTTGACAAGCCACTTCTTGCCCCAGTTCACCACAGAGTGTAGATCCTGCTCAAGGTCAGCAGCGAGATTATGTCTGTCCGCCACGACAGGTTTCTTACTGGAGCGGGAGTATATTGTAGTGTCATCTGCGTAGATGCCTACTTGGGACTTGATCTCATCTGGGAGGTCGTTGATGAAAATAAGGAAGAGCGTTGGGCCCAGGATAGAGCCTTGTGGGACACCAGCATTCGTGCTGTAGGACGAAGAGGCACGCCCATTCAGAACGACCTTCATTTTGCGGTTATTTAAGAAAGATTGGATTAGGTCAAGCAGGCGACCGGTAATACCATAACCGCGTAGTTTGCATAGGAGGCCAGGGTGCCAAACCCTGTCGAAAGCCTTGGAGATATCCAGAGCAACCGCGCGAGCCTCGTCAGACTCATCAAGGGCCTGTAGCATGTACTCCGTTACAGTAGTTAGCAGGTCGGCTGTGGACCTGTCAAATCGGAATCCATATTGCCCGTCGGAGAACAGTTTGTGGGCGGTGAGATGATGAACTATTTCAGCATTTATTATAGCCTCGAACACTTTCCTGAATATTGGTAGAAGACTGATAGGGCGATAGTTGGATGGGTCCGAGGGTTCACCACAGTTCTTAAAGACAGGAACGACTGAGGAGAATTTCCAGCATGCAGGAAAGCAGGAAGCAGAAAGGCAGTAGTTAAATCCTCGCGCTCTGCGAAACTAACCTCAACTCAGCTATTCCCTCCTCTGACCTCTTCATCCCTGGTTATCTTCCCCTTTTAAGGAAGGATTCTACTGTCCACATGCATGGGCTGGGTGTTTATGTCAGCGAACACCTCCCCATAACTAGGGTGACTTCACTCGAATCTACTGACCACCAATACATATGTCTCCACTTGTCTCTCCTCAGTTCGGTTAGCTACCTATTCTTCCTTTACCATTCTCCCTCCTCTCCTGACTGCTCCCTACTAGATAGCATTGCCAACGACATAGATAAGGCTATTTCCTATCACCCATTTGCCCACATATTTGTATTTGGAGACCTCAATGCCCATCACTCTGAGTGGCTTGAAAACGCTGTTACTGATTCGGCGGGCATTCACGCCATGAACTTTGCTATTTCCCAATCCCTTACGCAAGTGGTGGACTTCCCCACTCGCTTTCCAAGCACACCCTCGGGTCATTCCTCACTGCTAGATATATGTTTCACCTCTGCGCCCGACGCCTGTCAAGTCTCGCAGCTTTGCCCTCTCGGCAACTCCGACCACGCTGTAGTCTCCCTCAGTATTTCTTTCCAATCTCACTCCCCCCAGGATCCCCCTACTTATAGAACCTCCTACCTCTACCAAAAAGCTGACTGGGATGCCTTTCGCGATTTCCTCTGCGACGTCTCTTCTATAAATACTTTCATGGCTTCTGCTCGGATGAGCTTAAGTCACTGATGCCTCCTCAACAGGTGTTTACCCGTTCAACCAGACTGGCAACTGGGTCCCACCCATTCACAGTCAGGTTAGCCAAACGCAGACGACAATTCTACTCCTGCAGCTTCCTCTCTCGCACTTCCCGCCTGTGGAACTCACTCCCGTATTCTTGCTTTCCTGACAGCTACGACCTCCAGAAATTTAAAAGCAAAGTTAATACTCACCTACTAACCACTGGCCTCTAGCTCTCTCCCCTCCCCTGTATAACCTTCCCTTTCTCTCCGCCCATGTACCTGTCATTGCACCTGCTTTCTCAGCTTTCTATTGTTCCTTTCTAACTAGCTTGTACTCCTCACTCTTTTCTAATTAATCTTTCTACATTTATGTAACCCCCTGCACATCAGTGGCGTTTCTGCCTTGCTCGGGGTGAAATGATTAAAAAAAAAAAAAAATATCCACAATTTGAATACACGGTAGAAAATTAGTTTATTTGAGAATAAAACAAATACTGGAAACACTTAATACATATGTATCACTCAGTCATTCACATTCAAACTCCCACAGACTCCCTGAAGAGTATGGGATCACAGCTCACGGGTCCCATAGATTCCCTGAGGAGTATTAGGTCACAGCTTTCATCACACAAGGCGTTGCTGCTGTGGCTTCTATATTGTTTTAAGATGAGGACAACACACTGAATAATGTAAATAATTAGAATACCTCATCTCAGAAATACAGACAAATAGTATATTAGCTCTATTTTTTTTTTTTATGGTGATCAGTGGGGAACAGGTCTGTAGCTGATGCTAAAAAAACACTGGGTAAAGAGAAAAATGCCCGGATTTATTAGTTGACAATGTGATGACGTTATCAGTGTCATCCATTTCCAGAAACTGATTTTTGCGGATTTTTTTGGCTATTCCAATAAAAATTAGGCACAGAACGTGAACGAAAGCAGGAAATCGGGTTCGGACTTTTTGAGTATAATCAGTCTTTTCTCCCAAAATTAATAAATAAACAAACAGATTTTTACTGCGTTTTTCTTCCTTTCTTCGTGGATTGTTTAGTTTGATTTCTGACGAAGATATTTTTACTTGCTCGGATTTTCTCGATGATTGCACAGATCGGCCTGGACCTGTGCCTGGTGTGCCTGGTGTGCCCAGTGTGCCCGGTAGTCAAATACAGCCATGGTGGGGAATATATCTTGCTTATCTATCTCAACTTGGGGTACATAAGGTGATTATCTTCCTTTGGTTGAGATGAAGTCACAAGGATCACATGATGGCCAGTGAGTGAATAATGTCAGTCCATAGAATGATGAAAGCTAGTTCGTAGTTTGCATTCCTCACAGGAGTTGCTATGTAAACTGTAGGGCATACAAACTAAACTACATGGTTTCACCAGGTACATAAAAGACAAAACTGACCTGCATGTTTTCCCTGTTGGAAAATTTAACAAGTAAGACCCTCTCTCTTTTGGGCCGATTTCACACTGTTTGTTGTATACATATGTTATAATTTCTATGTGAAACAAATTTGTGATAAGTACTTATATGTCGACATAAAAAACCTTTTTGAGAACAATTCAGAATTGTCATTCCTTTCTGTTTTGTCCATATATAAAGATATTAATGTATCACAGATATGGGCATTTGGTTAAGTGTTTAAAATGTTCACTTTCTGACCATGAGACCTCGGTTTGAATGTTACCATGATCGATTTGGGAGGAAGGGGACTTCATGATGCTATCAGACTAGGGAGGCCATCTCAGCATGCACCACATTTGCCAAGTGCCTCCGAAACATTACACAAGTTGACTCAAGTAAGTGAAATTGGGTAGTCGGAACTATTTAGGAGGAGTCGATGGTTGTGCTAGGAGTCGATGGTTGTGCTTGTTTAGAATGTTAATCATGTCAGATAATGTGCTCTGTTTGCAGAAATTGTAACTAAGGGAATTTTGATATAATATCAGCATAAACCACAGGTGGGCTGTGTGGGTATTGAACCAACACAAATGTGCTTGAGCAAGAATCTGCAATAGGGACTGACTTGCTGCCCTAGCAGATAAACATAATCTTGTTTATCAAGTTATATCCTTTTCCATTTATAATAAACAAGGAAAATTAATTTGATACAGCCGAACATTTTATTTTTTTCCTTTCCAAATTCTTACAGAACTTAAAATAAGGGTATCATTTTGTTTTTCCAATATTTCTTAAAAAGCTGTCAAAGATGCATTTTAAACTTGATGACAAAGTACTTCCAAATTAGAAATTTTTTATTAGATGAAGATCTTCTGAAAAGTTCTTAGACTGACCAAGTGCCCCGACTAAAAACAAATCCAATTTTGTTAGATTTTAAGCAAGGACCAGCTAAACTCCAACTAAATTTAAAATTTAAGGTTGGCTTTGCTAGTATTTCTATGAATGCCTAATCAGAAGGAATTGAGTGCGGAATGATTTTTTGATGTAGACGCAGAGTTTATTAAAAAAAAAATGTAAACAAAATGGATAAGTGTTAGAAGAAAAAGAATGAAGAATTATTTTTGAATAAAATGGTTTGTTTATTTTGCATAGAAAAAGAAGGAAAATGAAGTTATTGCAATATGAAAACATAACATTTTCTTTATAAAATAAACTGATCGTTACTTTGTATATTTTGTTATTTTCTGCAAAATTTACAGAACTTTGTTATTTTTTCCCTCTTCAATGTTGATGCGATTTTCTTTACACAAAAAAAATGTAGATAAAAAATCAGCTTCTTCCTATCTGAATGAAAGTGAGACGCCACACTTACTAGGCAGACCCCACATTTATATTACAAAGTTGCAAATTGAACTGCAAATTGCTTTATTTTCCCAGTTCAGTATTCTCCGAAAAAACACAGCGAAAAAACCTAAAATCAATGCAGCTGTTAGTAGAAATCAAATCATTACAATTGCAAATTGTTTTTTATTGGAACACGCAAGTCATTTTTTATATTATCTGACTTTTAAAATACCTAGGAAGTTTGGTTGGTTGTTTTTGTTTTATGGCATATCAACCTCGGCGGGTCATGTATTGCCAACTAAATTTTACTTATTTATTGCTGGTAATACCTTTTTCTTTCAACAATTTATTACTCAAGTATTACTAGACTCAAAACTTGTATAAAACAAGTTTTGAGTCTAGTAATACTTTTTTCTTTTCGAGTATGAAGATTCATTGGGATTTTGTTTTTAAGGACAGGGTCCCCAAGTCCTACCCTGTTATTTAACCCATAACTGAAGGGAAGGGATGGATTAATACCTTTCCCAAGGGGACCAGTGCTTAAGTGAATGCAAGGTATTCAACTGGAATTCGAACTTGGCTCACCGATTTCGCTTTCTGACTCGATATCCATTGCACCACAATGCACATCCGTCACTAAACGCCTACAGCTCCTGGTATTCCCAAGCAGTCACCCATCTAAGTACTGACCAAGTTCGACATTGCTTAATTTCAGTGATCGAGCGAGAACTGGTGTATACAACATGATATGGCTGTAAACCTACCTAGGAAGTTTTCTGACAGGAGACGGAAAGTGTGACACAGAAATCCGAAGGCAAATTTCCAGTTAAAGCGAAACCATAGACTAAAAGAAAAATGAATGAAGGTAAGTCAAATTGTGATTTCCTGGTATCGATATCAAATAAGATTTTTTCGTCGTAAACTTAATTTTTAAGGCTAAATAAGTCTTCTGAGTAAATGGTATCATGGCTGAGACTAAGAACTACAATTATAGTTACTTAAAGCCAAACCCGAAGCAAAAACTAAAATAAAAGGGCTGAAAAAAATACAGACATACAGGCAGATAAATATATACACACACACACACACACACAAACAACTTGCCTTTTATATATATATATTTTCAATTTTCTGCACTATTGTAAGAACTACAACCTTGAAACTTCTGAATATGAATATCTTTGTGAGTGTATCAAATTTGATTAAAATCGGACCACTCCTTCTATAACCCAATTTTTTCAATTCTCGATATTTATCGGGGGTACCTCGACACAAAACCTAGCTAAGAATACTTGCAGATGCTTATAGTACAACTGTGTAAATTTTCAAGGATATCGGTTCAGCCGTTTCGGAGTCTATAGGTAATGGACACACACAGAGACAAAGTTTCATTTATAAATAAGTTTAGATCTTAAGTTATGGCTCATGAGTCAAAGTGTTTCTGATAAATACAAGTTTATATGGATAGAAAAAAGTGAAAGTGGATTAGGATCATATTAGAAATGGCTGTCATATGACTTTTGCTGACCTTGCAAAAGATAATCTGACATGGTTCTAGAACCAACAGTGATGGAAAATTGTTTATGTGTCTGAGAAAGGATGAAAAGCACCACGTTCAGAATACTGTGATGACAACAAAGATGAAAATGACAACAAAGATGAGTACAAATAGTGGAAATAAAGTTTCTAATGGTCAACTATGTTGTAGAGATACAAGAGAAGTATAATTATTGGGTCAGAGGTGCAGTACTGAATTGCTATGATCTATTAGTCCAGCAAAATGACTAAACCTCGAAACCAGAATATCGATGGTGTTCAAATTTCAATCTGAACATTTTACTGTATAATGTTCCTTCACGGTTAATGTACACATCCTACCTTATTTTTCTCATAATTAAACATCATTGTTGCTACCAATCAAAATACATGCGTTCCAGGTGATCGCAATCATATTTTCATTTTTTGTTCTATGCTTTTCAACTGGTAAAGTGTTGAAAATAATCTTCAAAGAGTCAATGTTTTTGCTGATACCGTCAATACTCATCTCTTAACCACTTGACCCTAGTTCTTTTCTCATCACCCTGTATATCCTTTCCTTTCTCTCCACCTCTGCAATTGTCATCACACCCCTATTCCCTTTCTTCTCTTGCTCCTTTCTAAATGGTTTGTCCTTCTCTTCACTCTCTTCTGTCTAGTGCTTTTACTCTTATGTAGTCCCCTGCACATCAGTGGCATTACCACCTTGCTCAGGGTGAGATGATTGAAAAAAAAAAAAAAGAAAATCTGTGGTTCAGGGCAATATTACTGAAGTTTTATTACACGATTTCTGTTAGTCTTGCAAAACTGATATCTTGGTTCTGGGAAATCTTATATTAACTGAATTTTGATCTGAAAGTTTCGCTGTATAATGTTCTCTTCTTGCTATACACTATCTCGACAAAAATCGGATGATTGTACTGCTCCAGTAAGTATCTGACTTCCACATGTTGAAATAAAATTCTAGTGTTTAAATATCACTGGAAATATAATTTGAATCGTCTGTAAAGTGTATTGTGTAAATTATTGTCTCAATTCTTTTTTTTAATTTTTTATGTTAAAGTTCATAAAACAGCGTTACAGGACTTCTGGTTACAAACTTTTATGTATGTAAGTACTTCTGACATTTATTAAAAGGACAGGTTTTACCATCCTAACCAATAATACATCATTGATATTTTCTTTCCATACCAAAATAGACAAATATTTTCTTTGGGAAATTTATCTTTATATTATTTGCATTCAATCAATATTGCAAAAGACGCCATTATTGTAGAGTTTGTATAAACATCGTGTTGTGAAAAAATTCTTGTCAGAAAAATGTCCTTCTTTTGCTGAAGATACATTTCTCTTCAATTGGTTCACAAAGCTGAATGAATTTTAGAGTTTGTAAATCTCAACAAAAATTAAAAGCGATAACTTTGATAATACTAAATATTATGAAGATTTTAATACAGCTCAGTCTGTTGCCAAAAAATTACAGTTCCTTTAAAAGACAGTGAAAGCTGAACAATTTTCTCATAGATAAAGAATGAATACTTGAGACAACAGAATTCTACAGGATACTGAAAATACCATAGAAGCAATAAGGAAGTTTTAAGAGAAATGGAATCAAAAAAGATACTTATACTTAGAATCAGAAAGAGACAGTTGAAATTTATAGGGTAGATAATAAGAAAAAAAGGTTTGAAGAATTTGGCACTCACAGGACATACAGAAGCTAAAAAGAAAATGGCAAGAAATATACTTAAGTTTTCCTTTGCCTTTATTCATTTCATTTTACATATATATTTTAATTATATCTTAAATATTTATATACAGTGTAACCCTGATATAAGAGAGTTGTCGGGACCGGATATAAGTTCTCTTATATCCGAGTTTGGTCTATTTTATATACATTACCACAGGCTCTCTTATATCGGAGTTTCTCTTATATCCGGGTTATACTATATATATATATATATATCTTTCATCAAATACGACTGACAAGGAAGATTTAATCAATCTCATTTTTCTGGAACATAAAAATTGTCCGTAATTGTTATTTCGCCATGCACTTTCAGCCACTTCTATACCCATTTTCAAGGATGTTTATGTCTCTGCTGTTCTTTTTTTTGACTGTAAGGTAGTAATTTATTTTGTTTTTGAAAAAGGAGTGTTCATTCCAATCTTTCACTGGAAATCACATGAGCAATTTCTATGTGGAAAACCTTTTAATACTCCATTTCCACTATTAAATAATGTAAGTTTGATGGAAGGAGAGAATTGTTTTATATATAGTGCCTCTCTAATAGCAAGATGTTTTTTTTTATATATTGTGATTTTCATAGAATTTTTATGTTTTTGATCAGAAGTTTTCTTTAAAGGTTCTTGTAGATTATAGGTTAATAAATATTTTTTAAGGCACTTTGGTTTGATAAGTGACATGTAAGATGTCTACTGAAGGAGGTGATGGTGTGCCCAATATAGATCACTAATTTGTAACAAGAAACAGTTTTGTACTGTACATTAAATTCATACACTATATTGGTCATTGCTAGTTTAAACTTGATGAAATTATTCTCAAGGTTTGCAGTCTTCTATTTTCTGAAATATATTATAAATTTTACAGGTTTTTGAGAAATTACAGCAGATATCTATATTTCTTATCTTTAACAAAATAGAAAAATCTTAGGATGCCGGAATAAGTTCATAAAAAAATTGATTAAATCTTTCTTGTTAGTTGCGTTTAATGGAAGATGTTTGAATTTGTATGTGGAATAAATATTTGCTCTGTAAATTAAATTTACATCGAGCTCTCTGTTGGACCAGTTTTAATATTTAATCTAATATTGCAAGAAGACGTTATGATTATTTACCAAATCTTTTTCTCAGATTTATTACATTATATATATATATATACACATACTAACAATATAGCCCAGTGTTGCTCGGGTGTAATGAAAGCTTTAAAACTAATCCATGGTCCTGGAGCTCAGTCTCTGTGGATGTTGGCACGAAAGACTAAAAAGCAATAGTTGTTTCCAGTTAAAGTGAAACCATAGACTGAAAGAAAAATGAATGGATGTAAGTCAAATTTTGATTTCCTGATATCGATATCAAATAAGTTTTTTCGTTGGAAACTGAATTTTGAAGTCTAAATAAGTCCTCTGAGTAAATAGTATCATGGCTGAGACTAAGAACTACAATTATACCTAGTTAGAGCCAAACCCGAAGCAAAAACTAAAATAAAAGGGCTGAAAAAAATAGACATACAGGCAGATAAAGAGACACACAAAAACATCTTGCCTTTTTTATATATATATATATATGTATATATATATTTATATATATATATATATATATTTAGTATATCGAGGCAGCAAGTAATTTTCTAGACATATGCTATTAAATATAAGAGACAATGAATGTCTATTATGTTTAATCATGAGCCGTTCTAAACGTCGTATTTTTGCTTTAATTTCAGAGAAAAACATAAACATGTAGGTAATATCAGACAGATTTTGGTCAACAATACGGTGATCCTTACTCATACACACAGTAAGAGGAACCTGCAGATATTGGAGGCCATGTACATCAAATCAAAACAACCAACACTCAATAAAATCAACTTTAAAACAGGAAATAACATATTACATTGCATTTGACTAGATGGTTTTGTTGTCATTTCGCGCTATCCCGCGGTGTGACGTCATAAAACCGCATCACAAACTTAAGAACTGCGTTTATTATTTTTGGTAACTATTGCCGTTGCCAAGCGGAGTTTTATGTCAACACAAAATAAAATCGTCGGTGATGGTGGATTTTATAATATTTCAGTTTAAACTACCTCTCTGAAGATGGCTCATGTGAGCCGAAAGCTTAGAAGAAAACCAATAAATAATTATCCAAATGTTGGAGAATTTTTGTCTTTATTTTCAACTGAAATTAAAGCAAAAATACGACGTTTAAAGAACGCTCATGATTAAACATAATAGACATTCATTGTCTCTTATATTTAATAGCATATATATATATATATATATATATTATTGATTTTCTGCACTATTGTAAGAACTGCAACCTTGAAATTTCTGAATATCGTTTCTTATGTCTTTGTCTATGAGTGTATCAAATTTGATTAAAATTGGACCACTCCTTCTATAACCCGATTTTTTTGATTATCGATATTTATTGGAAGTACCTCGACACAAAATCTAGCTAAGATCACTCGCAGGCGCTTATAGTACAACTATGTAAATTTTCAAGAAAATCAGTTCAGCCATATTGGAGTCTATAGGTAATGGACATACGGACACACACACAAAGTTCCATTTATAAATAAGTTTATATATATATATATATATATATATATATTTCGAGCTCTCATGCAGTGTGATGTCAAAGAAGTGCATTACAAATTTACAAACTGCGTTTGCTATTTGATAACTGTTATCATTGCTTAGCAAAATTTTATGTCAACACAAGATAAAATCATTTTTGATGGTGGATGTTTTTATGTTAACGTCTCTGTAACCTCTCTGAAGATGGCTCATGTGAGCCGAAAGCTTAGAACCAATTTAATAAAAAATTATCCAAATGTTGGAAAATTTTTGTCTTAATTTTCACCTGAAATTAAAGCCAAAATATGATGTTTAGAACGGCTCATGATTAAACAAAATAGACATTCATTGTCTCTTATATTTAACAATATATGTTTAAAAAATTATCTGCTGCTTTGATCCACTATATATATATATATATATATATACACACACACAGACACACACACAAAGTCTGCAAAAAATGTAAACACACTTCAGGAAATAATATCACTTTTTGATGAGTGAGAGTATAGCTGGCGATGATGACTTCAATAAGAAAATTTTCTTTCTTTTGCTGAAGATAGAAATATCTGTAATTTTAGAAAAATCAGCATTTCCCCCAAATCCTTACGGATGAAAAATATTTCATTCCTTAGCACAAATTCATGGGGCAATACAGTCATTCAGGATTTATTTGATGTAGTCTAAATAGTTCCTCATTTTATTTAAGAAATCTTATGCACGAGGCAAATATGGAAAAATGTATAAAAGCATGTTTTTTCAATTAGCTGCAATTTTAACAGCTGGGGTATAAATACAATTATACATTTTTTTTCTCTTGCAAAATAATTACCACAAATATTTCGTAGATAATATTTTTCACAAGAATTAATTTGTACTTTTAATTTCCTTTATAAAATTAATTTACATTTTTAATCATGAATTTCAAAAGCAAGTAATTTCCCAAGTGTCTCTAAAGTCGACCTTTACCCCTCTGTATAAAAGTTTAATCCACCACTGAAGTTGACACTGATCTCTGAATTTGAATTTCATAGTTGTGTTGTCATATCTTGTTATGGCAACAGGAAACAACTTAGAGTGAAATCAACAATAAAGATACTGTCTACATAAAGATACATGTCTACATTGGTAACAAAAGGCAAAAACCAAGCAGATTTCTGCTTGTTAGGATTGAGAGGGATACATTTTCATAATAATATCAGCAAATACACATCGATAGGTAAGTATCCAAAAATAGTTGGAAAAAAAAAATAATTTTTATTTTTTTTAATCATTTCACTCCAAGCAAGGCAGTTTTACTGCCACTGTTGCACAGGGGGTCACATTGGGGAAAGTGATGAAAAAGAGGGGTAGGTTATAGTGGGTGTCAGGAGGAGGGTAATAGACGGATGAGAATACCGGTGTAATGGGGGTGGAGTGGATGGAGAAAAAAGCTTAAGATAAAGGATGTAAGTTAGTGAGATAGGATACGACTATTGACCTTAGATTTTGTTGGACTATTCCATTACTATGTAAAGTAATGGTGGCATCTACGTAGGAGAGTGTGCCGAGCAGCCGATCGACAAGTCAGTCGTAGACTTCCGGTGACGACCCGGAAGTACCCATTGCTCATACTACGTCTTACGACGGTTGAGACGATTAACCCTTATTCTTGTATTGGATACTAATAACCTTTATAAATACTATTTTCATGGAATACAACTATTAACCTATTCCTGTTGTTGAGTTATTTATTCTTACTCATGACATAACAGATTTAAATTCCTGGAAATTGTAGCTGTTGTAGAAGCAAGTATACGGAAGGGAATTCCACAGGTGAGGAAAGAAGCTGTTAGAGTAGAAATTGTGGTTACATTTTATCAGTTTCTCTGTAAAAAAGTAGGATCTAATTGCTAGTCTAGTAGTTCATGTAAATTCATATCTAGGGGGCACCAGCGAGCTGAGTTCATTGGAGCAGAAGCTGTGAAAGTATTTGTAGAAGAGTCACAGGGAAGCCACATCATGCCGATGAGAGAGCAACTGAAGCTGAGCTGCCAGATTGGTATTAGTCATATTACACATCTGTTGGATTTTGTCAAGAACCCAGAGGTGAATAGCAGGGGAACTCGAACAGATGTGGCAGCAGTATTCAATACACAGGCGGATGGTTGAATTAAACATGTGCAGGATGGATTCAGACAGGAAAAACTTCCTGGCCGTGCACAGTGAACCAACCTTCTTAGCTGCGGATTTAGCTATGGATTCAATCCAGTTATTCCATTTGAGGTCTGCTGAGAGTGTTTAACCAAGGCAGCGTAGTGTTTTGCTCTCAGGGAGGCTAGCCTGATCCATGCTAATGTGAGGTATGAATGATTGTCTATGATGGTTAATGAATAGCAGCTTCATTTTGGAAGCATTAAAATTTACGAGCCATTTCTTACCCCAGTCCACCACAGATTGGAGGTCCTTCTCAAGCTCAGCAGTGAGGTTAGTTTTGTCAACCTCAGTGTATTTTTGATCTAGATGAGAGTAAACAGTAGTGTTGTCAGCGTATATGTCTATTTGGGATCTTATTACATCAGGGAAATTGTTAATGTAGGTCAGGAAAAGTGTAGGACCTAGAATAGAGCCTTGAGGGACACCTGCATTCGTATGATATTATTGGGAGTTATGTCCGTTCAATACTACCTCCATTGTGCCATTTGAGAGGAATGACTGGATTTGGTCAAACAATTGTCCAGTTATGCCATAGCTTCGCAGCTTCATACAAAAAAGTTGTTTTGAATGTTTTCTTCCTCAGAATATATTAAATTCAACAATATTAGTATTCTACAACATTTCAGGTTGCGGTGTAATGAGTATCAGCTCGGAATAAGAAATCAGAGAGCCAGGTTCAAATTCTACTTGAATTCATTTCATTCACTTAAACACAAACACCCTTGGGGAAGGTATTAATCCATCTCTTCCCCCTCCAGCCATGGGTTGAATATCAGGACAGATTGGGTTTTATAGATGGCAGCCAATCTGCCACAGTAAGTAATGGCAATCCACTGCAGGAAAATCTTTTGCCTAGTCAGTCATGGATCAAAAGATATATGATCACCCAAGCATTTATCACATATAGCAATTAACTGGCTGACTTGTATGGCAGGACAGATTGGATTCTATAGCCTTGGTTGGCAACCGGTCTACTGCAGAAAGTAATGGTAACCTACTGCAGGAAAATCTATTGCTTAGTCAGTCATGGGTCAAAAGATATATGATCGCCCAAGCATTTATCACATATAGCAATTAACTGGCTGACTTGTATGGCAGGACAGATTGGATTCTATAGCCTTGGTTGGCAACCGGTCTACTGCAGAAAGTAATGGTAACCTACTGCAGGAAAATCTATTGCTTAGTCAGTCATGGTAATTAAGAGGACACGAACATCTGTATCATGTACAGCACCTAACTGAATGATTATGTGAAACATTTCAGGCTCATATATTCTATGACAAACATTTCAGAATTATAATTTTCTAAGACAAACATTTCAGCCCTGTATTCTTCTAGAACAAACATCTTAAACCACTAGTGGTAAGATAAATATTTCAGCCTAATATTGATTAACTTAAAAGAATAATTTCAGCCCTGGGTTTTGATGAGAACACATTCAGTTTTATCTTGATTATATGACTAAAATCTCAGACAAATTCATTTCTACGTCATTTTTGATTAAAGAGTCATGATTGGCTATTATCTCCTGAGCAAAAGCTAAATTTGATAGATGTTGACCGTGCCCTCATTTCAAATTTTTCAGTTTATATCACGAACTTATCCCATGAGAGAAATTCTTCCTTGACTCCTGCTGGGAATCCTCAGAACAAATAATCAATCAACAAATGAAACATTAAAAGATGCAAAGGAAGTCATGATGGCATTGATCAATTACCCAATACAAGAAATGCATATCTCTTGTTGGGATACTTTAAAGTCTATATCTGCTCATCATTGTCACCCAAAATGTAAACAAAACCATTTTTAAGCAGCTAATAGATTTTTTAATCCTAAAATTATTTCTTAGCACTAAAAGGTTATGTTTAGCAAGTAGACATGTTTCAATAGACATTTCACTGCACATTTTTTGTACAACAATAAAAACACAGGCACATTTAAAAGTGAGCAAACTTTTGTAAAACCAAGTGCACAATATTAAAAAAATACCTAAGCAATAATATTTAAAACAAATGTTTGAAAGATTATTATTGAACTTCAAATTTTACAGATACAACACTCATCAGTGTCAGATAAATCCCTTTCTCTCTCATAAATATATATTTTTATTTAAAAGTTAACTGATTACATAATCATCTAACTTCTAAATGAAAATATTTAAAAGCTCTATATTATGTATGTACTGAGCACTTTTTAATACAACTGTGTACAGATCTAAATTGATTCTGACTAATAACTGATTAATAATTATATATATATATATATATATATATAGGAAAAACTACAAAAAAATTGTAAGTTAAAAATGTATTTTTTTACAGTATTTATTTCTATTATTATTATATATATATATATAATAATAGAAATAAATACTGTCAATAATAATATAATATATATATAATAATAGAATGATATATTATATAATAGAAATAAATAAATACTGTCAAAAAAATACATTTTTAACTTACAACTTTTTAGTAGTTTTTCCTTTACATATTAAGACAGTATACGTGGATCAACATTATGCTATATATATATATATATATATATATATATATATATCCCACATGCAAAATATTTCACTGCAACCAAATGCACAATAATTATAAGCAGTATAAAAATACCATATTTCTGCTGTAGTTCCTAAAAAACACATAAAATTTATATATTATAGAAAATGGAAAATCTTGATTCTAATCAAATTAACACTATCAAATCTAAACTAGTGATGACTAAGACAGTGTATGAATTTCAATGCCCTGTACAAGACTGTGTTTCTTGTCATAAATTAATTACCTATATTGGCCATACTACCACTTCTTTGAGTAGATGCCTTACATGTCACTTATCAAACCAAAATGACATAAAAAATATTTATTAACTCATAATTTACAAGAACCCTAAAGGAAAATTTTGGTCAAAAATAGAAAAATACAATTTAAATCACAATATCAAAGGCACTTCACCATAAAATAGGCATTATATATCAAACAATTCTCTCCTAACATCAACTTTACATTATTTAATAATGGAAATGGGTCTTGAATTTCTTTTGAAAATAGAAAAATGCTCACACAATTTCCAGTTGAACACATCACATGAGAGCTTTGAAAGAATGTTCCTTTTCAAAAATGCAAAATAAATTATGTTTAAGTCAAAACATGAGGATAAAATAACATTATATCATCTTAAATCATATACATGTTTGTGTGTGTGTACATATATATATATATATATATATATATATACACACACAAACATATATATGATTTAAGTGTGTCCCAATTAACGAGTCTTTTGAGATACAAGCCGTTTTCTGGCTATTTTGTTTTGAGTTAAGAGCTAAATTTCAAGTTATGAGCCAGCTTCATATACTTCCCTGCTGGTTGGCAGAGTGAAGGCTACAACATTTGCCCAGCATTCCATTTGTCACTTGTTCACTTTAAGTGGTTAACACGCAGTGAAAACATCAGTATTGTGCTTGCAGATATTTTGCGGAACTTCCTTTTTCTATGTGTCTGAAGAAAATGAATGCAAAGGACTGTGTTTAAAAGAAATAGATGAGTTGCATTGAAATAAAGAAATTATTGAAAAATATGACCAAAGTGAAAGCGTAGCTGACTTGGCAAAGCAGTACAAATACAGCACTTATACGATTTACACTCTATTGAAATAAAACTAGTCAATAAAAGTCGTAACACCAGCCATGGGTGCTAAAATAATTTCTAAACAATGGATATCAATCCATGAAAATATGAAGAAGCTGCTGACAGTGTGTTTGATGGAGAAACAGCTCGCAGAAGATACTGTGCCAGAGGCTATAATCTGTGAGATGGCACAAGTCGTTTATGTTGGTTTGCTGCATCAAACATCTAGGCTTTTTGACAAACAGGGCATTAGTCAAGCAACTTAAAGCCGATCAGGACTGGTTCAAGAATTTTAAAATGAGGACCAGCATTCACTCTATTGCCAGGTATAATTAGGCAGTGAGCATTGATATATAAACAGCTGAAAATTACCTAAAAAATTTTGGTAGAATTTTTGCAGTTGAAAGATACATTTTCCAGCAAGTCTTCAACTGCGACAGGACATGATTTTTTTTTTGAAAGAAGATTTTTTTTTTTTTTTAATCATATCACCCCAAGCAAGGTGAAAACGCCACTGATGCACAGGGGACTACGTAAGAGTGAAAAGACTGGAAAAGAGAAAAACCGGAAACCATATCCTAAACAGGAAACAAGGGATGAGCCTCTTCACCTGTTCAATAGACGTGGGTGGAGTGTGAACCAGGCAATAATTTAGTCTCTCTACTCCAATTGAAAGGAAAAAAAATAAAATAAAATAAAAGAAGAGTGAAAAGACTGGAAAAGAGAAAAACCGGAAACCACATCCTAAACAAGAAACAAGGGATGAGCCTCTTCACCTGTTCAATAGACGTGGGTGGAGTGTGAACCAGGCAATAATTTAGTCTATCTACTCCAATTGAAAGGAAAAAAAAATAAAATAAAATAAAAGAAGAGTGAAAAGATTGGAAAAGAGAAAAACCAGAAACCACATCCTAAACAGGAAAAAAGGGATGAGCCTCTTCATCTGTTCAATCAACATCAATGTAGTCTTATATAATGACAACAGAAAAGAGGATACCAAACAACAAACCCATGAAGAATAGCCTAACCCTTGCACTGTGTACCAATGTGAATGACAACTGCAAGATTAAACCATTGCATATTTATAATCCAGAAAACCCCAAAGTCTTTACTTTTATTTTGATAAAAAAAAAAAAAAATACAGCTTATGGTGGAGGGAAAATATGAGAGTTTGCTTCACCAGGCAGTTCTTTGTAGAATGGGTGAATTTGGTCTTAGGTCCTGATGTTAAAAACTATCTCCAGGAAAATAATCTACCCCTGCAAGCTCTTCTTGTCAAAGACAATGACCCTGCTCACCCACCTATCCTTGAAGAGTTCAAGTTTATAAAGGTTCTCTACCACCCACCCAAGAACACCCTCATCTGCAGCCCATAGACAAGCAGGTGATTTCTAATTTCAAGAAGCTCTTTATCACGCACCTGTTCTGCCACTGCTTTGAGGTGATGGAGAGCACAAACCTTATTCATTAAAATTTTTTTAAGAAACAATATAACATCATGATATGCCCCAGAATTATCAATATGGTCTGGCAGGTTGTTACAAAGAGGACCTTGATCTCTAAATGGAAGAAGCTCTGCACTGAGTTTGAGTTTTGTTTAATGGCATATCAACCTCTGTTGATTATTTAATGCCAAAAAGGCAGGCTTTTAAGGGATTTTTATTTTATAATGTTTGGTTATAGCAGAAAGGTTGATTTAGACAGATTTTAATGAAAAAATTTTGTTTAAAAAACTGAAAATGTCTTCCAGTTTTGTATTCAAAAATATTTTGCTGAGAATAATTTTTTTTTCCTTCAAAAATGTGTTATGGTAATAATTTTTTTTTTCAAAAATGTATTATTGGTAATATTTTTCTTTCAAAAATGTATATATTTCTATAAAAGTCTATTTTTATACTTTCATAGTGTTTTGACCCCAGGGGGTTAACTATTTGCTCATAGTTGGGAGCCTAACAGGTGCTACCACTTCGGGTTAGGAAGGACCTGAGAACAACAGCAATTTAGAGGTGGTTTCATGCTCCTCACAACCTCTAAATCAGAGGCCTTGCTGCTGGATACAGTTTACCGTCATACCCAGGATCCTGTGCTCTGAAGTTGTGTCTGAAACACAGTTTAAAAAACTCAAACTAGAAGCAAAAATTAGCACTAACAGTAAATTTATCAAAATTTACCATCCATGGGTACATAGTGAGGCTTGGGTACTCAAATCATTATGATGTTTGTGTACCACGTGATCTGAGTGAAAAGAATCATTTGGATTTCATTTTTGTTTGTGAATTTGCTGTATAAACAAAATGAAAATGTCACCATTTTAAACAAATTGTGATGGATGATGAGAAATGGGTCATTTACAACAATGTTAAGATCCTGGGGTAAGTGACTTGAGCCAACTTTAGCCATCCCGAAAGCAGATCTTTATCCAAACAAAGTCATGCCGGGCATCTAGTGGGATTGGAAAGGAAACCCCAATTATGAACTTCTACCAAGTAAGCAGTCAATTGATTCTTAAAAGTACTGCTTGCAACTAAATGAATTAAAGGCAGCATTTCAAGAAAAATGCCCAGAATTGGCAAACAGGAAAGATGTTGATTTCCATCAGAATAATGCCTGACCTAATGTTTCTTTGACATTACTTTTTTGGATTTTCATCTATTCAGGTCCTTGCAAAATAATCTCAGTGCTGGAAATTTTCATTCTTTGAATTACATAAAAAAAACAAAAAAAAAAACAACTTAATGAGTTCTTTGACAAAAAACAACCAGAATTCCAGGAAGACTGAATCTTGAAATCAAAAATAAAAAATGGAGAAAGTTTGTACAACAAAAAGATTCATATTTAGTTGAACAAATATTTAATGAAATAATTTTGTTTTGTATTTTAACTTTTCTTAAAAATTACCATGAATTTTCTGGACAACCCTCTATATATATATATATATATATATATATATATATACACACACACACATTATTTATATATGTATATATATATATATATATATATATATATAAACACACACATTGTTCATTCAGCAATGAATTAGAACACTCTCAGCTATTGGGCATGTATAATGATAATATACACGCTAAAAATCTGCCTCCTACTGAGCGCCTGTAGCTCAGAGGTAAAATTGCCGACTGACGCCAATTCGGTCGGGTTTCAATCCTGGATAAAAAGCAATCAGCTGTCTAACCGTACTGATGAGCTGTGACACAGCAAAACAGGTCTGTCTGCAGATGACTATATATGTACATATATAAATAAATAAAACAATAATATATTAATATGCATCTATATATATATATATATATTGATGATGTATACATACATATGTAAATAATTAATATTGTGTCTATATAATACATTAATATAATTAATATTGTGTGTATATAATACAACAAAATATATAATACAATAATATGATTAATAATGTGTGTGTGAGTATAATATATATATATATATATATATAATACAAAATATAATACAGTAATTTAGTTTATGTGTATGTAATATATACGTGCACTAAGCCCTCATGAGGAAATTATACATTTTTTTTTTTTTTAATCATTTCACCCCGAGCAAGGCAGAAACGCCACTGATGTGCAGGGGGTTACATAAATGTAAAAAGATTAATTAGAAAAGAGTGAGGAGTACAAGCTAGTTAGAAAGGAACAATAGAAAGCTGAGAAAGCAGGTGCGATGACAGATACATAGGTGGAGAGAAAGGGAAAGTTATGATTACAATTATATGGTTTCACTCATTTTAATACATTTATCTCTTTTTTGATACTAGTATTTACTAATCAGATAAAAAAATTTTAAAAAAACTTGTACTATGATACCTGCCCAAAACTTATTACTTTTAATTTTTGCTCCTGACAAGATTTGTTTTTGTATTTCTGATCGCAAATTGCCAACTCAGGCTTTCGGTGAAAACAAAAGAACCCTGTGAGGCAGAATTTTCTTGGGTGGGCTAAATCTAAAAGGCTTCAAGGGATCAAAACAGCACCATTCATCTGGAATTATTTCCCCAGATCACTTTGTTTCCCACCCCCATTTCCAACCTAAATCTTATCTATGACCGTCTGCTTTAGACATTTTCTTACTCAAACATTTCTTTGCTTTTTATTTGCCCTGGGATTTTATTCCTATTATTACAAATATTTTACATTATTTTTTTGTCTTTACTTCTGAAATGAGACAATATTTACATTATTTAGAATGTTGTCATCATGTTCATAACATTTTGGCTGTTTTAACCTCCAACATTCTTCAAGTTGTTAAAATTTCAAAACAAACCCTTTATTTTTATCATTGAGTTATATTGTTCTTGTTCCATGAGCCATGCTATTTCCGGAGGTCTTCATTTCTTCCTTTCAATCAACTCTTTCGGTTAGAGAGTTGATTGAAAGGGAGATAACTAAGTTTATTTTGTTCACCTCTGTTGCAGTCAGGTATTGAACTCACAACTCTTTAGGTCAAGTCACTGGATCTAACCTCAAGGACATGTTATAAAAAGCTTGGATTTAGATCCAGTGACTTGACCCAAAGAATTGTGAGTTACTGGATCTAACCTCAAGGACATGTTATAAAAAGCTTGGATTTAGATCCAGTGACTTGACCCAAAGAATTGTGAGTTACTGGATCTAACCTCAAGGACATGTCGATAAAAGCTTGGATTTAGATCCAGTGACTTGACCCAATTGTGAGTTACTACAGCAGAGGTGAACAAATAACTTAGATCACCAATAATGAGACATCTGGAAGGGGCAGGAATCATGAAACAAGAACAATATACCCCAGTGATTGAAATAAAGGGTTTGGTTTATCACCTGAAGAAGGCTGGAGCATTGTGGATGTGGCAATAGTTATGAAGACAACAGTCCAAACAATGTAAATAATGATATTTTACTATTATGAACACAATAATTTCACAGTTTAGTTATTACAATGCTCGTCTTGGTTTCTACATTCACAATGTTTTGATTATTCTTAAGTGTCTAAATGTCACAAACATTTTGGAATTTTGTATTGAAACCTTTATGCAATCCATAAGGGTCGATTGTTCTTCATTCTTAGTGACACATGAATTACCAGCTTAAGTAACTGTTTTAAAAGCATTGGTTTTCCTGGCATTAATGAGGTCAGTCCCTTCATGCCGAAAAGTCACCTACTCTGGTTTAAGGGACAAAACTGATAATCAATAAAATGATTGCTGTATATTAACTAAAATGGGTTATCTCTCTTAAACATGAAAAGTGAAACATGAACAATCTATCCTTGTGGATTGAATAAAAAGCTTTTCTTATTGCACTGAGTTTTACCCTGTACAAGGCCCTAGAGCAAAACGAGGTAGAGAAGCACAGTTTATAGGTGGGGAAAATAACAGTTAACCTGTTATAACCCTAAAAGGTTACTACATGAGTAATCACCAAAATGGAAGTTGGGAATAATAGTATATCAACAAATACAAAACTCGCCTGTTGCAGAAAGTAGATACACTGCTTATGAAACGCTAGTCAGTAAATCCCTCTACTCTTCTCCTTTCTCCAATAGTATCCATGTATTTAAGAGGAGAGGAACGTACCATTATTGTATATAGGTAGGCATACAACATTAAGACTAAAACAGATTAAGATTGTCGTGATTTTTGGAAGCATCCTCTTGCAAGCCAGTTTAACAGAGCAATTGTTTACAGGAAGAAGCTGTTTGAGTGGAAATTACTTCTTGACAGTGTAGTACTGAGAGAATAAGGGTGATTTGCTACAATGTGTATAGCATGTTTGGTTCTGGCCATGAAGGTTACAACGAGTGGAAGTAAGGAAGATTTACTTTGTCTGAACACTTTAGAATGAAGTAACAACAGGGCAGTGTGAGGCTTGCTACATCGCCCGGTTCACACTCCACCCACATCTATTGAACAGGTCAAGAGGCTCATCCCCTGTTTAGAATGTGGTTTCCGGTTCTCTGTTACTTTTATGTAGCCCCACTTCACATCAGTGGCATTAGCACCTTGCTCGGGTGATATGATTAAAAAAAAAATATATATTGTCTTTCAGAGATATGTTGCATGGTGGAAAATGTGGAAGTTAAATATGCTTTAGGACTCTATCATGACAAGAAAATGAGGAATGGGCATCTTAGGCCTGATCTGGCTCTTGTAAAAATGGAAAATAGAACAATGAATCTGGTACTTCAGAATTTTGAGAAGGTTACCAAATTAAAAACTGACAATTCTCCCAGTGAAACTATCTTCAATAAAGCCAAGAAAGATTATTAAAAAGCCCTAAAAGATTGTGAATTTTTGGCATCACTCACATCCAAAAAAGCCAACAGGCAAAGAGATATAAAATGATCTAACCTACATTACAATATAAATAAAGCACTCTCTAAATATATTTAACAAAATCACAGTAAAAATTATCTAAAGTTGCATTGAGAGTATAACACAATACAAAATGCATAAGAGAAAAGCATGCAACCAACAACCCACACAAATAAAAACCTATGTATTTCTGAGCAACGAATGAATATCCTTCAAATGATAATCACTTGCAAAACAATGTAATATATCAAGCCACTGTAAAATCAGTAGATAACAAAGAAAAAATATATATTAGTGTAACTCAAGAGCCTTGGAAACAGTGAAACTGCACACACAAAACATCCTTGACAAATAACAAGATTGTGAACAGCACAATACTTTCTAAACATATATGGGAAATTAAATAGCAAAACAAGTCATACCATAGAAAATAAAAAAAACAGCATCAGCCTACAACAATAAAATCCAAAACTGCGAACTCTAAGAGAAAATAGCTGTAATTATCTTCCAGACAAACAAATTGCTAAATAAACAATCAGAACTTATTGGAAAATGCTGACATAAAAACAAATTTTAATCATGTGACTTAAAAAATCAAAAACTAAAAATCATTATTGGAAAAAAAATGTAAAATAAAATAAGAAATAAATAATAAACAAATTATAAATGCACACATAAACAATTAAATGCCATAATAATCAACAACAAATAATAAAAAATTAATTAATTCATTGTAATTGAATGTACAATTATTTCTACTCAATAGCCTCTAGAATAATATTTGAGCCAAAACACAAGTGAAAAATGGCCTGAAGATAACATTTAAGTATGAAATAGACTGTCACCACTGGGTCTATGTCCATGTTTACATTTTATACATACATGTAATGTACCCGGATATTGAGCAATTTAACCCATAAATATAGCAGAACTTAAAACTATATTTTTATCATATATTTCTTTATTACCATAAATGTTATTTTTAAAATAGGCCCATAAATATAGCAGACCTTAAAACGAAATTTTTATTACATATTTCTTTAATAATATAAACCTTATTTTTAATGCGTACGTGTATCAGAGTTGGTATGATTTTTTTTCCTATTTTATAAAACAGTGAAATTAATAAGATTCAACCTAAACTGAAAAGTCCTACTAAATTAAAATTCTGTCTCTGATAAGAATTGGCCATGTATCTCTTTTTTTTCATCAGAAAATTCAGCCATTTTGAATATGAAACTAATGCTAGCATATATAGATTCTGTAAATCCCAAGGAAACATAGATTGTTCTAACCTTGAAATAGATATTGAAACATGTTTACCTGTGACCGAAATGGTAGAGGCACACTTTGGCTCAAAATGTGGTTTCCCTGATATAAGAAAGGCAATGCAAGTTTGAGTCCTGCTGGAAGCACAATTTTAACTTAGTAAGACTTTTCAGTTTAAGCCAGTTGTTATTAATTTCACTGTTTAAAAAAATAACTTCTGTAATGATGAGGTGTTGAAGGGGATGCAAAGGAAAAGAAAACTTATACTTAACATCAGAAAGAGAAAGATGAAATTCCTGGGACACGTAATGAGGAAAGGAGGTTTGAAGAATCTAATACTCACAGGACAGATAGAAGGAAAAAGAGATAGAGGAAAGCAGCACAAGAAATATTTAACAGGCTTGAGCAAATGGACGGCTGAGTGGGGTTCGAGAGAGATACCAAGAAGAAAAATATTAAGAACATCAAGAAACAGGAGCAAGTGGAAGTCCATGATCATCTATGTCTTAAAGAGAGACGGCACACGAAGAAGAAGAAGAAATAACTTCTGTAGTAATAAAAATAATATCAGATAAAAATCTATATATACATATTTATATTTATTATAAATTATATTTTAGAACATGTACATAATTTTTCTATATATATCCACGACAAAGGTACATTTGTTTCAACATTGAAACTTCAATGTCTCATCAGGCGGTGTGTAAAGTAATGGAAAGCCTCTTTCCTTATATTTGTTTAGTTTTGTTAGAGGTGTTGGTGGGGGTTAGTGATAGGGGAATAAGTCTCTGACCGTTGGAATTTTTGGAGAGGGTGTTTTTTAAAGTGGTTGATTAATGAGAGTCTTTGATTTCTAGACAGATTTAACCTTGTAAGTTTTATTTTCCAGAGACCAGACTATATCCTTTGGATCCCCTAGAAGAGCCGAAAGTGGGTGATGTCAGATATTTTTATTTTCACAGCTCTATATATTATATATTAAGCACTGTTTTAAATTAATGTTTTGGATGTTGTAAGAATTCTTTCTTCATTCTGTATTCACTCAGATATATATATTTATATATATCCACATACTGACACAAAGATAAGCATTAATTCTTTGTTCTTAATTCAAACCTAAAATAAATTTATTTTTTTCTTTATTTTGATGTCATATGTTTTTCTTGAATCTGATTTTCTCTTTCTTCATAAAATTCCAGAGAAGTTCAAAATGAAAGGGAGTTGGTTAAACATTTCACAGCTGAAAGAAATCAGGAAACATAATATGGAACCTCTGAAAAAACACAGGCAATTAGCAAAATTGCTGTAATATATGGTTGAATTGCAAGGGCTACCCATTAGCTGAGTTTGGAAACTAGTCTGAGAGCACAAAGCCATGAAAATTATTTTTAAAATTTCAAATGAAAAACAGGCTTTAAAACTGTCACAACTTTGGCCATAATTTTTAAATCTGGAATAGAAAAGTTAGTCCTAGAGACTATTCAAATATTAATGGTTTGACTCACTGTCATCTAAATGGGTCACTTTTTATTTAGTATTTTGTTTACAAAAATGTGATAGAAAATTTAGAACAATCAAAATGACTATTAAGGAACTTGAGAAGTTGATCAAAAATGTATGTGTGTATATATATATATATATATATATATATAGCCCAGTTCACACTCCACCCACATCAATTGAACAGATGTAGAGGCTCATCCCTTGTTCCCTGTTTAGGATGTGGTTTTCAGCTTTCTCTTTTCCAATCTTTTCACTCTTTTCTTTTTTATCTTTTTTTTTTCCTCAATTGGAGTAGGTAGACTAAACTATCGCCCGGTTCACACTCCACCCACGTCTATTGAACAGATGTAGAGGCTCATCTCTTGTTCCCTGTTTAGGATGTGGTTCCCGGCTTTCTCTTTTCCAATCTTTTCATTCTTACGTAGCCCCCTGCGCTTCAGTGGCATTACCGCCTTGCTTGGGGTGATATGATTAAAAAAAAATATATATATAATATATATATATATATACACACACATACATACACACAACCAGCCACATACTACCAAACACCACAGTGTTTTAAAAAAATGATGTATTTTATACTATTTTTTAGTATTTATTGCCAAGTGAATAATTGTAAATGTAAATAGAATGGTTCTTTTGTTAATACGACACAATAACATGTGCATCAAATGAATTTATAAATATTTAATAATTACTTATATTGCAGTTTCATCAATGAAATAATGAAGAAAATTTAGGGTGATTCGGCCGAGTTCATCTTTGCTTCCTTGCTTTGTAAAATTTTGCAAAGTGTTAATAACAAAAGAACCATTCTATTTTCATTAAGAATTATCCACTTAAAAATAGTATGAAATACATTTCTTTTAAAAAACTTGGGTGGCCAAATAATTATGGCCAGTAGTGTGTGTGTGTATATATATATATATATATATATATATATGTAGGGTATGAGCAAAAATTCAGATATAACTAAAAATATACCTGTAAAGAACAATATGAATAAAAACAAAAGAAAAACTAATCTTAGCTGACATGTTTTGTTCTCTGAGAAACATTATCAAGACAAATGCAAGGATATTATTTTACAACAAGTGTTTATAAGCAAAAGTAAAAATATCAGTTTTTCAGAATTTTTAAATATCAAACTGCTTCTAAAACTTCAGGCATAAGTGAAAGTCAAGGTAAACTATGGAGGAGGTTAAGTGATGTAAATTAATTTCTAATAAACAAAAGTGAGTAAATGTTGTAATTATAATTTAAATTATTTTAGTCAGAGATTAATTATATGTTGTATATTATAAATAGTAGAAGATTTTGAATTTAACTGTTTTTTTTAATTTTTACTTTTTAAAATTTTTATCTAAGTTGGTTAAAGAAATAGGGTATTTAAAAATTTGGGAACTGATGTGTATTTTTGTAAGAATTGACAGCGGCACTCTCAACAATTTTCCGTCTAAGTCATTTACTTTTAATAAGTGTGGCATTGTAAGTATAACTTTGATCTGAAGAATGACCCACTTATTAAAAGAGAAAAGAATTTAAACCTCAAGACTCACATTAATAGATGAATCACGTGTGGACAAAAAATTAACAGAATTTAAACACTGAAATTTAACTCTGAATAATTTCCACTCCCAAAATTTCTGATGACACGAAATAAATATTGAAACAAGTCAAATTTATTTATAAATTATATCCACAAAATAAATGAAAACTTGAAAGAGATAAACACTAACACCAATATGCATATGACGTCTACTTAATCAATAAAAAGAAAAGAAAAATGGAATTTAAGACTGATGCTTATATATATATATATATATATATATAAAAAACATAGAATACTTGGTATATTAGTTAGGTAAATTCCGATAGAGACAAACTCCAAAGAACTCAATGTTAAATTTATTTTATTTAACAGAGTAATATAATTTAGAAAAAAATTTTAAGATGTTCTACAATTTCATGGGTAGTACGTATTTCCCCACTGACCTTACTGCTTATCAGACCCAAAATTCAAAAAAGATTTTGGGTCTGATGAGTAGCAACGTCAGCAGCAAAATACATATTACCCATGAAATTGTAGAATATTTAAAAAAAAAATAAAAAAATAAAAAATTATGTATATATATATATATATATATATATATTATTAAGTAAATCATCGAGCTTTATATTCGACCTCAACAGAATGCAGAAAGCACTGGATGGCCGTTTTGTCCCATATTTGCATCCTGTTGAGGTCGAATATATATATATATAGTGTTGAATCATATATGCTGTGCTTTCTGCATTCTGTTGAGGTCGAATATTAAAGCTCAATGATTTACTTAATAATTGTTCAAATCCTCCTCCTACTTCTTGAATAATATCTTTGTGCTTCAACCACGAAACACGCAATGGATTTAGCGGCTTGGTTGCGGAAATCATTGCTTGGGGAGGCACTATCCTATGGGCAAAGGAGCTTGGATTAGTTCCACCACGGAATTCGTGATGAGCGGCGCATTTTATCGAGCTTAATTCGTTACCTCTTCGTCACCAGGGCCCGTGGTACAGTTGGTATAACATCAGCTTAATAACAAAAACTGTCTGGGTTTGATTCCTGGTATTGGATGCGCATTGCTGAAGAGTCCCACATATAGGACAAAACGGCCGTCCAGTGCTTTCTGCATTCTGTTGAGGTCGAATATATAGCTTGATGATTTACTTAATAATTGTTCAAATCCTCTTACTACTTCTTGAATTATATATATATATATATATATATAGTGTATTTGGGCAACAATCTCTATTTTATGCAGCTTTCATTAAAAATGACAGACAAGGTATTATCATGAAGTTTTTTACATAATTTTTTATGTGTTCTTCTGATTTTTCTCAGACTATATAAGAATTGACCAATAGTTTTGTATTTTCTCCATTATCAAGAATTCATTTTGTTTTACTTGTAAATAAACATGTGCAAAGTTTATGTATCTGCAGTCATGTGTATGGTAAGTTCTGATAATGCCATCTCTATGAAACTTGATTATATATATATAGTATAGCTCGGTTGTAATGAAAGCTTTAAAACTAATTCATGGTCCTGGAGTTCAGACTCTATGGACGTTGGCATGAAACACTAAAAAACAATAGTTGTTTCCAGTTAAAGAGAAACCGTAGAATGAAAGGAAAATGAATGGATGTAGGTCAAATTTTGATTTCCTGGTATCGATATCAAATAAGTTTTTTTTGTCGTAAACTGAATTTTGAAGGCTAAATAAGTTCTCTGGGTAAATGGTATCATGGTTGAGACTAAGAACTACATTTATACCTACTTAGAGTTTGGTGATTATGAAGTGGTTTTACAATCTAAAGTCGAAAACAACCAGGCTCGACGTTATTTAATTTTGATGACCATTCAGGAACCAGTGCCTCAAGCCTACTTTAGCTTGTATATATTGAAAAAAATTATGAGATCACAGTTCAGAAAAGAGAGAAAATGAGGAAAGCTGGAATCACCAAGGGAGGAATAACAGCCAAGATAACTACTGTCAGAGACTGTTGTGGAGTTATTTTCGCAGTGGAGCCTAGTATTTGTGCTAAAGTCGGTCCTCATAGGTTCGACGTACAAAACATTAGGAACTTGATATAATATGTATCAAACTCGAAGCAAAAACTAAAATAAGAGGGCTGAAAAAAATACAGACATATAGGCAGATAAACAGACAGACACACAAACATCTTGCCTTTTATATATAGATATTATCAATTTTCCGCACTATTGTAAGATCTGCAACCTTGAAACTTCCGAATATTGTTTATGTCTTTGTCTATGAGTGTATCAAATTTGATTAAAATCAGGACCACTCTTTCTATAACCCGATTTTTTCGATATTTATTGGGGGTACCTTGACACAAAACCTAGCTAAGAACACTCACAGACGCTTATAGTTCAACTGTTTAAATTTTCAAGAAAATCGGTTCAGCCATTTCAAAGTCTATAGGTAATGGACACATACACACACAAAGTTCCATTTATAAATAAGTTTAGATTTAGATTTACATAATTAGTTAGTTTTTGGTCATAATTAAATTAGACCACAACACTGTTGTATTAAAAAGTGTTCAATACCATTATATTGTAGAACTTTTGAGTATTTGTTTATTTGGAAATGAGTTATTTCAGCAATCGAAGTTTTGAACTATCGTTATCTTCAGGTGATTTATAATACTTGATTTTTCCATTTTTCAAATATACAAACAAAAATTTTTCATGAATGTGCAACTGAAATTTTTAAAAAACTAAAAATTTTCAAAATTAGACGGATTTATTCCAGGATCTTACATACCTGTTCAAAAAATCCTAGTATGATTTTTTTGTTTTTTTTTGTTTTATGGCATATCAACCTTGGAGGGTCATTTATTGCAAACTAAATTTTTATTTATTTATTGCTGGTAATACCTTTGTCTTTCAACAATTTATTGTTTGTTTTTTTATACAAGTTTTGTGTCTAGCAATACTTTTTTCTTTTTGAGTATCAAGATTCATTGGGATTTGTTTTAAGGGCTGGGTCCCCAAGTCCTACCCTTGTTATTTAACCCATAACTGGAGGGAGGAAACGAACTAATACCTTTCCCAAGGGTACCAGTGCTTAAGTGAATGCAGGGTATTCAACTGGAATTTGAACTCAGCTCACCGATTTCTCTTTCTGATCCCCTAGTATGTATTTATATGTACGATTATATCCGGACATTATATCTGATCTTTCATTCAGTAATTTTTTTTGTTGGAATGTGAGTTTGTCCAATGGAATCAAATGCAAAGTTCTAAAACTCTCTAGAATGTTTTAATCACACAATGCAGAGCTGGTGAAATGGTGGTTTTAAGTTGTTTTTTTTTACCTTAGTTCTTTCTCATTATAAAACCGTTTGAGAAACAGTAAACCCGTTTGACAAATCACTTTTCTCTGTGAGTGAATGAGAAAAGCATGACACCTATCCTGAATCCATGAGAAAAATTCAGGATGTGGATTTACTAAATAATAAACAGTTTAAAAACTTTGGTATACGAATCAGTTATGAAAAATTTAGTATAGAAGATAAGGCAATTGAAAAAAAGAATAGTTTCACCCTATACTGCAAAGGGCTACAAAAATGAAACATCACTGAAAAAAAATAAAAAATATAAAAATATATATATATATTAGTCATCAACATACAAGCCTGTTTTGCTGTATCACAGCTTATCAGTGTGGCTAGACGCATCCACTCGCCTCTGGCCAGGATCGAAATTCAACCGATTTTTGTCAGTTGGAGTCGCTACTTCCTAAGCTATTGACGTATGGAATCAGAGAAGGGAAATTTTAACATGTTGTATAGAAGCAGTGTTTACACATGCCAGTCACCGAGAGAACTCAATTCATTTCTGAAGAGTCACGCATATAGCTGAAGTGGAAACTGTTTTTAAAATTTTCTTCTCCAGAGAGCTCAATCGTAATCAGAGCATAATATATATATATATATAATCAAATCATGTTAGTCTTGTCAGACCAAAACTTTCCTATAGCTATCATGTATGGTGACCAACCTATTCCAAAATATCTAAACCATCAACTGTATACAACTACTATCTAAAATCAAAGATTAAGGATGCCATCAAGCAAGTGAACCCTGTAGGTCCTCGTGGGGATCAACCTTCTTTCAACATCATGGACTGGTGCTACAGAAACCCAATGGACTGTACCAAATAATAGAAATCACCTTTTTTAAAGACTTTCAAAAAAAGCAACAACTAAAATGAATAGCCCATATAAGTTAAAGAGAAAATAATTACATGCCCAACATGTTAACCTCCTGCATCACTTGAAACACCAAATTAGGAAGAAAACCCCCATCAGTACTGGGAAGAAATATAACAGGACATCATTTTTTGATTCATTTTGTTTCTCAGGAAGGGCTGTTTTTTATTTTGGAATATTTTATAGGCTTTTTATTTCACATTGAATATAAAATAATTAGGGTACTGGAGAAGTTTATAAGTGTTTTGAATGTATTTCTCTTCTTTATGCAAATAATCCAAGTTGCATATTCTTAGTGCTCTTAGCTAGAGTTTGATGATTATGACGTGTTTTACAATCTAAAGTCGAAAACAACCAGGCTCGACGTTATTTAATTTTGATGACCATTCAGGAACCAGTGCCTCAAGCCTACTTTAGCTTGTATATATTGGAAAAAATTATGAGATCACAGTTCAGAAAAGAGAGAAAATGAGGAAAGCCGGAATCACCAAGGGAGGAATAACAGCCGAGAAAACTACTGTCAGAGACTGTTGTGGAGTTATTTTCGCAGTGGAGCCTAGTATTTGTGCTAAAGTCGGTACTAATAGGTTTGACATACAAAACATTAGGAACTTGATATAATATGTATTACACGGTGTAATCTTGCCAGGTCGTTGACTACTTTTGTATTCGATAAACTGTTGACTACTATTGTCCAACATCAACTGACCCTTGTTCCTCTTACTACTTAAATTAAGTGGGATAGTCTATTCACTATAGAATAGGTGTTTCAACATAACAGACACAATTGATATTTGATTTAAAAGAACAAAATTTGGTTAATTTTAATTTACATTTTTCTTTACAATTTCTATATAAAACATTTCAACTTTTATTATTTAAGGACTGACTTTACTCCATCTTGGTATTATTGCTTTTTATCACAACATTCTAACAATTGACCAACTCAAAAGAGTTATCAGAAACATTTCAAAGAAATGCTAAATCCAACACTTATTTTATACGTATGCTAACAGAGACATAAATGAAGACATAGTTGTGTAAATTACTGATAATTTTAAAACCATAAAAATAAATCGCTGACAATTATTACAAAGGCAAATACTTTATGACAATTGAATGTTCAACAGTTAAATTATCGAAGGTGAGATAAAAAGTTGTCCAGGCACTGAAGATATATAAATTCTGACTTCGTAAGGAAATAAAAACATTTTAGTTGCTGAATACTAAAACTAGAAATATTCATATTGTTAAATGTGAGAGTTTAACATCTTTTTAGTTGACTGACAAGAGAATTTGGCAAAAAGAAAAGACAGTTTTGAGAAACACTAAATTATATAAACTCGCCAAAAATGGTCACAAATATACAATTAGTTCCACATTCAAAATTTTCTTTCATATGAAGCTTGCAAATTTTTAAATCATGAACATTACTGATATGTTGCTGTTGTTGTCTAGGAGTTCATTTATTGCCCCTGAATGGCTATAAATTTTGGGTAGTGAGATAGAAAGGCGTCTGTTATTCTGTGGGGTTTGGATTTACCCAGTGAATATAAACAAAAACATAAGTTAAAATGCCAAGATTTTAAGGGTGAATAATGTTTCAGGATAATTTATACTCTGATATATGTATGTGCGTCGCTGATTGTGTTTGCGTGTGTGTATGTGGCTAATAGACTCAATCCATGTGCAAAGATGCTGACATATGTATGTGTGTGTGTGTGTGTGTGTGTTGCTAACATGCATATGTATGTGCATGACATATTGTATGTAAGTGTGTGCCTATATATATATATTACGGAAATTAACGAATTTTAACGAAACTTGGTTATAAGCAACCGACAATTTGTAATGAATTATTTTGAACATTATTTTTACCGATACTCGTATTTAAGTATATATTCTGTTTTTAATTAAACAGTATTTTTATATTTATATCTACCGGCCTGATTATTTATGATAAATTTTTATTACGAAAATGTGTGCTACCCAGCAGGATTTGAACCTGCGACCCCTATTACATAGGGGAAGCATACCATTTGATCCTGACCACTTGACCATGGATAGCCTCCTGATCAGACATATATAAGCATGATAAAAACCTCGTCTGATCAAGAAGGTATCCATGGTCAAGTGGTCAGGATCAAATGGTATGCTTCCCCTATGTAATAGGGGTCGCAGGTTCGAATCCCGCTGGGTAGCACACATTTTTGTAAAATTTATCATAAATAATCAGGCCGTTAGATATAAATATAAAAATACTGTTTAATTAAAAACAGAATATCTACTTAAATACGAGTATTGGTAAAAATAATGTTCAAAATAATTAATTGCAAATTGTCGATTGCTTATAACCAAGTTTCGTTAAAATTCGTTAATTTCCGTAACATGTTTACATTTGTTGACATTACGATACATTTCAGAGCAGACATGCTTGTTTGCGGTAAAAATCAAAAATTGTGTTATATAAGCATGATAAAAACCTCGTCTGATCAAGAGGCTATCCATGGTCGAGTGGTCAAGACAGTACCAGATCAAATGGTATGCTTTCCCTATGTAATAGGGGTCGCAGGTTCGAATCCTGCTGGGTAGCACACATTTTCGTAATAAAAATTTATCGTAAATAATCAGGCAGGTAGATATAAATATAAAAATACTGTTTAATTAAAAACAGAATATCTACTTAAATACGAGTATCGGTAAAAATAATGTTCAAAATAATCCATGACATATATATATATATATATATATATATATGTCAGATTAAATGAATTGCAAACAATGTTCGCTTATTTTTAATAAAATCCATTCACACTCATGGATAATCTTCAGCGTATTATAATCAAAGATGTCAGAAATGAGCTGTAACATTGACAGATGTTATTTTCATTCATTTCTTAAGGCACCCAAGCACTTTCAGCCTCTTTCTTTCTTTTTTGGGTACCTTAAGAAATGAATGAAAATAACATCTGTCAATGTTACAGCTCATTCTTGACATCTCTTGATGGCAATACGCGAAAGATTATCCGTGAGTGTGAACGGAATTTATTAAAAATAAGCAAAAATATTGTTTGCAATTTATTTAATCTGACATGTTTAAAAGAAAATTTGCTGCCTAAATCCACAAATACATATATATGTGTGTGTGTGTGTGTGTGTTGGGGCAACATACTGTCAGGGAAACCGAGAGCAGAGTTTAAATTCCAGTTAAGCCTTTTCATGTTCAGGGTGCACCTGCTATCCACCAAGGTGTCCTTGACAAAAACCAATGGAGAATCTGTAATGTGATAGATCCTGACTTAGCAGCTCAGATACAGTCACTTTCTCAAAGGCGGAATATAGCTTCCCTGTGTCTCTTCAACAAATACTTTCACGGTTTCTGCTCCGATGAACAGAGCTCACTGGTGCCCCTTATATATGAATTTACTCAAGCCACAAGATTAGCAAGTAGGTCCCACCCTTTTATTGTGAAACCAATAAAATGTAAATGCAAATTCTATTTCAGTAGCTTCTTTTCTCACACTTCCTGCTTGTGGAATTCCCTTCTATTTACTTACTTCCCCGACAGCTACAATTTCCAAGAATTTAAATGTAAAGTCAATAGTTATCTCCTATCACACTAACCTGCATCCTCTCTCTCATGCTCCTTTCTCCATCCATTCCACTCTCATCAGTATTCTCATCCTTCTCTTACCCACTCCCTGACACCCCCTATAACCTATCACTCTTTCTCATAATTTTCTTCCTATGTCATCTCCTGCAAAACAGTGGCAGTAAAATGCTTTGCTTGGGGCGATATGATTATAAAAAAAATTTCTATGCTATTATAATGTAGGTATTCTCTGTAAGAACTGCAACCTTGAAACTTCTGAATATCGTTTCTTATGTCTTTGTCTATGAGTGTATCAAATTTGATTAAAATCGGACCACTCCTTCTATAACCCGATTTTTTCGATTATTGATTTTCAATATTTATCGGGGGTACCTCGACACAAAACCTAGCTAAGAATACTTGCAGATGCTTATAGTACAACTGTGTAAATTTTCAAGAAAATTGGTTCAGCTGTTTCGGAGTCTATATGTAACGGACGGACACACACACACAAACACACACACGAACAGAGACAAAGTTCCATTTATAAATAAATTTAGATAATCTATCTCTTCTCCATTCAGCTATGAGTTAAATGTCAGGACAGATTGGGTTCTATAGCCTTAACTGGCAACCAGTCTACTGCAGAAAGCAATGGCAACCTAATGTGGGATAACCTTCTGCCCAGTCAGTCATGTCTCTTTCAAGACATGATCACCTAAGCGTGTTTCATGTACGGCACTTAACTGACTGACTAGATTAGCAACAAGGTCTTATCAATTTACAGGTACGATTTATGCTTACAGTTTCTTTGTCTTGCTTGTGGAACTCTCTTCCAGCTCCAAGCTTTCTGTTCAACTATGATCTTCAAGAATTTATATGCAATATTATTTACTGTTCTACTGATTACTTTTCTGTTGTTCTTACTCATTCATAATGTCTTCTGTTTTTTAATTCTTTCAAACCCAGTTACCCCTTCTGCCTTAATGACTTCATTGCCTTGCTTGGGGTGAATTTGATAAAGAAAAAAAAAACAAATTAGCATATCTCATAATAATTCTCCATGACTGTAACTTAAAATCCTAAATATAATTTTATCTGATCAACTTAAAATAAAACTTAACAATTGTAGTTCTTATTTTTAAAAGTACGAACGACCAACAGAAGGTGACAAAAACAAGTCATTGGTTTTTTTATCATGGGCAGTGAATGTTTAAGATAATTTGGCTAGTAAACAAGATTTAAACAAAGTCAGGGTGAATATATAAATAATATTTTGGCGTGAAGTTTTTTGAAATATTCACTCTATAGAAGGCCTTAGAGCCACTCAAGGTATAGGGCTAATGAAGGAGGTTGTGTTAGAGCCCCAAGTGGTGAATGAAGATATGTGGGAAAGATAATTATGATTGTCTGAAAGAGAGACGAATAAATTAGAGAAAATAAAAAATTTGGAAAAAGAAATTGTGAAGAAGAGAAAATAAGAATGGGAGGGTTAAAAACTAAAGGAATGGGATTGAGGAGAGAAAAATTAGAGAAAAAGAAACGAAAAGCAAAATAGAAAAGTGGAAAGAGATTCATGTGCATGTTAAGCAAAAGAAGAAAAAGGAGGTTTCGAATCTGCCAAAGAGAAAGACAGAAAGAAAAAGAATTTTTAACAAAAAGAAAGCAAATGAGAAAAATCAAAAGGGTACAAAAAACAAACAAAAAAAAAATAATTCATAAAAAAAAAAAAAAAAATCTAGGCACAGATAAAAATACAACAAAAAGACAAAAACAAAAGGAAAGAAATTTCAAGCAACTTCCTTTGTTTTCCGTTTTGCATTTTTTGTCAATAAGCAGAAGTTTACGACTGTCATTTTTTTTTGTAACTCCAGAATTTCAATAGAATGTTTTTTTTTTAATCATTTCATCCCAATCAAGGCATTCCACTGCCACTATTGCGCAGGGGGTTACATGGGGGAAAGTGATGAGAAAGAGTAACAGGTTATAGGATGTGTCAGGAAGTGGGTAAAAGAAGGATGATTGTGGCCGTAAAGTGAGGGATCAGTTTATATATTGATTGTAATGTAGAATTGAACCCCAACTTTATATCCACATAATAGTATAGAAATTTTTTTTTTTTTTTTTAATCATCTCACCCCAAGCAAAGCATTCCACTGCCACTATTTCGCAGGGGGTTACATAGGAGAAAATTATGAGAAAGAGTGGTTAGTGATAGGAAATGTCAGAAGGAGGGTGGTAGATGGATGAGAATACTGAGGATATGGGTTGGGTGGATGGGAAGAGTGTTTGAAGGAATGGATGTGAGTTAGTGTGATAGATCTCTATTGACCTTATATTTAAATTCCTGGAGATTGTAGCCGTCGGGAAAGCAAGTATATGGAAGGGAATTCCACAGGCAGGAAGTGCAAGAAACAAAACTGCTACTTCGAGCTTACAACCACAGGAGGCCCTAAAAATAAGTAGGAAATTCAACTTACTTTTTTGAGCTTTTTGGATGGGTGAGGTAGTATGCGTTGTGGTGCAGTGGATATTGACTCGGAACAACAAATTGGGGTGCTGAGTTCAAATTCCAGTTGAATTCCTTGCATTCACTTACACACAAATACTCTTGGGAAAGGTATTAATCCGTCTCTCCCCACCAGTTATGGGTTAAATAATAGGACAGATTGGGTTCTTTAGCCTTGGCTGGCAACCAATCTACCGCAGAAAGCAATGTCAACCTACTGCGGGATAATCTTCTGCCCAGTCAGGCATGTCTCTTTTGAGAGCATGTGCATTGTGGTGCAGTGGATAATGATTTGGAATGAAAAATCAGGGAGCCAAATTCAAATTCCAGTTGAATTCTTCACATTCACTTATGCATAAATACCCTTGTGAAGGGTATTAATCCATCTGTTCCCTCCAGTTATGGGCTAAATAACAGAACAGATTGGGTTTTATAGCCTTGGCTGGCAACCAGTCTACCGCAGAAAGCAATGTCAACCTACTGCAGGATAATCTTCTGCCAAGTCAGTCATGTCTCTTTCAAGACATGATCGCCCAAACGTGTATCACGTATGGCACCTAACTGACTGACTGAGGTAGTGAGAAACACACACTAAAGAAAGATATAAATCCACCTACCTCTCAGTTATGGGTAATAGCAAGAAAGACTGGGTTCTATAGCCTTGGGTGGCAACCAGTCTAGGAGAAGAAAAATTTCTGAATTCAAAACCTTTAACAACAGACAAATAAAATGACAGACTGGGTTCTATAGACTTGGGTGGCAACTGGTCTACTGCAGAAAGAAACAGCAACTTACTGCGGGAAAAATTTTCTACCTAGTCAGTCATAACAGTAAACAAACAAGATTGCCAAAGCTTGTATCACGTTTCATGCACATAATTGACTGACTGAGATATTTAAAAATGACAAAGATCTCAAACCTACAGGCATTAGTGACATAGAATCCAAGACATGATTATTACTTTAGAAAAAGCAAAACCAAATGGTCAGTTAGAAATTGCCGAATTAAACATTTTTTTTGGACGTCAAAGGATACGGCTTGAAAGATCTTTCCCAAATTATTAAAAAGTTAAAAATAAAATTAAAATAATGATTGAACCTGCCTATTTAAATGATTTAAACAAAAGAAAATTTAATGCCAACAAGCAATAAATAAAATTATAAAAGTTACTTTCTATTTTTTGTTAAAAGAAATTAACATTCTAGATTTAGAGACTGCACCTAAAAATTATATTTCTCAATAAAAGTTTCTGAATATGAATAGTAAATTTGAGAAATGATTATTTTTCCTCTTTAAAAATTTTAGAAATTGAATGGAGAAAAAACAAAAATGAAGTGGACTAATGTAATGAGGAAGTAATCTAAAAAAACTCCCAGTTTGGCAAAAACAAATTTTCAAACTATCCAAAGTTTAATTTCATGGCTCCAGTTCAACAAAAAGTTTTGAAAGGTTTTACTTATT
>JBBBDQ010001380.1:367500-370000 GCA_037127315.1 Ascarosepion bandense | reverse complement strand
TAGTTTGGCAAAAGGTTAAGATACCCACTCATTGGTTCAAGCAAGAGAAGATGTCCGTCATCCAGGACAGCGTAAACTCACTTTTTTTTTTTGGTAGCTGTTGTTCCTAACTGTGACTTGTTGATGTGTCTGTATTTTTTCCGCATTAAAGATTTTACAAGTATAAAATGCTGCCGACATGGGTTAGCAAAGTACTTGTTCAGTAAGTCAAAATGAAAAGAAGGCACGTCTTTATCAAATGAGCAACAACCCAATCCCCAAGCAGTCGTAGTCGTAGTGAAAGAAAAAGTTTCATTTGGAGGTTCAATGATTAAATGAGAGGTTTTACTACAAACAAATTAACGATAAGAGATTAAGAAATACGAAAGACTGATCATCCAAATTAAATTAATTATGAAGTTACTGTCGGTTTAAGTCCTAATTTTTTTGTGATATACTTACTAACTGGTGACATTGGTCACTGGCTAAAATGTGTGATACCCGCTCAAAGGTTCAGAGCTGGACACTGCTTAAAATTACTTAAAAGTTAAAGTAAGTATTTTGTTTGAGAGAGTTTATTTCAATTTTAAAAAGACAGAAAACATTGTCAGAAAAAATGATAAACTAAAAAAAAAAACATTTTCATTCTACACACCATCAATTTATTTAGAAAATTTAAAATTTTATATTTGGCTAACTTATGTCAGAAACAGAATTAAAATTTAAATTAAAATTATATTTTCAGAAAGAACGTATTTCCTATTTCCATCTCAGGGATTTAAAGAGAATTTTATCAGCTGATCTACAAAAAGGTGTTAAATAATTTTTTTTTCTAGTTAATTATTGAAGTAATTAAAAACTTCTTTGTAATTTTTAAACATATTTGTTTTTTCAACTAAAAAATATTTTGAAAAATTTATCTTTTCTTCATCGCTAACATTAATCTTTAGCTTTTTTTAGGTGTTTATTTTAAAAATAAGATTTTTAAATCATGGAATAGACATTTCGTTTTTTTTTTTTCTAGAGATTCTTGTTTACATTGCTTTTTCTTTTCTTTGATATCGTCAATTTTTGCAATTTAAGAAAAAAAAACTTTTTTTAAATTAATCAATCCTTTCTTTGACAATCCGATGTGAAGAATTTAAAATTGATTCCATATTTGGTACTTTTTTTTCTTTTTTTTTTTATACAAGAGTTTCTTGCACTGAAATCTCAAAAAAATCTTAGACGACAACAAAAAAAGAATCAAGTTTGGATGGCATCCCAATAAATCCAAATTCTTTGAGAGGATAACATTATTCCAGTAAACTCCGTCTGGCAGTAATGCTCCAGAAAATGATAAAATTCCACGTTATATAACAAAATCTTTGGTTTTTGTTTTCTTTCAAATTTCGCTAATTTACTTGCCGAAAAATGTCTCGATTTCTACTGAGGAATAAGAGTTGTAGACAGACAGACAGAAATTATAAGCGAGTTTGCAGCAGTTAAAGAAAAAGAAAAAAAAAAGAAAAATTATCCTTGTTGGTTTGAAAGCACAGTCAGGTTCCCTTGTAATAATTCTTACATCCCAACGAAAAACGATAAACTTCTGGTCGGTCCACTCTTTCCTCGGCACAGTTTCAGCTTCCCGTGACACTCCCAAAAATCGTGACTTGAGAGAGAAATTGTTACACAGACATCCTCAATCCCCGGCGCTCGTGTTCAGCACCCACAGTCGCGGACGGACCGAACTCCATCTTACCCTCAGATTAAAAAGAGAAGGGAGAGAGAAAAAATAAAATAAAATAAAGAATAATAAAACGTAAAAACCTCTAAGAAGTTAAAATGACTCTCACACACACGTGCCTGTTTCTACGTTTTTTTCGCCCCCCTCCCAGGAACTCCTTCCGTTCTTCTTAGGATTTCTTCCTTCAAAGTAGCATTTTTACACACTAGTTGATGTCAGACAAAACAATGGTGTAATTCAGTTTGAAAGTACTCCCTCACCCCCACCAATATTACTATTAACATTATTAACTGATGACGATGTTTTTAAATCTTGTGTGTCTTGTGTTTAAACATCTCCCTTATTTAAAACTTTAATATTTTTAATAAATTTACGACCACGGCGACTCTCAGAAGCACGCACTCATATACCTTATAAAAGACACACAACAAAATTTTAATGCAACATTATTCTTTACACCATTATAGATATATAGAAACAGCTTCAGATAGATAGATAGATAGATAGATAGATAGAAACAGCTTCAGAGAGATAGATAGATAGATAGATAGATAGATAGATAGAAACAGCTTCAGAGAGATAGATAGATAGATAGATAGATAGATAGATAGATAGATAGAAACAGCCTCAGAGAGATAGATAGATAGATAGAAACAGCTTCAGAGAGATAGATAGATAGATAGATAGATAGAAACAGCTTCAGATAGATAGATAGATAGATAGATAGATAGATAGAAACAGCTTCAGATAGATAGATAGATAGATAGATAGATGGATAGATAGATAGAAACAGCT
>JBBBDQ010001380.1:335000-365000 GCA_037127315.1 Ascarosepion bandense | reverse complement strand
ATAGATAGATAGAAACAGCTTCAGAGAGATAGATAGATAGATAGATAGATAGATAGATAGAAACAGCTTTCAGAGAGATAGATAGATAGATAGATAGATAGAAACAGACAGAGAGATAGATAGATAGATAGATAGATAGATAGATAGAAACAGCTTCAGAGAGATAGATAGATAGATAGATAGATAGATAGATAGATAGAAACAGCTTCAGAGAGATAGATAGATAGATAGATAGATAGATAGATAGATAGATAGAAACAGCGAGAGAGATAGATAGATAGATAGATAGATAGATAGATAGAAACAGCTTCAGAGAGATAGATAGATAGATAGATAGATAGATAGATAGATAGAAACAGCTTCAGAGAGATAGATAGATAGATAGATAGATAGATAGATAGATAGATAGATAGATAGATAGAAACAGCTTCAGATAGATAGATCGGGATAGAAACAGCTTCAGATAGATCGATAGAAACAGCTTCAGATAGATCGATAGAAACAGCTTCAGATAGATCGATAGAAACAGCTTCAGATAGATCGATAGAAACAGTCAGATAGATAGATAGATAGATAGATAGATAGATAGAAACAGCTTCAGAGAGATAGATAGATAGATAGATAGATAGATAGATAGAAACAGAGAGATAGATAGATAGATAGATAGATAGATAGATAGAAACAGACAGAGAGATAGATAGATAGATAGATAGATAGATAGAAACAGAGAGAGATAGATAGATAGATAGATAGATAGATAGAAACAGCTTCAGAGAGATAGATAGATAGATAGATAGATAGATAGATAGAAACAGCTTCAGATAGATAGATCGATAGAAACAGCCAGATAGATAGATAGACTGATAGAAACAGCTTCAGATAGATCGATAGAAACAGCTTCAGATAGATCGATAGAAACACCTTTCAGATAGATCGATAGAAACACCTTCAGATAGACTGATAGAAACACTCAGATAGATCGATAGAAACACTCAGATAGATCGATAGAAACACCTTCAGATAGATAGATCAAGATAGAAACACCTTCAGATAGATAGATCGATAGAAACAGCTTCAGATAGATAGATCGATAGAAACAGCTTCAGATAGATAGATCGATAGAAAAAGTGTCAGATAGATAGATAGATAGATAGATAGATAGATAGAAACAGCTTCAGAGAGATAGATAGATAAATAGAAACAGCTTCAGAGTGATAGATAGATAGATAGAAACAGCTTCAGATAGATAGATAGATAGATAGATAGATAGATAGAAACAGCTTCAGACAGATAGATAGATAGAAACAGCTTCAGACAGATAGATAGATAGATAGAAACAGCTTCAGAGAGATAGATAGATAGATAGATAGATAGATAGATAGATAGATAGAAACAGCTTCAGAGATATAGATAGATAGATAGATAGATAGATAGAAACAGCTTCAGAGAGATAGATAGATAGATAGAAACAGCTTCAGAGAGATAGATAGATAGATAGATAGATAGATAGATAGAAAAAGCTTCAGAGAGATAGATAGATAGATAGATAGATAGATAGATAGATAGAAACAGCTTCAGAGAGATAGATAGATAGATAGAAACAGACAGAGAGATAGATAGATAGATAGAAACAGCTTCAGAGAGATAGATAGATAGATAGAAACAGCTCAGAGATAGATAGATAGATAGATAGATAGATAGATAGATAGATAGATAGATAGATAGATAGATAGATAGAAACAGCTTCAGAGAGATAGATAGATAGATAGATAGATGGATAGATAGATAGATAGATAGATAGATAGAAACAGCTTCAGAGAGATAGATAGATAGATAGATAGATAGATAGATAGATAGATAGATAGATAGATAGATAGAAACAGCTTCAGAGAGATAGATAGATAGATAGATAGATAGAAACAGACAGAAGATAGATAGATAGATAGATAGATAGATAGATAGATAGATAGATAGATAGAAACAGACAGAGAGATAGATAGATAGATAGATAGATAGATAGAAACAGCTTCAGAGAGATAGATAGATAGATAGATAGATAGATAGAAACAGCTTCAGAGAGATAGATAGATAGATAGATAGATAGAAACAGCTTCAGAGAGATAGATAGATAGATAGATAGATAGAAACAGTTTCAGAGAGATAGATAGATAGATAGATAGATAGATAGAAACAGCTTCAGAGAGATAGATAGATAGATAGATAGATAGATAGATAGATAGATAGATAGATAGAAACAGAAACAGAGAGATAGATAGATAGATAGATAGATAGATAGATAGATAGAAATAAATAGAGAGATAGATAGATAGATAGATAGATAGATAGAAACAGCTTCAGAGAGAGATAGATAGATAGATAGATAGATAGAAACAGCTTCAGAGAGATAGATAGATAGATAGATAGATAGAAACAGCTTCAGAGAGATAGATAGATAGATAGATAGATAGATAGATAGAAACAGCTTCAGAGAGATAGATAGATAGATAGATAGATAGATAGAAACAGCTTCAGAGAGATAGATAGATAGATAGATAGATAGATAGAAACAGAGAGATAGATAGATAGATAGATAGATAGATAGATAGATAGATAGATAGAAACAGCTCAGAGAGATAGATAGATAGATAGATAGATAGATAGATAGATAGAAACAGCTTCAGAGAGATAGATAGATAGATAGATAGATAGATAGAAACAAACAGAGAGATAGATAGATAGATAGATAGATAGATAGATAGATAGAAACAGACAGAGAGATAGATAGATAGATAGATAGATAGATAGATAGATAGAAACAGCTTCAGATAGATAGATCGATAGAAACAGCTTCAGATAGATCGATAGAAACAGCTTCAGATAGATCGATAGAAACAGCTTCAGATAGATCGATAGAAACAGCTTCAGATAGATAGATAGATAGATAGATAGATAGATAGAAACAGCTTCAGAGAGATAGATAGATAGATAGATAGATAGATAGAAACAGCTTCAGAGAGATAGATAGATAGATAGATAGATAGATAGAAACAGCTTCAGAGAGATAGATAGATAGATAGATAGATAGATAGATAGAAACAGCTTCAGAGAGATAGATAGATAGATAGATAGATAGATAGAAACAGCTTCAGAGAGATAGATAGATAGATAGATAGATAGATAGATAGATAGAAACAGCTTCAGATAGATAGATCGATAGAAACAGCTTCAGATAGATAGATCGATAGAAACAGCTTCAGATAGATAGATAGATCGATAGAAACAGCTTCAGATAGATCGATAGAAACAGCTTCAGATAGATCGATAGAAACACCTTCAGATAGATCGATAGAAACACCTTCAGATAGATCGATAGAAACACCTTCAGATAGATCGATAGAAACACCTTCAGATAGATCGATAGAAACACCTTCAGATAGATCGATAGAAACACCTTCAGATAGATCGATAGAAACACCTTCAGATAGATCGATAGAAACACCTTCAGATAGATCGATAGAAACACCTTCAGATAGATAGATCGATAGAAACACCTTCAGATAGATAGATCGATAGAAACAGCTTCAGATAGATAGATCGATAGAAACAGCTTCAGATAGATAGATCGATAGAAAAAGCGTCAGATAGATAGATAGATAGATAGATAGATAGATAGATAGATAGAAACAGCTTCAGAGAGATAGATAGATAAATAGAAACAGCTTCAGAGTGATAGATAGATAGATAGATAGAAACAGCTTCAGATAGATAGATAGATAGATAGATAGATAGATAGAAACAGCTTCAGACAGATAGATAGATAGAAACAGCTTCAGACAGATAGATAGATAGAAACAGCTTCAGACAGATAGATAGATAGATAGAAACAGCTTCAGACAGATAGATAGATAGATAGAAACAGCTTCAGAGAGATAGATAGATAGATAGATAGATAGATAGATAGATAGATAGATAGAAACAGCTTCAGAGATATAGATAGATAGATAGATAGATAGATAGAAACAGCTTCAGAGATATAGATAGATAGATAGATAGATAGATAGAAACAGCTTCAGATAGATAGATAGATAGATAGATAGATAGATAGATAGAAACAGCTTCAGAGAGATAGATAGATAGAAACAGCTTCAGAGAGATAGATAGATAGAAACAGCTTCAGAGAGATAGATAGATAGAAACAGCTTCAGAGAGATAGATAGATAGAAACAGTTTCAGAGAGATAGATAGATAGAAACAGCTTCAGAGAGATAGATAGATAGAAACAGCTTCAGAGAGATAGATAGATAGAAACAGCTTCAGAGAGATAGATAGATAGAAACAGCTTCAGAGAGATAGATAGAAACAGCTTCAGAGAGATAGATAGATAGAAACAGCTTCAGAGAGATAGATAGATAGAAACAGCTTCAGAGAGATAGATAGATAGAAACAGCTTCAGAGAGATAGATAGATAGAAACAGCTTCAGAGAGATAGATAGATAGAAACAGCTTCAGAGAGATAGATAGATAGATAGAAACAGCTTCAGAGAGATAGATAGATAGATAGAAACAGCTTCAGAGAGATAGATAGATAGATAGATAGAAACAGCTTCAGAGAGATAGATAGATAGATAGAAACAGCTTCAGAGAGATAGATAGATAGAAACAGCTTCAGAGAGATAGATAGATAGATAGAAACAGCTTCAGAGAGATAGATAGATAGAAACAGCTTCAGAGAGATAGATAGATAGATAGATAGATAGATAGATAGATAGATAGATAGATAGAAATAGATAGATAGATAGATAGATAGATAGATAGAAAGAAACAGCTTCAGATAGATAGATAGATAGATAGATAGAAACAGCTTCAGAGAGATAGATGGATAGATAGATAGATAGATAGATAGAAACAGCTTCAGATGGATAGATAGATAGATAGATAGATAGATAGATAGATAGATAGAAACAGCTTCAGATAGATAGATAGATAGAAACAGCTTCAGAGAGATAGATAGATAGATACAGCTTCAGAGAGATAGATAGATAGATACAGCTTCAGAGAGATAGATAGATAGATACAGCTTCAGAGAGATAGATAGATAGATACAGCTTCAGAGAGATAGATAGATAGATAGATAGATACAGCTTCAGAGAGATAGATAGATAGATACAGCTTCAGAGAGATAGATAGATAGATACAGCTTCAGAGAGATAGATAGATAGATACAGCTTCAGAGAGATAGATAGATAGATACAGCTTCAGAGAGATAGATAGATAGATACAGCTTCAGAGAGATAGATAGATAGATACAGCTTCAGAGAGATAGATAGATAGATACAGCTTCAGAGAGATAGATAGATAGATACAGCTTCAGAGAGAGAGAGAGATAGAAACAGCTTCAGAGAGAGATAGAGATAGAAACAGCTTTAGAGAGATAGATAGATAGAAACAGCTTCAGAGAGATAGATAGATAGAAACAGCTTCAGAGAGATAGATAGATAGAAACAGCTTCAGAGAGATAGATAGATAGTAACAGCTTCAGAGAGATAGATAGATAGAAACAGCTTCAGAGAGATAGATAGATAGAAACAGCTTCAGAGAGATAGATAGATAGATAGATAGATAGATAGATAGAAACAGCTTCAGATAGATAGATCGATAGAAACAGCTTCAGATAGATAGATCGATAGAAACAGCGTCAGATAGATAGATAGATAGATAGAAACAGCGTCAGATAGATAGATAGATAGATAGATAGATAGATAGATAGATAGATAGATAGATAGAAACAGCGTCAGATAGATAGAGAACACTTTACTGAATAAATCCCAGCCTAGGTAATAAAACAAGTATTTTAGGCCAAATTTGACGTTATTCATCAACATAGTGGGTCACCCTAGAAGGAAACTAATTCTAGCACTTTTCTAATAATTCGATGCCTTTTTTGAAGAATGATTTGTCTCTAGCCTCAAAATACACCTCAGTTTCCAATATCACTTCTTCATTGGAGCCAAATCTCTTTCTCTGGAGCATTCTTTTGAGGTCTACAAACTGCCATTAATCGCTAGGCACCAGATCTGGAGAATAGGGTGAATGCGGAAGCAATTCGAAGTGCAATTCATGTAGTTTTGCCATCGTTGCGATCGACTTGTGACTCGGTGCATTGTCCTGGTGAAAGATTACTTTTTTCTTATTCATTTGTGGCTATGTTTTTTCTGATTCTTCCTTCAAACACACCAATGATGCTATATAATATTCGTTCTTCCGTTTTCAAGGTAATAAATGAACAAAAAAAAATACGAAGGCTTTTTGCGCATCCAAAAATACGGAGGCTTTCACCTGCTGCTTTCTACTCAGCTGACTGCCGATTTGACTCTGGAGTGAAATGGTGGATCCATGCTTCATCCACTGTCACATATTTATGCAAAAACTCTTTGCTGCGTTGAAACAGTTGCAGACAATGCACTGAATTGTTGACGCGTTGTCATTTTTGATCCACCGCAAGCAAACAAGGCAGGCACTTTGAACACAGTTTTCTCATTGACAAATGCTCATGCAAAATGGTGAATACACTGCCTTCTGATATTTAAATACATCTGCAATCTCACGTAAATTCAATTTACGATCAGCCAAAATGGTTTGACTTTTTTGGTGTTTTTAGGGACAACTGCTGATTTTGGGTGACCTGAGCGTTCATTTGTCTGTACGACTGCATTTCAAGTCAGCATACCACCTCTTAACCATTGTTTCCGACGGAGCAGAGTCCGAATAACACTTATCAAGCCATTGTTTTGCTTAAACAGAATTTTTTTTTCATAAAAAAAGCAATGCTTTACCAATACACAAAATTCAAATTTTTCCATTGTTTTGAAAATTTGCAACAGTCAGTCAGTCAGTTACGTGCCATACGTGATACACGCTTGGGCGATCATGTCTCGAAAGAGACATGACTGACTGGGCAGAAAGATTATCCCGCAGTAGGTTGCCATTGCTTTCTGCGGTAGACTGGTTGCCGACCAAGGCTATAGAACCCAATCTGTCCTGCTATTTAACCCATAACTGGAAGGAAGAGACGGATTAATACCTTTCCCAAGGGTAATTGCGCGTAAGTGAATACAATGTATTCAACTGGAATTCGAACTCGACTCCCCGGCTTCTCGCTCCGAGCCGATATCCACTGTACCACAACGCACATCCCGCAACAGTAGCTTCACTTAAATAACTGTAATTTGTCAACTTATTATCCAGTTAAGCCCAAGTTTTGTCACATGTCTTTTGAAGGTTAGTACTTCATAAAAATCATATAGATTTTTATAAGTGGCACTATCTATATGTCAGGCCCGGGATTTATTGAGTGATGTGTTAGCCTGAGATAGATAGATGTTTACTAACAGCCCTGGATAGATTTATAGATAGACAGAAACAGCCCGAGATTGATAGATAGAAATGGCCATAGGTACACCAGAAAAAAAAAACTGAGTCACGTCAAATTACATTTACCCATTGTAAGTTCTCTTGACGATTTGGTTACCTGTTAACTAAAATTGAAACAAGATTTTTCCAAAATTTTGAACGTGTTAGAAAAGATTGAAAAATATTACAAAATAATTTTTAAAGTACTTTGATCTTCCTCTTAATAATAACATAAAAATTGAGATGGAAAACGGGGCTTTTTTCTTCATCGATTTAGTGGAGGTACTTATTTTTAAGATTACGGATTATTTGATAGTTATATATATATATAAGGCACTCACATCAGGTTTTTGCCAATTGCGTTTTATAGATAAAGTCTCCGTAGAACAAATAAATAAACATCGACTTTTGTGTTAAAAAAACGCATTCCTGCGATAGATATTATTTACTTTAAGATTAAATTGTTTCAAATCGGATCAATTAAACCTTAAATCAGCTAATATTTCTCAAATAATGTTTCGGAAAATAGAGACTTGGGCAGATGGATGGCGAAGTAGGTTTTGAGTGGGATAGCAGAAGGAGGAGTGCTAAGTGCTACAGGGGATAAGAAGATGTGGAGGGCCTCGATCTCCTACGTTCTGAAGAGACACGACACATAAAAGAAGTAGTAGTAGATATTTTATTGGTGAAGGAAGATATTCTAATAAAGAGAATTACATTGCAATGAATGAGGACTAAAAAAACAACTCTTTTCAGTCCATTTATATTAAATTTTTATCTATGAACTCTAAATTAAAACTAAAATAAAAGCTTCAAGAAATATTACAAATTCATTTTAAAACATCCATATAGCGAATGAGTGAAGGTAGTTAAAAAAAAAAAAAAGAGACTCGTCCTAGATGACGTGTTTTGTCTTATGAGGAACTTTATTAATGTGTGGGGTTTCATACATTGACACCCCCCCACACACACACGCATGGTCACTCGGCGTCCACGTGATGACTGGTTTCCGCCAAAAACGATGCTAATAAAAACGGAAAACATCACGTGGTACATTAGTTAGGATTTCGTCCCGGGACAAGAGCAAACATGTCTTCCTAACTCACACAAACACACGCGCACTAATTGCGTGTAGCAATTAGTGGCGCAAAATTTTCTTTTATTTTTCTTCTCCTACATTAACACTATGCACATTAACTTTCATTCAAACAGGACTTTACATAAAATAACTTCCTACACATAAATCCACAATTTTTCCAACCTTCGTCAGTAGAAATCCACCGACTGCTACATTCGCATGTAAGTCTCTCTCTCTACTCAACGCACACACAGACACCGAACTTTGTTTTCTGTCTGACTTTCTTCATCAAGGATTTGAACTTTGAACTCTTTACGATAATCTTAACAATTGTTACAAACCTTTCTTTCAGCTAGAGAAAAAACTTCATACATCTTATTTTGTTTCTACGAACAGACGAAGGGGAATGACTCTTTCCTTTTCACTTTCTCATGCATGCTTTCTCAACCCCATGTAACCTTTGTCAATACATTGTTTTTTCTGGTTACTTTCGCCTTTTTGTTCTTTCTTAAAACCTGCTTCAAACCATGACCTCATGTTACGTCGAGTCGACTCGTAAAATCTAAATTAGTAAGTGGACGCCTCGTCAACTACAAATGTGTCGTCTAAGGGAAATTTTCCTCGTCTTTATACTTATTGCATTTTTACTGATATATTTTAGTTATATCAGAATTTTTATATATACCCGCACAAACACACACATATATACTTCATATTACCGGGCAAAATATTTAGTGCTCACTGTAAAGAAAGAATTAATAATGGCTTCCCAAACCACATTGTAAATGAATAAATAAGACGATATTTCAAAAACCTCAGTACACATCGAACAGAATATGGTACTTCCACAAAAGACTATAAACATATCAAACTTTTTTTTACAACCAGATGTACGATAATTACAATCAGGATGAAAAAATAATAGAAAATCTCATTTGTAATGAGCTCTTTATACAATTCTATCGTTTAATATTTTATATTGAATACATTTTCTGACCATCCACTCCGTTTACAGATTTGGCATCATTATATATATATATATATATATATATATGATAGCATTTTTCATTGATGCATGTTTCATTAAATAATCCACATAAGGAAACAATAAAATAATCCATAAAAATACAAGTTTTGTCGATTTATTTTAAATAATCCACATAAAGAAACAATCCTCATAAAATGTTTTTCACCATAGGAGGAGGTATTTTTATATGCACCTAAAATAATCGAAATACGAATGAAATAATTGATGCTTTCATTTTCCAGTATTGTGCCAACTTTCTACACAGCACAGCTAAGTTTTGTTTTTTTGTTTAATGGCCTATCAACACCTCTGTGGGACCATCAAATAGCAAAGTTAATTTGGTATAATTTCTCTGTGGAATTGACCTGGCACTAGGCCATTTCCAAAAGGGACATTCTACCCAAATCCTTAAAACCCACCATTATTTTTATAAGCATTGAAAATCCATGATTAAACAAGTAATGAGAAGGAAAAAGTTGACAAAGCATTAATTTGTAACGATACAATGGATTAACAAATATTTAACAGGAATACATAATATACATAGATATTGAAGGCTTACGGCCATATCACGTTGAATACACCGGTTCTCGCTCGATCACCGAAGTTAAGCAACGTTGAGCCTGGTTAGTACTTACATGGGTGACCGCTTCGGAATACCAGGTGCTGTAAGTGTTTGGTGACAGTGTTGTGGAGCAGGAAAGAGAAATCGGGGAACTGAGTTCAAATTCCAGTTGAATACCCTGCATTCACTTAAACACTGGTATCCCTTGGGAAAGGTATTAATCCGTCCCTTCCCTTATGGGTTAAATAACAGGGTAGGACTTGGGGACCCTACCCTTAAAAAAACAAATCCCAATGAATCTTGATACTCGAAAAGAAAAAAACTTATATAAAAACAACAATAAATTGTTGAAAAGAAAAAGGTACTACCAACAATAAATAAATAAAATTTAGTTGGCAATAAATGACCTGCCGAGGTTGATATGCCATTAAACAACCAACCAACGTAGATGTTGAATAAGATGTGAAATTGGGTGTTTGAAATTGTTTCCTATTGTCTGTGCGAAGATTATTGTTATGGATTTTAGCATAAATTTGAATGTTCATTATTGTTGAAGGAATTCACACTGTGTTAAGAAAATTATGTATGAAAATACTGCTGAGAGGAATTGTTCCAGTGTTTAAGTTCATGAATAATGTTCATGGTGTTAGTTATACAAAATATAGAATTTATAGCAGTTTGAGTTGGGCCTGGGCATAGGCCTGGGCTTAACCCTGGGAAAACGCGAGAAAGTATAAGGGCATCGCGTGTGTGTATGTACAATGAGTGAGTGCAGCTGTTTAAGTTTTATTTAACAGCATATCAACACCTCTGTGGGTTATTCAATGACAAAAAATGTAGGGTTTTAAAGTTTTGGTTATAGTGAGAAAGTTGATTTTGTCAGATTTTGATGAAAGAAGATGTCTCCTAGTTTTGTATTAAAAAATGTATTGCTAATAATAAATTTTTCTTTAAAAAAATGTGTATCTTTCTCTAAAAGTCTATTTTTATGGATATATTTCTATAAAAGTTTATTTTTATATTTTCATAGTGTTTTGAGCCCAGTTTGGGTGGGGGTGAACTATTTACCCATAGCTGGGACCCTAACAGATGCTCTCACTCTGGGTTAGGTTAGACCTGGGAACAACAGCAATAAAGAGGTGGTTCCATGCTGCTCATAACCTCCCAATCAGAGGTCTTGCTACTGGATGCAGTTTACCATCATGCCCAGGACCATCCCTTTTGAGACATGATCACTCAAGCTTATATCACGTACAGCACTTAACTGAATAAAGCACAAAGGTTCAAAAATGTAAAAACATTCTTGTTTTCAGAAATGTTTTAGCCTAGTTTTCATTTTATAGTTCCTTGTTATTTGTTTTCTTCAAAACTGACAATATTACTGCTGCAAAACAATGCTTGTTTTTAAGGTCTTTCTTTACTTAATATTCCATTATCAGAGTAGCAGCTAAACCCAAATATTTGGTGTCTTTTCCGAAAAGTCATAAAAAATTTAACTTGTAACAAGAGACGACTCTTCCTGTGATTATCTGCTCTGCTCCAATTATGTTTCTTCTCATTTTTCTTTCCCCAACTAGTTCCCTCACCCACACCCGACCCATAGTTTTTTTTTCCTTTCTTTTTTACTTCATACTCATCAATTGCACCTTTTTTTTTTGTTTAATAATTTTTCTTCCATTTTTTCCCAACATCCTTCTTACTGAACTTTCTACTTGATCATTATTATAAATATCTTCTGCTTCACTCGGTTTTTTTTCTTACCTGTTCGCCCTCTCCTGCTAATTGTTTCAGTTTTACATGTTATTTATACTGAATTTATTTTTGTTTTCAGCAGAAACACAAATTATTTATATCACACTCAGTCAGTCAGTTAAATGCCATACGTGATACACGCTTTGGGCGATCATGTCTCTTTCGAGACATGACTGACTGGGCAGAAGATTATCCCGCAGAAGGTTGCCATTACTTTCTGCTGTAGACTGGTTGCCAGCCATGGCTATAGAACCCAATCTGTCCTATTGCTGAACATATAACCAGAAGGAGAAGAGATAGATTATGTTACATTATTAAGTATAATTAGTGGGAGATCAGTTTATTACTTCATAGTAATATAAAACCGATCCCCCATTTTATGACCAGTATTAGTTTTAATTATGTTTCCAACTATTATATTCAGTCAGTTAAGTGCCATACGTGATACATTTTTTGGGTGATCATGTCTTGAAAGAGACATGACTGACTGGACAGAAGATTATCCTGCAGAAGGTTGCCATTACTTTCTGCTGTAGACTGGTTGCCAGCCATGGCTATAGAACCCAATCTGTCCTGTTATTTAACTCATAGCTAGAGGGAGAAGACATTATATTACATTATTATATTAAGTATAATTAGTAGAGGATTAGTTTATTACTTCATTAGAATAAAAAACAGATCCCCCACTTTCTGTGCAGTAGAAGCTTTAATTATGTTTCCGACTATTGTATTCAGTCAGTCAGTTAAGTGCCATACGTGATACACGTTTGGGCAATCATATCTTGAAAGATTATTCTGCAGTAGGTTGCCATTACTTTCTGCGATAGACTGGTTGCTATCCAAGGCTATAGAACCCAATCTGTTATTTAACCCATAACTGGAGGGAATAAATAGATTAATACCTTTCCCAAGAGTATTTGTGCATAAGTCAAGGCAGAGAATTCAACGGGAATTCGAACTCAGCACACCGATTTTTCGTTCCACTGAACCACAACACACATCCAAACACATCTCACACTCACAGGTATATCTTTATTCTATTTAAGATTTAACTTTTGTCACCCAATAAGAGACTTAATGCTTAGAAAGGAAAATAACTAAGAAGGCATTTATCTACAACTTCTTTCTTCTGTGCGCCATGTCCCTTCAGGACGAAGACAATCATGGCCCTCCACAGCTTCCTTGTTCCTTGCGACTCTTAATGTATTTTGTCTTTCTCCCAAACCCTGCTCTGCCATTCATTTTCTTAAGCCCATCAATTATTTGTCTATATTTCTGAGATGAGGTAGTATTTGCAGTATTTACCTTATTTGGACTATTGTCTTCATCTTTGTTGCCATTTGTACGACGTTTCGACCGTTGCATGCTTCAGCCTTCTTCAGGTGCTAAAAATTTTGAACCGAGCCGCAGCGTACAACAGCTGAAATGCTGTACAAATGGCATCAAAGATAAGGACAATAGTCTGAATAATGTAAATACTGTAAATACTACCTCATCTCAGAAATATAGACAAATAGAATGATCGATTATTAAACGTCATACAAATGGCATCAAAGACGTGGACAATAGTCTGAAAAATGTAAATACCGTAAATATTACTTCATCTCAAAAGTAAAGACAAATAGAATGATCTCTTATTAAATGTCATGCAAATGGCAACAAAGATGATGACAAGAGTGCGAATACTGTAAATACTGCCCATCAAGTTTTCTCCTGTCTCCCTTTCTCTCTATTCATCCCATGAGTATTCACCAAGCCCTCCTTCCTTTTAGTTTCCATTTTTTCCAAAGCCTCCTCCTTGCTCACAGGTTTAATCCATGATATCCTCAGAGTTCTTCTGTAGAACCACATTTCGGTTGCTGCTATTACTCTAAGGAGTTTGTCCAGTATTCACTGCCATGCAGGAGGACAGATATCATCGAACAGTTCAGTAGACTTTTCTCTTGTTTCCAAGGAATTTTTCCTGTTTCTCAATACTCTGCTTAGCTTTTGGAATGTGTTTTGGCGATCCCTATACATTTTTGGTTGGTTGTTGGTTTGTTTTAGCCAGCATATCGACTATCTTTGGGTCATTGAATGCTGAAAATCATTTTTCTTTTTAGGTTCAAACTTTTCCTATAGTTGAATTTTTCAGAATTGTGACCTGGTATTATATTTTTAAGTATAATCCTGTCACTCTCAAGAAGGAAAGAATGTCATCCATGCGAGTGTTCTCAAATATATTTTTCATATTATTGGTTTTTAAGTATCGCTTTCTAGCAGTAGCAAGGGCTCGACATTCCACAAGAATATGTTTGACTGTACAAGTTGTCTGGCATGTTAAACATTGTGGTGGCTGTACTTGTTTGATTACAAAGGAGTGAGTGAGGGTTGTGTGGTCGATATGTAATCTGGATATAACAACTTGTTCTTTCCTTGACTTTTTAATAACTGGTCTCCACTCTCCCAAAGTGGGTTTGATTTGAAAGAGTTTGTTGTTCGTGTTATTATTCCAGTGTTATTGCCATTTTGCACAAAATAATTTGTTGATTTTACGTTTTAGGTTGGTATAAGGGATGAGAACTCAGTGTCGCACATTCTGTCCTCTATCAGAACACTTCCCAGGTATTTAAATTTCTGTACCTGCTTTATTTTAGCATCTCCGACCTCTAATTAGCATTTTTGGGCTCTTCTTTTTGTTGATGACCATGCATTCGGTTTTATTGTGTTTAGTCATTTCTTCTCGCTCTCCTTCGATGTTTCTTTTTAAGAAGGTTTTTAGTTTCATTTCTGTGTCTGCTATCAGCAGTGTGTCATCTGCATATCTTATATTGTTACTTTTTGGGGCCACCAATATCAAAAGTAACCGGTTAATAAATTATATACAAGGGCTGCTTGTTTTTCTTTCCTCTATTTTTGACCCCTTTGTAATAAAGCCAATGTACCCCTTGACAAGTGTTGGCCGAAAGGTTCCTCGGGATAATTATGACATCTATTTTGTTACGGAAATTAAAAAATTTCAATGAAACTTGGTTATAAACAACCAACAATTTATAATTGTTTGAACATTATTTTTTTATCGATACTCATATTTAAGTATTCTGTTTTTAATTAAACAGTATTATATATTTATATCTACTGGCCTGATTATTTACAATAAATTGTTATTATGAAAATGTGTGCCATTTGTCAGGATTTGAACCTGCAACCCCTATCAACATAGGGGAAGCTATCATTTGATCTGGCAACGTCTTAGACCGTTTTGTTACAATAAATCGAAAATTGTGTTATGTAGGCTTGATTAAAACCTTGTTTAGACTGGAGGCCATTCGTGGTCGAGCGGTCTAAGACGTGCCAGATCACATGGTAGATTGTCCTATGTAGATAGGGGTCACAGGTTCGAATCCTACTAAATGATACACATTTTCGTAATAATTTATCGTAAATAATCAGGCCAGTAGATATAAATATATAATACTGTTTAATTAAAAACAGAATATATACTTAAATACGAGTATCGATAAAAATAATGTTCAGACAATTCATTTCATATATATATATATATATATATATATATATATATATGACAATATACATTTGACAACATAACCTTTAAAAAGTGAATGATTTTTTTTTTTGCTTATTCAGTGTAAATCTTTATGCTACCTTTTCTCTACATTTCAAGCTTAACTGATATCATGATAAAATTATTTGAAAGATGATTCTGATCATGTCAGATGTTTGGACGTGAGAACAACTTCAGGGTTTGCAAGATTTTCCATAGATATGTCTTTGTTCTGATCTTAGGTAGAAAAGAATAAATGCTACACATCCAAACAGAATAATGGTACAACTGTTTGATTTAAAAACTTCAGACAACATATGATCTGTTCATATCAACTGACTTAAAATTACTAGTTTCTGGTACTTGACCCAAATAAAAATGTGTATTGAATTCAGGCTATCAGGATATTGGCCATTCCACAGGAATGCCTATTTAATTGAGGCAATCAGGGTATTGGCCGTTCCACGGGAATGCCTATTTAATCGAGGCAATCAGGGTATTGGCCATTCCACGGGAATGCCTATTTAATCGAGGCAATCAGGGTATTGGCCGTTCCACGGGAATGCCTATTTAATCGAGGCAATCAGGGTATTGGCCGTTCCACAGGAATGCCTATTTAATCGAGGCAATCAGGGTATTGGCCGTTCCACGGGAATGCCTATTTAATCGAGGCAATCAGGGTATTGGCCATTCCATAGAGATGTCTATTTAATCCAGGTGATCAAAGTATTAACCATTCCACAGAGATACCATTTAATTCTGGGTGATCAGAATATTGGTCATTCCACAGGGATGCCTAATTAATCTAGCTTACCAGAATATTGGTTATTTCAAGTACAAAATTTGAAATATGTTTTTGACTATTTTCTGACAATGTTTATTTTACTTAGAATAGATTGTTGTTGCATTTTCAGAGAAACAACGATAATTTGGACCAGTTATTTCTTGCTTTGCTCATTATCTTCTTCTATGTGCCCTGTTCTTTCAGGACGTAGGCGATCATGGCCTTCCATGTCTCCCTGTCCCCGATGGTTCTTAGCATACTTTCTCCTGTCACACCACACAACCCTCGTTCCGTCATTCACCTGATTAGGTCCTTCAAATATGTTATCCGCTGCTTTCCCCTGTCTCTTTTTCCTTTTATCTAGCCTGTTAGTATTGGGTTCTCCAAGCCCTCCTTCATCATTGCCTGTCCCAGGAACTTTAGTTGTCTCTTCTTGATGATCAGTATTAATTTCCTTTTCGTTTCCATCCTTTCCAAAACCTCATCATTGCTCACATCATCGGTCCATGATATCCACAGCCTCCTTCTGTAGAACCACATTTCAGTTGCTTTAAGTTTTTCCTTCATCTTTGATGATATTGTCTATCATTCACTGCCATATTGAAGAACTGACATCACATAGCAATCCAGTACCCTCTTCTTTTTTTTTTTTTAGTGTAAGTTTCCTCTGTCTTAATACTTTACTCAGCTTCTGGAATGCATCCTTGTGCTTTTGTGTCTCAGGAATATAAATGTATAGAAACTGCTGTGACCACAAAGTGAGGGATCAGTTTAAAATATTAATTGTAATATGGAACTGATCCCCCACTTTACATCCAGTATTCTTCTGTAGAACCACATTTCATTTCCTTCAAGTTTTTCCTTCATCTTTGATGATATTGTCCAACATTCACTGCCATATTGAAGAACTGCCATCACATAGCAATCCAGTACTCTATTCTTTGTTTCTAGCGAAATTGTCCTGTTTCTTAATACCTTACTCAACTTCTTGAATGCTTTTTTCGTCATGTCAATTCGCCTTCGGATCTCTGTGTCACACTTTCAGTCTTCTGTTAGAACACTTCCCAGATCATAACCTGAGCTATAACAAAGTTTTTAGGAAAACTTGAACACCAAAGAAATTGATACTTTTAATCAAGAAAGAACTGATAAATTTTGGGAACAAATTGTTATATAATGCCGTTGGCTCTCTGGTCAAACAACAATCATCTTGAAATATAACGACAAACAAGAACACATATATACAAAAATGAACTCATATTTTTATTTTTCGTCGATGATGGTCGTGTGAAATGGGAAGATAGCCGGAGAAAATCAGGCACATACAGGAGCTTTTGGGGAAATGTTAGCCAGTGGGAGTTCTCTGTTCTCTCTCTGTGTTCTGACTTCTTTTTTGGGGCACGTTACCCCTAATTTGCGTTGTGGTGCAGTGGATATCAGAGCAGAACGGGAAATCAGGGAGCCGAGTTTGAAATCCAGTTGAATTCTTTGCATTCACTTATGCACAAATACATTCGGCAAAGATATTAATCCGTCTCTTCCCTCCAGTTATGAGTTAAATAACAGGACAGATTGGGTTCTATAGCCTTGGCTGGCAACCAGTCTACCGCAGAGAGCAATGGCATCCTACTGTGGAATAATCTTCCGCCCGGTCAGTCATGTCTCGAAAGAGACATGATCGTCCAAAGGAGTATCACGTATGGCACTTAACTGGCTGACTGAATATAATAGTGAAAAACATAATTAAAACTTCTTCTGGGCATAAAGTGGAGGATCGGTTTCCTATAGTTATAAAGTAACAAACTGAACCCCCACTAATTATACTTAATATAATAATGTAATCTATCTCTTCTCCCTCCAGCCATAAGTTAAATGGCAGGACAAAATGGGTTCCATAGCCTTGGCTGGCAACCAGCCTATCACAGAAAGCAATGGCTTTTTTTTTTTAGGAGATGACTATTGACTTTACATTTAAATTCTTGGAGATTGGAGCTGTCGGGCTATCTATCTTTGTTTTTTTTTATAATCATATCGGCATTTTACTGCCACTGTTTTGCAGGAGGTGACAGGTTATAGGGTGTGTCAGGAAGTGGGGAAGAGAAGGATGAGAATACTGATAAGAGTGGAGACAGAGAAAGGAGCATGAGAGAGAGGATGCAGTTTAGTAAGATAGGAGATGACTATTGACTTTACATTTAAATTCTTGGAGAATTTAAATTAAGTTAAGAATATATTTGGAGTTTACTAAAATAGATTAGTTTTTACATGGCTGTGGCAATGTACTAAATTATTCTTTAATCCACTGATTAAAGAATAAGTTTCTTAACCTCACTACTGGAAGGATTGAAAATGTATTTATGTCATGTAATGTTAAACGAGTTCAACTAAATGAATATAATATTATGAAGACATCTATAAAAACGTGTTTATGGTTAAGGAGCCATAGCTGGCTGTTTAGTATGAAACTGGTCTGCGATGTTTTGTTCAGGAAAAAAAAAGACTTTGGAAAGTGACCCTGAGAAAAGAGCATTCATTTGTCGAAGCTCTATAGTCGTGAATAGAAAGCAAAAAACTCAGCAATTAGCAAAGATGTTAAACACATCACAGTCTATCAGAAGTTGACCCTTACACAAGAGAGGTAAAAATAAGCAAGATGGGTTCTTTGAGCTCCACACACTGTTAACAAATTCAACAAAATAGATCTTTTATACATTGTGACAAGTCTCTTTTCAAAATAGAGAAATAATTTATTTTTTAAAAATAAGAAATGATGAAAAATTGGTGATATATGATTATGTTTTTTTTTTATCGTATCACCCCGAGCAAGGCGGTAATGCCACTGATGTGCAGGGGGCTATGTAATAGTGAAAAGATCAGAAAAGAGAAAGCCAGAAACCACATCCTAAACAGGGAACAAGGGACAAGCCTCTTAACCTGTTCAATAGACGTGGGTGGAGTGTGAACCGGGCGATAGTTTAGTCTATCTACTCCAATTGAAAAAAAAAAAAGTGAGAAGATTGGAAAAGGGAAAACCAAAAACTGCATCCTAAACAGGAAACAAGGGATGAGCCTCTTCACCTGTTCAATAGACGTGGGTCAGAATATTTCTTACAAACCTCAAGATAAGTGCCTAAGCAAGACTTTATAACTACTAGGAACCACGTTATAACAATCATCCACTTCACCACCCACACATCCAAGTTTACATCACCTGCTGTTCCCAAGTGGTCACCCATCAAGGTACTGTGCATGCTCGATGCTTAACTGTGGGGATCATACAGGAACCAGCACTTCAGTGTTATGTTGTCGTCAGCCAAGATGCTTAATACAGTAAAAACAATAATGTAAATGGTCATCAGTGTCTTCAAATGAAGTAAACAAAAAAGAAATTTAAGTCAGTATTTTGACATTTCTGACATGACATTTAAATGAAAAGACCAGGGAGGAGAGAGGGGCCCTAAAAGGAAAGATAAAAATAACAATCTACACTTATCATGGTTCTTACAAAAATAAAAGAAAAATCTGCTGAATAAGCATTACAACTTGGAATGTCTTTGTCCAATTTTATTTTATATTCATTATTATAACAAAAATGGTAGAACATCAAATTAGATGTCGTGAAACGTTAGAAAAGAAAACACTGTGGACATGCTGGAGATATATAATTAAGGAACATCCATTAAATCGCTGAAAAAATAGCAAAGCACGAAGAAAATAACCCCAAACTTAATAAAAGAAATATTTCCATCAAAATGTTTATTTATTAAGAGGAAAGATCAAAGTATTGTTTATTGAATTCATTTGATCAAACCAAGAGAATGTACTTAGAAATAAAAAAAGAAGCTCTCATTCTTCCTTATCTAAAATTTCAAATATCTTTTTCCAATTCTAATGAAATAAGTCGTATTTATAAATATTATGACTAAGCATTGGATTTTGTATCTCATACAGTGTCTCTGATATAGCTTTGTATCTCATACAGTGTCTCTGATATAGCTTTGTATCTCATACAGTGTCTCTGATATAGCTTTGTATCTCATACAGTGTCTCTGATATAGCTTTGTATCTCATACAGTGTCTCTGATATAGCTTTGTATCTCATACAGTGTCTCTGATATAGCTTTGTATCTCATACAGTGTCTCTGATATAGCTTTGTATCTCATACAGTGTCTCTGATATAGCTTTGTATCTCATACAGTGTCTCTGATATAGCTTTGTATCTCATACAGTGTCTCTGATATAGCTTTGTATCTCATACAGTGTCTCTGATATAGCTTTGTATCTCATACAGTGTCTCTGATATAGCTTTGTATCTCATACAGTGTCTCTGATATAGCTTTGTATCTCATACAGTGTCTCTGATATAGCTTTGTATCTCATACAGTGTCTCTGATATAGCTTTGTATCTCATACAGTGTCTCTGATATAGCTTTGTATCTCATACAGTGTCTCTGATATAGCTTTGTATCTCATACAGTGTCTCTGATATAGCTTTGTATCTCATACAGTGTCTCTGATATAGCTTTGTATCTCATACAGTGTCTCTGATATAGCTTTGTGTCTCATACAGTGTCTCTGATATAGCTTTGTATCTCATACAGTGTCTCTGATATAGCTTTGTATCTCATACAGTGTCTCTGATATAGCTTTGTATCTCATACAGTGCCTCTGATATAGCTTTGTATCTCATACAGTGCCTCTGATATATATATATATATATATATATATTGGATTTGAGTTTTGTTTAATAGCATATCAACCTATGTGGGTTATTTAATGCCGAAAAGGTAGAGTTCAAAGATATTTTTTTAATGTTCGGTTATTAAAGTATGTATAGTAAGAAAGTTGATTTAGTCAGATTTTGATGAAAAAATTTTTTTTTATTTATTTTAGAAAACTGAAGATGTCTTCTAGTTTGTTATTCAAAAATGTATTGCTGGTAATTTTTTTTCTTCAAACATGTACAATGGCAATTTTTTTCCTTAAAAATGTGTAATGGTAATCACTTTATTCTTAAAAAAAATTGTCGGTAATGTTTTTTTATTCAAAAGGGTTTATTTTTCTATTAATGTCTATTTTTATAGATATTATATTTCTATAAAAGTATTTTTATACTTTCATAGTGTTTTGACCCCAGTTATTTACTCATAGCTGGGACCCTAACAGGTGCTACCACTCCGGATCAGAGTGGACCTGGGAACAACAGCAATTAAGAGGTGGTTACATGCTCGTCACAACCTCCCAATCAGAGGCCTTGCTGCTGGATGCAGTTTACTATATATATATATATATATATGTTCCGTATCTCATACAGTGTCTCTAATATAGCTGTTTTTGTTTTTCTTTGCAATCAGAGAGGAATGATTTGAACATAGCAGACATGCAAAGATAGGATTAAAAATTCAAAATAATTTCTATTATATTGGAAGGTCATTGAATTATAGTGAGCTTTTCCATTTATAATTAGTCAAATAGTTTTCATTTAATAACAATAACTTTACACTACGGTACTGGACAGTCACAATAAATACAAAGATTTAAAAGTTTATAGGCAGACCTGTACAACATTACCACCACAAATTTGTCGATTATTGCCATTGATGATTGCCCATCAGTTTATAAACTTTAAAATCTTTGTATTTATATTAAAGAAAAATTAAAACAATTGTTGTAAAAATTAATTATTCATCACATTGTTTTAAGAGTAAAAGATAAAAACAAGTTTTTCTAATTAAATTATAAATATCTTAGTAGTTTATAAATATCTTAGTAGTTTTATTGCATTTTTGGCGGACTTGAAGCAAACTACCACCACCTTTAAATTTTTTTTTTATAAACTTTTTTCAGCCCAGTCTTATCGGTTATTATATAATGTTTCCGATGATCCAAAAATTTCAATATTTAAACAATTTTAGTGGGGGCCAGTTTCTCATACAACACTATAGGGAATCGATCCTCCATTTTGGAACCACTCGTGTTGGGGTCGCTTTGTTTAGTTTTTTGGGTGGGACGAGTTGTTGCTGTTGATTTTGTCTTTTTGAAGTTTTTCTTAGTTCTTACGATGGTATCTTCCTCAGAAACTCCAAGAAAGCCTTTATTCAAAGATTTAGCAAAGGAATCAGTAGTTGAATATGTGCAAGCAAAAAAGTTAATTGCACAGGATTGATTTAACTATAAGATTGTATGAAAAACTGAGCCCCCACCCCTAAAAACGGTTTAAATGTGATTTTTACAGGTTTTTTGCCAATCGGAAAATTTAGGGTTTAATTGATAAGATTGCACTGACAACCCCCCCCCAAAACAAAACAAAAAAAAAAGAACGAATTTAGGTGGTGGTAATGTCGTACTGGTGAGTGGTTCGAAAATGAAGGATTGATTTAACGTTTTATGAGAAACTGAGACCTCCCCCTCCACCAATTGTTGAAATATTCCCATTTTTTTTTGTTTGTCAATTAGAAAAATTTCACTGAAAAAAAAAAAAAAAAAAAAAAAAAAAAAAATTGAAAAACAACAAATTTAAAGGTGGTGGTAGTCTCCTTCAGGTTCACCGCATTTTTTTATTTTACGGATCTGGCAGATTTTCTGTAACTGGGGACCTCGTTTGATTCCCAAAATTAAATGATTTAAAAAATTATTTGAGGATTTGTCCTTTAAAAAAAAAAAAGAAGTTATTTGAGGAGATAATAAATATCAGAAAAAACAAAAATAAAATTACGAAGATTTTTTGAATCAAAAATCAATTTTTCATTCATTTGTGAAGTCCATAAAATTTCATTAAACTCCAACAATTATTTGATTTTTCTGCATGAATTTCGAAATCTGATTTGCACCACAAAAGGAGTTGAAATTCTTGCTTTATGATACAACAACATTGATACAAAAAAAAATACTTTAAATAAATTTTCAAAGGTTCTAATGAGGAGTAAAAAACAATTTTTTATATAAAATAAAAATTATCTTTCCTCTCAAATAAAGATTTTGTTGGTAAATTTTTGTTTTGCTCCCCGAAGACCTTTACCCCTTCAAATCTTCCAAAAACACCCCTGCCTCCGTGCAAATGTGCCAAACTCAAATCAGCAATTGTTTACTGAAGACACATACCCTCCTTTTTCATTTTATCGAGCAGAAAAATATGGAACTTCTTGTCGCTGTTTATCTCACCCCCAAACCACGGTTCAAAACAGTTATTAACTGCTGACTGAATTCACTCGTAGTTTTACGTTTTTTCGTCCTTTTTTCGATCCTTACGGGCAAAATGAGTTCCGAAACCGAACAATTCGCGGAATAATTGCTCAAATGGAGAAAATCAACCGGAAAAAGATACCTAGGCGTTTAATTCATTCAGCGGTGAATCAGAGATGACAATGGTAGTAAAGGGGGACATATAGTCACACGTATTTATGGTCGATAACATGAAAGAAAGGTAGGTCTCTTCAATAAAACAATTATCGATTTGAGTTCAGCATGTACATTTGTACAGAATTAAGGACGTTTTTTAGAAAGTTTTTACGGGGCAAAGGCCTTCGAGGAACAAAACAAAAATTTACCATTTTGTTTTTAGACGATAAAAATTTGTTTTCATTAAATGTTAGACTTTTTATTTTTATTTTTATTTTTATTTTTATCATATATGCTCATTTGCCAGCAAATCTTTGATGGTACCTATTTAATTTAATTTCAGAATTTTAAAAAGGCCTGAGAATGGAGTGCCTGGGCAGAGAGGAAGGTAAAATAAATAAGTAAATAAATAAATCTACACATTTCATTCAAAGAGTTCAATAGCTAAAAATTTCTTAAAAATAAATACAAGAATATTTCATTTGGCATTTTGGCTCAAGTCTCACAGTCGAGCATCCAGTGGAGATCGAACTTAAAACCAGTCAGTAATGAATACCAAACCCAAAAAGGTACCATAAAGGATTTTTTAAAGACAAAGGTAAAAATGAAAGATTTAAAAAAGAAAGAAAATAGATTTCTCTTGAATTGAGCAAACTGCAAAATTATTCATATTAATTTTTTTCTAATATATTTTTTTTAAATCTTTAAAAAAATAGAAAATACAGAAAAAAATTATAAAATTTTCCATAACACAAAAAATATTTTCATAAAAAGTGAATTTTGTTTTTGTTATAAAAGATACAATGGAAAATGTAGCAGATTGACAAGAATAAAATTCTACATCAGTTACCGAAGGTTAATCTCCATGGACAAAAAATAATGTGCATATGGTGAGATAGTTGGAGTATTATGCACTTAAAAAAATACAACATTCACTTAAAAAACAAAAAAAGAATGAAAAGAATTATTTTTAAAACCCAAAAATGTGTTTTTCAGCTTTGAAACAACTTAAAAATATTACAGCTATAAAACAAAATAAATCAATAAATCTTACATTGTCACTTATATATTCTTATAAGAAAAGTGTTTCCAACTCTGCACCTTTCCTTTGATAATAGATGTTATCTGACCAGAACTAGACACCAAAAAAAAAAAACGAAAATTAAGAAAAGCCAATAAAAATTTTAAGGTACCATGACCAAAGTGAGGTCATTAACATACACTGGATTTGAAATTTAGTCCAGTTCATAAACATTCAATACATGTGAACTCCTGCCATCAAAAATTTTTGAGAGGTTTATATCAATACAAAATGATCTTTATTATAATAGTGTGTGTGTGTGTGTATATATTGATTGTTTAATACTTAGTTTTCGGTCCTAATAGAGTTAGACCAGTACACATTTGTATTAAAAAGCGTTCTATACAATTATATTGTAAAACTTTTGAATATTTTCCATTTTTAAATGAGTTATTTCACCAAAAAGGAAAATTAGAAATTATGACATACCCAAAAAAAGACGAACTGTTAAATGAAAGAACAGAAATTATGACAAAATGCATCCACACTAAGAAATACCTCTTAGGTGCATACAAACATGGATGAAAACGTCATAATTCGTTTGAATTTAAACAATGCGCGTTCATAAATTCTCTGTCACGTGAACGTTCAAATAAAACACTGTTACAAGATCGTTCTTAAAAAGAAAAATGGTAAAAGGTAAAATCAGTTATTAAAAATTGCCTGAAGACACCACTCATGGTAGAAAACTGGGTAGTGAAATAACTCGTTTAAAAATGGAATATATATATAATGACAACAAAATTATTTAAAAAAAATAAAATAAAGCACTGTTAAAGAGAAAACATGCAGCAAGAACTTTCATAACTGGTAGTAAAGAGAGTGGATTGAGCCAATGCTGTCACACTATTGTCTCTCTCTCTCTATATATATATATAAGTGTGACAAAATGGAAGTGTGTGTGTGTGTATATATATCTAAATCTAATCTAAACTTATTTATAAATAGAACTTTGTGTGTGTGTGTGTGTGTGTGTGTGTGTGTGTGTGTGTGTGTGTGTGTCTGTCCATTACCTATAGACTCTGAAACAGCTGAACCGATTTTCTTGAAAATTTACACAGTCGTACTATAAGCATCTGCGAGTGTTCTTAGCTAGGTTTTGTGTCAAGATACCCCAGATAGATATCGAAAATCGATAATCAAAAAAATCAGGTTATAGAAGGAGTGGTCCAATTTTAATCAAATTTGATACACTCATAGACAAAGACATAAGAAACGATATTCAGAAGTTTCAAGGTTGCAGTTCTTACAATAGTGCAGAAAATTTTATATCGATACCAGGAAATCAAAAATTTAACTTACATCCATTCATTTTTTGTTCAGTCTACGGTTTCGCTTTAACTAAAATCAACTATTGCTTTTTAGTCTTTTGTGCCAATGTCCAAAGAGTCTGAGCTCCAGGACCATGAATTAGTTTTAAAGCTTTCATTACACCCGAGCAACACCAGGGTATACTGCCAGTATATATATATATATATATATATATATATATATATATATATATATTCGAGAGAATTTTCAAAATACAAAGGTGTTGGATGTACATTTCGACATAGGATCTCTAATAGAGACTGTCATGTCAGCGACATTGTTTTTCCAAATGGCGAAGGCCCTGGGTTAGAGTGCGGAGGGGTTTTAGGTTAACAATGGTCACAAAGTGGTAAACTATATATATATATATATATATAGGAAAACTATATATATATATATATATAGCGGTCAATATCGTATGCAAAGAAAATAAAATAACAAAAAAGCTTTTTTCCTAAAAATGAGACATTTCTCTGCAGCAAAAATGGTAGTTACGACAAAAAAAAAAAAAGCAAAAAAAAGAATAAGGTCATTTTCAGATTCAGCACCCTTAAATTAGCTAAAAAAAATGTTTGGTGTCTTGACAACATTTCAAAAAATTTTTTTGTTTTTGTTTTGCTGACCAAAATAAAGACAAGAGCAAGTAAATGAGCTTGTATGCAAAGCACTCTCCCATAATTTCCTGTTATTCTCATTATCTTGTTACAGGGACAAATAATAATAGTTTAAGATACAAATCCTCTATCATCTTACAATGAAAAAAGGAAAATTGCACACCCGCAAAAATGGATCAAAATGACTAAACCCAGACCAAGGCAAATTTCCCAAGTCAGTGTGAAAACTAAGATTCTGGATTCTGATTGGATAAGAAATAGCAAATTGATCTATGACCACAGTCAATTTTTCTTAACAAAAAAATGGGTATGTGGTTTTGATTTAACCACATGATAAATTTCACTACTTAAACCACATCTCTTGACTGGTCAAATCTGTTCAATAAAGGAGAAAATCAGAAAGACCTCATTGCAATGTAATTAAAAAAACATTTAATTTGTAAGGGCGCATCACACATTTGTTTTTCCTCTCCTACCAATTTTCCTCTCTTCATCTCCGCACTGTCAAAGAAAACAACAACAAGATACTTCAACTGACTCCGATAAGTACAATCTCTTTATTGCCTGACTTTCCTTTTCACTTTCCTCCAGCCATAAAAAGTAAAAGAACACAGACTTTTATTAGAAACCTTTTACAGCTTTTTACATACATACATTCTGCTACTATCAACTATGAATTCTGAATTTCTGTGGGACATTTGAACAATTAACTACATGCATTTTCTCTATGAACATTTTATTTTGCTTCTTGCAACTTTGTTACTCTGGTAATAAAAATCTTACTTTAATGTACAAACAAAATATTTTATCATTCCACATTTCAACATCCCACCTTCTGATATTCAAAAACATGGGGATTGTCGGATATGTTTGGAAGTGGCCTTGTACCAGCCATGGCTGACATCCCTACAAATTCAACAACTATTTTCATTTTTCAATTAACAGCACTTTTAAGGGATGGTACAAACAATTACCATCTGCCTTAAGTGTGATAGGGAAATTATTTTCAAAGGTTTAAAGACCATGCTTGACGATCTTGGGAGGAAATTTCTGTTGCAAAAAAAAGTTTTATTTTGATAGTTTCTACAGAACTTTTTCAGAGCCAAATTTTCAATATAAAAATATTCACAGTCATCCAAGTTACGATTTTCTGCACTTATCCTTTCATCATTGGGCATTATTCAGTACCCCCCCCCCCCCACCCAGCACCACCCGGCACCACAACTCGGATGCACCCCAACATCAACATCCCTTTATTTGCCCAGACTGTATGTTCACTTTCTTTTTCATCCTTCTCACACTGTCTTCACTGACTGACCCACTCTTGTAAATTTTATTATTTATTTTCCAGACCCTGCCTAATGTTTTCCTCCCTTAAATTTTAGACCAGATGTGTGGCAGGATTTGGGAGGAGGGGACACTTTACATCTCCCATACTGTATAGACCAACGTCTGGTAATATTTAAACAAGAGACAGAGAAAGTTATAAGACCAGAGTGGAAAAAAGAAACAGAGGTTTCTTTTTTTTTTTTTTTTTTTTTTAAATCAGGATTGAGAAAGGAATTCATAAACAAAAATAGAAAGAGAGAAATAATTTATTTGAAAGAATGAGAGAGATTGATAAAAGACATGGACAAGAAAGACAGGGATGATCAGTAAAAAAATTGTCTGGAAAAAAAAGTGACTTTAGAAAAAAGTCAGAAACAAAATTGGCGAGAGATAAAAGACTAAAGGAAAATAGAAACAGAATGAGGCAATAAAAATGGCTACAATTATTTCAAGTCAAAATTTTTCCTATCAAAATTTTCTAAATCGTAAAGGAAATTATACAGGAATAAGATTAAAAATTTGGCAAAAAAAGAAAGGCAGAAAATATGACAAGGAAGAAAGAACATCGGACAATGCGGCAAAGAAGAAAGAACATCGGACAATGCGGCAAAGAAGAAAGAACATCGGACAATGCGGCAAAGAAGAAAGAACATCGGACAATGCGGCAAAGAAGAAAGAACATCGGACAATGCGGAAAAGAAGAAAGAACATCGGACAATGCGGAAAAGAAGAAAGAACATCGGACAATGCGACAAAGAAGAACATCGGACAATGCGGCAAAGAAGAAAGAACATCGGACAATGCGGAAAAGAAGAAAGAACATCGGACAATGCGGAAAAGAAGAAAGAACATCGGACAATGCGGCAAAGAAGAAAGAACATCAGACAATGCGGCAAAGAAGAAAGAACATCGGACAATGCGACAAAGAAGAAAGAACATCGGACAATGCGGCAAAGAAGAAAGAACATCGGACAATGCGGCAAAGAAGAAAGACCGTCGGTCAATGCGGCAAAGAAGAAAGAACATCGGACAATGCGGAAAAGAAGAAAGAACATCGGACAATGCGGAAAAGAAGAAAGAACATCGGACAATGCGACAAAGAAGAACATCGGACAATGCGGCAAAGAAGAACATCGGACAATGCGGCAAAGAAGAAAGAACATCGGACAATGCGGCAAAGAAGAAAGAACATCGGACAATGCGACAAAGAAGAACATCGGACAATGCGGCAAAGAAGAAAGAACATCGGACAATGCGGCAAAGAAGAAAGAACATCGGACAATGCGGCAAAGAAGAAAGAACATCGGACAATGCGGAAAAGAAGAAAGAACATCGGACAATGCGGAAAAGAAGAAAGAACATCGGACAATGCGGAAAAGAAGAAAGAACATCGGACAATGCGGAAAAGAAGAAAGAACATCGGACAATGCGGAAAAGAAGAAAGAACATCGGACAATGCGACAAAGAAGAACAACGGACAATGCGGCAAAGAAGAAAGAACATCGGACAATGCGGAAAAGAAGAAAGAACATCGGACAATGCGACAAAGAAGAAAGAACATCGGACAATGCGACAAAGAAGAAAGAACATCGGACAATGCGGCAAAGAAGAAAGAACATCGGACAATGCGGCAAAGAAGAAAGAACATCGGACAATGCGGCAAAGAAGAAAGAACATCGGACAATGCGACAAAGAAGAAAGAACATCGGACAATGCGACAAAGAAGAAAGAACATCGGACAATGCGGCAAAGAAGAAAGAACATCGGACAATGCGGCAAAGAAGAAAGAACGTCGGTCAATGCGGCAAAGAAGAAAGAACATCGGACAATGCGGAAAAGAAGAAAGAACATCGGACAATGCGGAAAAGAAGAAAGAACATCGGACAATGCGGAAAAGAAGAAAGAACATCGGACAATGCGACAAAGAAGAACATCGGACAATGCGGAAAAGAAGAACATCGGACAATGCGGCAAAGAAGAACATCGGACAATGCGGCAAAGAAGAAAGAACATCGGACAATGCGGCAAAGAAGAAAGAACATCGGACAATGCGGCAAAGAAGAAAGAACATCGGACAATGCGGCAAAGAAGAAAGAACGTCGGTCAATGCGGCAAAGAAGAAAGAACATCGGACAATAGGGAAAAGAATAAAGAACATCGGACAAT